>JAOPHQ010005441.1:0-171322 GCA_030340625.1 Merluccius polli
ACAGGAGGGTGGATGATGGAGCGGCATGGCGAGGCTGAAAAGCTGAAGGCTAGAGCCCACTTCCACAGTTTCCTTTGCAGCGTTACAGCAGTCGTGGGATTTGACCCACCTGATTAACAATAATGAATACTGGCGACTGACTCATTTAGAAAAACCATGACCGTATATATGAACCCATCCATCCATTTTATATATCTCTTCCTTCTGAATAAAAGTTCTACCTTTAAAACCAGCTGTTTTCAGGTACAGAAGTTATTAACTGAAGTTATTACTTAACACCCGACTCGCAAGGAGGGTCATAGGTCGTCGATACAGCAAGGACTGGTTGTTGTTCTTTGTTGACCTCTACTATCTCCTTAAGCCTGTACTAGACCTCGTTATAATCGTTTAGGTCATTTATCAAGTACAAATACCAAACATTTCCTGCTTGATGCTTCAGAAATTCAAATGCTTCATGGATCATTATAAAATGAATACTTTAGTTTTCTTGGCTGCTTGTCAGATAAAGCAAGCAACTTTAAGACATCACTTTGCACTCTGGTAATATGTGAGAACATTTGCTATAATTTATGATTATGATGTTTGATTAATCCACTATGAAAATAATCATTAGTTGCAGTATAACCCATCCATTACCTGACTTTCATGCCCTGGAACATCTCTGTGTTGGTGTGGAAGGGCAGCACGGTGGTGCAGCCCACGCCAGGGCAGTCCAGCATGCCCAGCGTCAGGCTCTCCATGAAGGCTAGCGAGGAGGCCTTGGAGGTGCAGTAGTCCACCACCCCGGGGATGGGCGACTGGGACAGGATGGAGTTGATGCACACCACGCGGCCGTGTCGCAGCTCCAGCATCCTGGGCAGGAAGGCCTTCGTCGTCTGGGGGAGGAGGAGGAGGAGGAGAAGGAAGAAGAGCAGAGTGGGGTGAGTAGGGGAGGGAGTATGGATCAGTTAAAAACCAGAGCTATGGAGTTTACATGCACTCTGAGTGGTTTGCAGCTTTGAACGTTGAAATTCAAATAAAAAAACGGAATTTCTTCTTCTTCATCATCATCATCATCATCATCAACATCATCATCATCATCATCATCATCATCATCATCAATGATTACTTGACCGAGACAACTAATCCACCAAGGACAGTGTGGTATGGATGGACAATAGAAGAGAAGTGAAAGAGATGAAGCTATAAATATGTGCAGCGAGGCCAGACACATGCGGCGCACAAAAGAAAAAAGAAGGGAATGAAATAGGCTTGGAGCATATCTACAGATTACATTTCCATTTTGTTGATAATTGCATTTCTGTCTGTCCGTGTCACAGTCTCCTGAACTCTATTCACATTTTAAAATGCCAGGGGTTTCAAAAGCCCCCTCTGATGGTTTTCGCAAGAACGGAGGGATAATTTGGAAATACCCCACTTAACCTGGCATAATGACACGCCTTGACTGACACGCCTGCAGGAAACATATACAGGCCGTGCAACGGGCGGAGGCAGCTAAAACCAAAGTTGGCAAACGGCAAGAGGGTAATCCGCCGTCAGGAAATCCCCCCTTGTTCTCTGTGCAAGAGGTGGGAATTCCAGGTTCAGAAAGTACAAAAAAAAAAAAGGACTCCTGCGTAACTCGAGCCAATAAGCTGTACTCGATGATTAGCGCCACCCCAGAAGTAAGCTAACTAATGAGTGAAGAATGGGCCCTGGCTGAGCGGGTGGGGTGGAGGTGAGGCTTGGCAGGTCTTTTACCCAGAACTGGCCCAGGGTGTTGATGTGCTGGGACTTGAGCAGGGCGTCGTCGTCGCTGTCCATCAGGCTCTTGCCGTGGACCACTGCTGCGTTGTTCACCAGTATCGTCACGTCGCCCACCTGATGTTCGACACAACGGGTAAAATTGTTCACACTCACGACATGTAAGCATATCGCCTCACGTCCTCTAGCATGCGACGGTGTTGACGGAAGAAGGTTCTGAGTTTTAGCGGGCACGCCGAGGTATTTCAACGCCTCTCCGCAGTCAAAGTACTCGTAAGCCCGAGGAATATCATTTAAAATGCAGTCGAGTAAACGGCACCAGAGATGCTGTTTTTTACAATAAAAACCAAACCCGAGTGAACGTACCTTTTCTCTCACCACCTTGGCTTGTTTGTACACTTCCTCCCGATTGGCCACGTCGCACAGGAAGTAGTGGCACTCCGTTCCCAAGAGAGATATCTCTTCAGCTGTGTCTTTGAGGCACTTCTCTGTGCGGCCCCACAGGATCACCTGGATAACATAAAACAATAACATCGTTCCAGGTTAGAAGTCATCAGAAGATTCAACTGCTTAGTAAACTAACTATATGAATTTCAATACAAAAGTTCCTGGGTTCGATCCCTAATGTCCACAGTCTACCTGCAGGCGTCCTTGAGCAAACCCCTACCTGCTCCCTAATGACATCCCAATTCACTGTAAAATGCTTTGGTTTGATAAAAGCATCTGCTAAATGACTAAATAAATGGAAATGCATTTCCACTGCAAAATTATTCAATGTTTTGTTCGAGTGAAAACCAAAACACTGCGTGTGTCACGTCTCCCCAGAATCAGAACCGTGTGGAGGATCAGTGATGGAGATCTTCGCTTTTCATAGGAGAACAGAGAGGCCCTTTGCAGCCTAACAAATAGTTTGAGAGCAAGATTAAAGGACTGAGAGAGCGGGGTGGGGGAGAGAGGGGGTGAGGGGGGGGGGGGGGGGGGGGGGGGGGGGGGGGGGGGGGGGGGGGGGGGGGGGGGGGGGGGGGGGGGGGTTACTGTGTGAATGAACTGTCTCTTCTTCTTCTGCCCAGAGACCAAAATCAACCGGGCTGGTCATCCCGATCGTGGGTAGTTCGGGGTGGAGGTGGGGGGTGGAGGCGGGGGTGGTGGGAGTAGATTGAGGAGGTGGGGGTTGGTGGGGGAGGGGCAGTGATTGGGCAATTAGATCTGTCAATCTGTGGGGTCAGGGAAAGGTAATGAAATCAGGGGGTGAGCCCTGCACCCCTCTCTCTCGCTCTCACACACATTCTCCGAGAGATTACACGGCCTGTTGGACACATGAGGCCTGTCATGTCTGGAGGGAGCCCTGTGTGTGTGTGTGTGTGTGTGTGTGTGTGTGTGTGTGTGTGTGTGTGTGTGTGTGTGTGTGTGTGTGTGTGTGTGTTGTGTGTGTGTGTGTGTCGCTGCCGGGGGCCTCTTGTGGGATTTGGCTGGTCGCCCGTGACCAAGGTTAATATTTGAGCATAAAGTTCACTGGAAAGCGATATTGTGTTGTGTAGGCATGTGTGTAAGCGTGTGTGTAAGCGTGTGTGTGTAAGCGTGTGTGTGTGTTTGAGGGGTTGTGTTTATTTTTGGAAGAAAGTCGAGCACCGTGTCACTCTAAACCCTCTGGAGTTATAGAGAAGGTTTACATGCAAACATCTGACTGGAATGAGGCTTTCAAACATTCAAAAAGTAAAAAAAATATTTTTCCTCCCATTTCCTAAAGGGTCATTCAAAGGCTAACAGTGTTTCCCAATGGTGTGTCATCATCATCATCATCATCATCATCATCATCATCATCATCATCATCATCATCATCATCATCATCATCGACTCCCACTGGCCATGTTTTACTGTCTGTCAGGCAGACAAGTAATCCACACATGAATCCACCAGGGAAGGACGTGCATTATGATGTATTATGAATTAACTGCACAAGATCCTCAGGCAATCCTGCGAACCTAACCGGCAACATACAGTGATATGTTTAGTCTGCAATTCCACTTACAAAATACCTGTAGATCATTCACATTTACATTCAGGACATTTAGCAGACGCTTTTCCCCAAAGCGTCTTACAACAATTACCTTTATCAGTAAAAGGTAAAAACAACAATACATCTCTGTGTCCGTACAGCAAGGATGTCGATAGTTTCTATCTGCACCATAATTGCCAGGTTTAGCTGGATCAGGTGCATAAACAATTGGATCACGCCGATGGGAATCAACAGTAGAAGAATATTACAATATTACAACAACAATATGGGAAATCATTTAACGTTTGCGACCCATCCATTGTTATTCTGTAGCGTCTCATGCGCTGCTCGTCTGGGGGAGGATTATTAGGAGCAGAAACCCGAGGCTTACACAATTATAGGGTAGTTTTACAACAAATAGAGAGAGGGTGAGAAAGAGAGACTATTGTGGTCTGCATGACATTGCTTTCTTTATCAGGCTCCAGTGCCATAGGTGTGGGGCCCCTCCCGTCCAGAGTGGGCCTTGTTTGAGCAGCCTGTGATTACGTTTGCTTGGGCCGCAAGCGCCGTCTAATTAATCAGCCGAGGTGGACAGGTCTTCATAAATAACTTAAAAAGCTTTTAATAGGATTTGAGGCCTAACAAACAAACCTGACACTTCTTATTAAAAGGAATAAGCCCCCCCCCCCCGCCCCCCTTGTGTTATAAGTTAAATTCATTTTGGTTTATCAGCCGCCTAAACACACGGCGCTATCAGAGCAAACAAGGACAACCAAATTGCCATCAGGACAGTAAGAGTAAGAAAACACAGTTCTAATTGACCTTGCATGAACCCCGCCGGAGTCACTGATAAACCAACGATCGCTCTCACTGAACACACACCCCCCCCCCCCCCCCTCACACACACACACACCCACACTGTCAACAAAAAACATCTAAATTAACACGCACTCTAATTAAGGAGCCCTTCGTTAGAGAGTGAAACGGGACCTTGAAACTGGACCTGCTGAGTCAAGTTTCAACTCTGCCGGTCGCAGCCCCTACCACCCACCCACCCACCCACCCACAACCACCACCCAACCACAACCACCACCCACAATCACCCACAGAAGCCCAGAACGGAGCGCAGCAGTGACACCCTATCGCTGAGCATTTGTGTGGGGGTATGCTGCGTGGGGTATGTGCTTTGGGGGGGGATGAGCCCTGCTTTTCACAGCCATTGTATGTGGAGGACCGGCAGAGATTTGGTGTGGGGGGGGGGGGGGGGGGTGTGGGTGGGGGAAGGGGCACCAGGAGTTCAGGAGGCAGTCGGCTGCCGTTGTCTAATTACTGCATAGACAGCAGGGTCAGATGCAGGGCAATACCCAGCTGGGAACACTGTGCTTCCCGCCTCTGGGACGACCGAATGACACACACACACACACACACACACACACACACACACACACACACACACACACACACACACACACACACACACACACACACACACACACACACACACACACACACACAAAACCTGTTGTCATTGCCCTGGTTCGCTCTACTTTCCCTGGGGTCACCTCTTTTGTGACACAAAGAAACCCACACACACGTAAAGCGGGCACTATATCGGGACAAATCGCCTTATGACGTAATTCTTGGCTCGCAACTCGCACCAGCGAGAGGCTCTGACAGAGCGTTCGCTGGTGGCCTACCCCCCCCCCCCCCCCTCCCCCTCACTAGCAGGTGAGCTATACCTGCTCCGGGCCCCCTTGGTGGCTTCAAAAGCAACTCCAGGAGCGCTTAGCTGGAGGGCTGCTTTAGACAGCTGTAGCCTCAAGACAGCGCCAAGCGCTCTGAAGGTGGCACACGTGCTAAGAGCTTAGAGCTACGCAGACCCTTAAGGACTCATCCTACTTGTGTGTTGTGTGTGTCTTTTACACACACACACACACACACACACACACACACACACACACACACACACACACACACACACACACACACACACACACACACACACACACACACACACACACACACACACACTTCCTGAGGTGGCCTTCTCATCCGCCCGATCCTCCACTCTTTCAGAGATGGCTCCTCAACACTACAATGTTCAGGAAGAGAGAGGGGGGGGGGGGGAATGACAAAAAAGTAAAAATACGTGTGGTCACAAAAGACGGCCTCACACAGGACGCTGAACTCTGGCTCAACAATTTGAATAAAAGGTGACCCTTATTCATGTCCTATTTCTTCCTGGCCTGTGTGCTTTAAGCACAGCGAGTAATTGTCAGCCGCTTCGCCAGCAGGTGTTGTTTTCAAAGCCTTCACACCTTGCTAACGTTGGACAATGGCTCACTGAAAGGCCCAATGCCGCCCTTTGTCCTGCAGCTGCAAACTATAGCTTTACTCCCCCCCCCCCCCCCCCCAAAAAAAAAAAAAAAAAAACCTGATGTTTTTCTCTTGCCACCCGATATATAGCCTTGAAAGGCAGCAAGGCTTTTTTCTCTTTCCGAAAAGCAAGATTGTGGCTTAGCAGAATCTCACCATCTCAACTGTGCAGTCAATGTCACATGTCAAGCAAAAGCCCTTCCCGCTGTGGCTTTGAAGGCCGAATATGGGACGCCTGTCACTATGGTTACGACGCTGCTGCCGGTTATTCTTCAATTTTGTTGCCGATAGCATGTTTCGTTTAAGGGTTGGGTATTTAGAGGCTAGCATGTTGTGTGGTTGACTTTACAGTTGGGGTGGGGGTGTTTTCTTTGCAGGATCAGCAGACTGGTTGGCACAGTAAACCCACCCTCGCCACCTGGGCACTATGAAGTACACCTTCTGGCACCGAGCATTACCGCCGCATGGAGATTGATGCCATGCGCATGCTGCATCCTGATGCAATGAGCAAGGGTGCGAAGATGGAAGGGGGAGCCATGCGCATGTTCAGATGCTGCCGAGTCACAGGAAGACAATTTCGTCGTTTAGGTTGAGAGGCCAAAGTATCCACAGGGAATTCAGATGCATGTCACGAAGGAACAGGTGGAGTTAGGGCATCTTGCTCAAGGATGACTAGAGATAGGCAACGGACGCTAAGGATCAAACCCAGTACCATTTGGATGGGAGTCGAACGCCCCCTAACCACTAGACTATCCTTCCCCGGGAGACGAACGGAAAGGTCCGGAAAGAGACGGATAGCCAAAATGGAAGTACGAATAAGCTGTCGAAAAACAATGGCATGGATAGCTTTTCCAGGATTGGCCGTCATTGGCCGATAAATGGCACCAGAAAAGGTTCAAAGTTTGAAAGGATTGTCGTTGCATGCATGCATGCGTGCGTGCATGCGTCGTCAGCAAACATCGCGTGACATGTCCGGGGGAAACTCCTGTACAAACCAAACCAAAACACACAGCGCAGCCGTGTCTGTTCCAGCCACCTGAGACGGGCGCTGCCAGCAGGCCTTGGCCACCAGAAATACAGCGGGGAAGGTGTGAGCGCACGGCAACACGCTGGGCACCGGAGAGAGCCAGCGAGCGAGCCATCCGCCCGGTGTATGTGTGTGTGTGTTACTCGGCACCCAGCGGTGTCATGTTTGACCACTGCTGGCTTGGCGAGGCGCGGCTGGAATCGATGTTCAGGGGATAGCGGTTTCCTGGAACGTGCTGTTTGGTGGGGGGGGGGGGGGGCAGTGGAGTTTGACCCCTGGACGGCGGCGTTGGACGCGAGGAGCGCCGAGACTTGAAACTCAATTTTTCAATCTAACAAAAAGAGGCCCAAGAATGTAGAAATGGACTCCATGGCGTCCTTGCGGCTCGCCTGTTCTGTAAACACAATTTCGTGGACCCAGAGTTTTTGACATCTTCACGTAACCATTTCCACTCACTGACCCCCCCACCCCCTCTTTAACAGGGATCCTCAAATACAGAAAGCAAGGGAAACATCAAAATGCCTTTGTTTGTCTTTTTCACCCCCCCCCCATCCCACCCAAACCCTGTAATCTGACAAACAGCACTCTGCTAAGTAATAATAAAGCATGTATAATTTGTAACCAGATTACCATGCAACCATGTAACCGCGTAACTCTGCTTTCCCGGGGGTCTCGGGGACCAGATCAGCTGCAGCAGACTCACTGCCTCCCCGCGACGCTCACCCAGCACAACTCGGCGCTCCAGTGAGCGCCGCCGCTTTGATGTGTTGCGCTGACAAAGGTTATGATTATGCAAAGCCAGTGTGCACCGAAATAGCTGGAAGCTATAATAGGGTTGTGATTATGTCAATGACTTTGAACCAGTTGCCACACACGTCACCCCCCCCCCCCCCCCCCCCACACACACACACATCCCTCACACACACACACACACACACACACACACACACAAACTTTTGGCTTGAACTCTGCCGGGCTTATCTCTCGCCGTCTCCAGAGTTGGCAGGAACCACCACACCACTACATCAGATGACCACAAGAGCGGTCAGTGGTGTAATTCAGAGAAACATGTTGGAGCAGACATGCCCTCCGCCTGACCCCGGGCTGTTGTGCAAGAGCTGAATGCACATTTAGCCCCATGTCTACAATCTCATTGGAAACAACTCAGCCAGGGGTCACGACCCCTTGGTTTTCATATTATGGAGGAAAAACAATAGACAGTGAGGAGCTGGGAGGAGAGGAGGTGAGGGGAAGGACACACACAACCACACACACACACACACAGATTCACTCACGCAAACACACACACACACACAAACAAGCACACACACACACTCCAGCACACAGCCAGGGTTAAGTAGGGAGCTCAAGTGGTCTCAAATACAAAACGCAACTTTTGCATTTTACAAACAGGGACTACACTACAAAAAAAAGAAAAACGTTATGGCTCTGCCTACAATAAAAAACAAACAATACACTATACTCAACAATACACAATATTTGTAATGTGATTACATCAATAGGCCTATATATATACAAATATGAAAAATGTTTTTACTACAAAATAAGTTACGCGCACCCCCCCCCCCCCCCCCCCCATGAGCAATTAACCCATTAACCAATTAACCCATTAACCCATTAACCCAGCGCTTACCTTCCTGGCGCCCTGCTTGGCGAACTCGCGGGCCAGGTGCCGTCCGATCCCGCGTCCCCCTCCGGTGACCAGGACCACCTCCCCCCCCAGACCCGTCCTGCGGCTCGGCAGCAGCCAGCACACACACGCCTTCACGATCAAATAAATCATGTGGACCGGAAAAACCAGCACGCGTCCCAGGCTCTTTAAATCCATGTCTCCGAAAAAGACCGTCCTCCGGTAACCCGTGGCAACAGTTGTCCAAAGTTTTTGCACAAAGTGATAGAAAGACAGACGGGGGGACGCCGGCTAGACCGAGGTGCGGGTCTGCAGGAGCCGGAGCCAGCGAGGGGACGGGGGTCCGAGGGGTCCAGGGGGTCCGGGTCGTCCTGCGTCTGCAGACGGGATCATCTGCAGCGGCGCCGCTGGACGTCACGCATCAGCGGTCCGCACGCGCTTTCTGCCGCAGCTGTGGTGTGTGTGTGTGAATAAGTGTGTGTGTGTGGAGAAGTGTGTGTGTGTGTGTGTGTGTGTGAGTAGAAGTGAGGGTGATCGCTCATATCGCCTGCAGATCACCAGCCTCATAAACATGGCACCACTAGTCTGCTGCTGCTGCGCGACGCTCTCCGAGAAACGTGCGCTACTGAACTGCGCTGCGCGGTTTGTTTTCTCTCTCTCTCTCTGTCTCTCTCCCCCCTCTCTCTCTGTCTGTCTGTCTGCCTCTCTCTCTCTCTCTCTCTCTCTCTCTGTCTTAATCCTGATTGACGTGTTAAGTGTGAATGTGTGGGCTGATTGCGGAGTGGCTGCGTTGCCGCGTCTCCCCCCCTTGTGTTGCTGGCCGGTCCTCATACACCATGGGAACGGAGGGGATCAATAATCAAATTGATATTGGATTGTCTGTCTGTCTGTCTGTCTGTCTGTCTGTCTGTCTATCTATCTATCTATCTATCTATCTATCTATCTATCTATCTATCTATCTATCTATCTATCTATCTATCTATCTGTCTGTCTGTCTGTCTGTCTGTCTGTCTGTCTGTCTGTCTGTCTGTCTGTCTGTATATCTATCTACCACACCACAGCATGTCATTCTGTACCAACTCATTTTCTAATCACACATTATCCCAACTTTGGCCAGACACTATCCTGCATGTGAACATGTTTGTTCATGGCTGAGGTTCCCCAAAATTGCCGGAGAGGAGCGAAACTCAAACCTCCTCACTCACAAAGTCCAGTGGATGCGTCCTTGGTGCTGCCCAACCCGGTGCATCCACCGGGCCTCGACCCCCCCTTAACACTCAGCGACCGGTAGGCTACAGGTTTTAAGGCACGCCACCGCCACAGTGGCTGCCTTTGTGCCGGTCTGGGCTCCTCTGCGCGGCTCTCCGGGAGCCCAGGAGCCCCACACACACACACACAACCCTGAGCTCCAGATGTCCCCAACATTTGGCCGGCTTTCTAGGTCACCAGCATCTATTTATACAAGCTCATTAAAGGAGGAAGCCTTGTAAATAACCCAGCGCTGCTGTAACCCAGCGCCTTCCCACAAGAGACGCCACCGGGGCGCACAGGTGGAGATGGTGGGTGGAGGGTTAATTAGGGGTGTGTGTGCATGTGTGTGCGTGTGTGTGTGTGCATGTGTGTGTGTGTGTCAGGTGGGGTTATGTGAGTGAACCGTCGCAGACATAACTAGTGGAGGGACTATGCTCGGTGCACGTCTGTGCTCTGGTTGATGTATAATTACCGGTAAGTCTGGGACAGTCTTGTGGTTCAGGGTGATCAACTCCCAGCTGAAAGGTTCTGGGTTCATTCTGCCATGTCCACAGTCTACCTGTAGTAGGCATCCTCGAGCAACAGTGTGTTGACGAGATGAGACAAGTATGAGTTATGCGTTAATGAGATCTGATGTTCATGTTGTTTACTGCAATGTTACTTTTGTCCACAACAACAATAATACTTGCTTATTTTTGTATCTTTCTTTCTTTTTTTTCTCTTTCTGTCTGATTTATATTGGTTGGTTGTGAGTGACTGAGGAGTTCTGATGTCCTCCTCCTCCTCCTCCTCCTCCTCCTCCTCCTCCTCCTCCTCCTCCTCCTCCTCCTCCTCCTCCTCCTCCTCCTCCAGGTAGTGAGGCTGCACCTGGCCACATCTGAACCCAGGTTCCTCTTGAACGGTGAATAATGCCATCACTGCCATCTACAGACCAGCTGGGATACTTCAGGAGGCTCCCCCCCAACCTTCACCAGTAACACAAGGCTCACAAAGAAAGAAAGAAAGAAAGAAAGAAAGAAAGAAAGAAAGAAAGAAAGAAAGAAAGAAAGAAAGAAAGAAAGAAAGAAAGAAAGAAAGAAAGAAAGAAAGAAAGAAAGAAAGAAAGAAAGAAAGAAAGAAAGAAAGAAAGAAAGAAAGAAAGAAAGAAAGAAAGAAAGAAAGAAAGAAAGAAAGAAAGAAAGAGCAAATGAACAAAAAGACAAACAAACTACGATTATGTTTGTAATGGGAGAGTCTGATACTCTGGACAAGCATTGACTGGATGATACATTATGATTAGAGCATGTCAGAGAGTTACAAGACAAGAATATTATTTGTAATTAGTTTAGAAAATAAAGTCAGTTATGAGTCGAGCATGGAGACAAACCACCTGTCTGAGTCACTGAACAAGTATTCAATCAACAGTCTTTGTAATTGAATGTCAAAATGTCAATACTCCATTGTGAAACAACCTGTTGTTTCTTTAGAGAAACCAGATAATGAGACCAATTACACACACACACACAGACACAGACACAGACACACACAGACACAGACAGACAGACACACACACACACACACACACACATACCACAATAACTGCTCTCCCAGGTAAACACACCGGCCTGGCGTGGTGCGCTCATTAGCGGAGAGACCAAGGTCAGAGGTGGGGGGCGGGGCCACAGGGGGAGGCAGGTGGGCGAAGAAGGCTTTCACTCTTAATGAGTTACCGGCGTAACGCAGTGAGCAGAGTAGACACCACAGCCATGGACATTGGCTGGGCCATCCTCATCATTGGCTTCGCCGCTATCTTTGCGGCGCTGCTCCTGCTGGTAAATGGAATCATATACTCGGAGATGATGAACTCTGAGATTCCCCGCGGGCTGGGGAACAGAGGGAAGCTGCACGCCGTTCACGGCCTGCTTGTTGGCGTGGCCGTGGTGGTGAGTGTATACTATATAGATATACTGTATGTGTATACTGTAGGACCTGCCAGTTCTGATTATTGTTCGTTGTATTTCAGTGAAATCATGTTATTCTTTCTGCCGAGGGCAATTAGTGAGAATTTTTTTTTTATTCGGGAATAAAATAAAGAACAATAAAAATCCTGAATGGATGGATTGTTGACTTGTAGTTTCAGTGCGAGCGAAATGTCTGTCTCTTATCTGCTCCCCGAGACGCTGATAAATCTCAGACAAAAAGATAAGCCAAAACTAGTCTCACAAAGTCAAAAGAAAGGCAAGGTCGTTTACAGCTAAGTTTGTCGTGTTCCCCAGTGAACAACATTTTGAACATTTTGATTAAATGAACTTATTTGTATCATTATACTTAGTATCATAAATAATGAATGCTTACATGAATTTAAAAATGAATCTGAAAATAAACAGATTATTAACCTCCCCCCTCAGGGTCGTGTCTTGGAGCGGCTGGGTCTATGCCACCAGGTCAGCTTCACCCGGTGGTGCAGATCTTGTTTCCTGACCCGCACCAACCCAGTCCCCCCTGGGCTGCGTGTCAAAGACCGCGACTTCTCTGGCGTGCCCGTGAGGATCTACGAACCCACCAGCACCACCTCCGCCCTCAAGGGCCTGAGGAGAGGCCTGGTATATTTCCATGGTGGAGGTTGGGTAATGGGCAGTATAGGTACGCTAAGTTTGCTAATTACTAACCTCTATAAACAGGGACAAGATTTTGAGATCGGAGGCTTTGTAGTCCGAGTCGTATTGACCAATCACGTTTGAGCGTCTTTGGTCGCATGCAGGTAAACGGTCTGTGTGGAGAGCAAAAGAAGCATAATGCTTCAGCTGAAATGAAATCTGGGAACCCCTCGGCTACACCGGATCCCCAGGAATATTGGCCCTTGCCAAATGAGCTAAATCGTCATCAGATGATAGCCGATGGGTTCTGCGATTGGCTAATTACTAACTGGTTTTAGTCATTTAGCAGATGCTTTACAGTGAATTCAGGTCCAATCTTGACGGAACAGGTAGGGGTTCTGGGGGGGCATCTTGCGCATGGATGCCTACAGGTTAGGCTCCGGATAATGGTGGATCAAACCCAATGCCTTTAAATACTACATACTTTTCGGCTGGGGCTCAAACACCCTCCTAGCTGCTCCACTGGTGTACCTCCATGGTGAAGGCTGGGTCATGGGCAGTATGGTACACTTTTATACTAACTTGTTTTGGCAGATGCTTTTATCCAAAGTGACTTGCAGTACACTGACTTTTGATACTTGGCATTAAAGGGCAGTTAGGGGGGCATCAACGACACCTCGACAGGTTAAGGCTGCAGACTCTGTCCCTTTAACTCCTGCATACCTTTTCGGCTGGGAGTCAAACACCCTACTAGCCACCATGCTATTCCTCAGCGTCCTCGTTTCCCACCGTTCGCCTAATCCTCTTTACTTCCTGAACAGTGTGACATTTGAGCACGGCGAAAATAAGCTCAGGGTGACAGAAAATAAAGGGCATCGGCTCCCAGCCGTGCTCTTTTCCTTTCTCTCCTTCTTTTGTTGACTCCAAGCGTTGACTGTTGACTCTAATCCTTATCAGATTCAGCTGATGAAGTCTGCAGGTACCTCGCCAAGGAGTCTGGGACCACGGTGGTTTCTGTCGGGTATATATTAGTCTTTTTATCTTGTGTTTTTCCTCACCTTTCACACATTACAATACAATGGTTGAGTCCATATATCCCCTGAGTCCTGACCAACAAGGTGACTGTAGTCATGGCATACTCTCTCGCTTCCTCAACCCTTCAGGTATCGCTTGGCCCCAGAGCACCGCTACCCCACCCAGTTGGACGACTGCCAGGCCGCCACGTGTCACTTCCTATCGGTGGCGGAGGCCGAGTTTGGCGTGGACCCGGGTCGGGTGGCGGTCGGCGGGGACAGCACCGGGGGGAACCTGGCCGCGGCCCTCTGCTTGCGGCTAGCGGCGGCGGCCGCGGAAACGGAGAACGACGGCAAGGAGCAGGAGGAGGGTCGTCCGGCGCTCCCCTGCGCTCAGCTCCTCCTCTGCCCCGCCCTGCAGATGGCCGACTTCTCCACGCCGTCCTACCAGCAGAACCAGGCCGTGCCGCCGTTGTTCCGCGGCCGCGCCGCCTTCTACTTCCTGCAGTACCTCTGTGGCGACGCCACGCTGTGCCCGGACGTGTTGGACGGCGTCCACGTCCCGCCGGAGCTCTGGCCTCGCTACCGAGACTGGCTCTCCTCGTCCAACCTGCCCCAGGAGTGCCTGGCCCGGGGGTACCGTCGGCACCCCGCCACCGCCGAGTACGACGCCGAGGTGTACCACGCCATTAAGGAAGGCCTCCGCGGCGAGGTCTCGCCTCTGTTGGCCGACGAGGCCATCCTCAGGAAGAGCCCGCCCACCTTCCTGCTCACCTGCGAGTACGACGTGCTGCGCGACGACGGGCTCCTCTACAGGAAGCGGCTGCTGGACCTCGGGGTGGAGGTCGCCTGGCAACACGTGGGAGACGGTTTCCACGGCGTGCTCAACTACATCAACCAGGGCTGGCTCTCTTTTCCCGCAGCGACGCGGGCCCTGGACTGGGTGGTGGACTTTGTTAAGACTCTGTGAACAACACGACTGACCTTGCCATACTTGTGTTTTTCTCATTCTTTTTATTCGTTTTCGTAATACATTAAATACAAAACTCTGGCTGTAGTGTCTTGTGTTTCTATCTCTTCCTCTTTATCCATCTAGCTGTCCATCACACTGCCCCTGCTTAGTCTGCCTGTGTATGCTGTGTCATGTCTACCCATGTTTTTTTTCTGAGGTGCCAGAGGAGCTGTTTGCATATACTGTATACCCAGATGTGAGCACATAAGCACATAAGCCCAGTGCTTTGCAGTCCCAGCTTCAGGTGTGGCTCCATCACTCCCCAGCGCCTGCAACCTATTTTGCTTTGCTTAGTCTTCGGTTTCATTTTTTTACTCGGCCCAACACCTCGCCCCACACTACCTACACACATCCACATGAACACCGCCGATGTTACCGACAAACCCACCTCACAACAGCAGTCACCTTTTAGTTTATCTTCTTTATTGTAGTAAACCGATTCTATTTAATGTTGTTTTTTGGGGTCTTTTCCCGTTTTTGTCATGGCATAATGGCCTGTATATGCTATACGTGTTCAAACAGCAACTGTTGAAACCCTAACCCTCCTGTTAGCTGATTGTACCTGGCTGCGACTACCATGTCCGCCGTCAATGTTTGTGTCGGCTCCCTGGCAACGGCGCTCGTGTTTCCACTCCGCTGCATAGACATCATCCCCGTCGTGGAGTCAGATTAGCTACCTGTCTCCCTACCGGTTCGCCTTCCCTAACCACCGTGCTTTAACCACAAGACACAACACTGCCGGTTGTAGAGGAGATGTCATGTCCGCCCTGAGCAGAACCAGGGGAGACAAGTGGAGTCAGCCAGGGTGGAGGATCGAGCAGAAGTACACTAACAAGGTGCTCATCGGTAACTGGGTGGAGGAGAGACTAAAGGTGAGCTTTCCTAATGTTTTTTAATGAGGGCTTGTTGCTTGTTGTTTATCTGCGTTCAACTCTTTGTCATATAATGACACTTTATCAAAGCAACAAAATAATATAGTAAACAGGAATTTGGACCCGAATTTCCCATCTGGAATCAATCAAGTATTATCTTAGGAAATTCCTTTTTTTCTCAGCTGATCGGAAAAGCTAAGTCTTACCAGTATCCAATAGACAAAGCACATGGATACACACACACCAACAGCACAGCCCATTATTTCCAAGCCTTAGATCCAAAACATAACGCTGCTTTCCTGGTGGTCGTCTCCCGAGCTTTTACTGTGTTTTGCATGCTGCACCACTCAGCGTTGTTAGGGAAATCCATAGTAGAGTGATTAGTCTGGCACGATTTAGCCACATCAGCACACACTGCTGTGGAGACAGGCTGCGGCCGGACACTAATTGCATTGACGTGAGGTGGGGGGGCCTGCTAGTATGTGTGTGTGTGTGTCTGTGTGGGAGGGGGAGGGTAATACTGTATGACATCACACACTGGGTCGATAGCAGAGATTGAGCAGAGTCGAGCCCCGAGCTGGACCTGGTTGCTGTGTTTGCTGGCCATGTGTGTAGTCTAACCCACTACTAAACACACACACACACACAGACACACACACAGGCTCATGCCTACTGTTTACTCTGGCCTCCACAGTTTCACCGGGAGGTGCAGACAGCCAGCAGCACCTACTGCTTGGACTACCAGCCCCAGTGGGAGTCCAGACCAGACGGGTCTGTGAGGAGAGCCTGCCAGCAGAGAGCTGAGGTCAGCTGCTGCCCTTGCCCTGCCCCATCCTCTCCCAGGACTCAGAGTATATTGACAGGCCCAGACAAGGGCCCTTTGATAGAAACCCTGTGATGGGGGCTGTATCTGTTGTTAGTTCTCAGCCCTCTGGGCCCCAAATCATCATGCAGTGCTCTTAAAAGCCACTTAGAGCAATTTTCCCCACAACAAGTTCCCCTCGTTTGAGGCCGGCGATTGAAAAAGAAAAACATGGGCTGCCGCCTTTGTTTCTGAAAGCGCTTTTTAAGTAATTGTTAAAAAAGGCCAATCTTCACCCAGTCGCTCTGTGGGCTACCCTTCCAGGGGCTACCGTCAACGCAGTTTTTTTCCCATCATGCCACGCCGGCCTCCCATTACTTGGTGACCCTCTACGACGAGAGCTACGGCCGCCGCGACTCGGCGCCGCCAGGCCGCCGCACGTGGCATCACGACAGCCTGACCTGGCGGCCAGAGAGGTCGGACCACCCCGTCGCAGGTAAGACCACCGGGCCCCACAGACAACAGGCGGACGTTTCCCCATCAATGGGAATGACATAAACGATGCCATCATCCAGAAAGATAGTTAGCCTTGCTCTAAAGCTGCTGTAGGTGAAGTTTGAGAGTTGCAAGGAGAGAGAGAGAGAGCGGGAAAGAGCGGAGGAGAGCAAGATTTTGGAAAGAAACCAAATAAAATGTCCCCTCCCTCTCTACGTTTCTCCACCATTGAGAAGTATTGCATTTCACGCACAGGTGATTAACAGGCAAGATGGATTCCCCGAACCAATCAGGGAAGAGATGCCCTGATTGGTCAAAAATTAGCCTCCGGGGGTCTACAATCGAAACAACATGACAGGCACTAGGCAGAGAGACACAAAGGCAGAGCTACTTTTTACAGTTTTACTTTTTATCCTTATATTTGGTCAAATTGCCACAGTTCTGAGAGTACGGACAGGATGGGGATGTGTGTTCGCCTCCCAGCCGAAAAGTTCTGGGTTCGATCCCTAATGTCCGCAGCCTACCTGTAGGTGTCCTTGAGCAAGATGCTTGACCCTGCTCTTTAATATTTTGCCATTTATATGACCAAATACTTAGTATACTAAATAACCATTTTTATAATCTACATACATTTAAAAGAAAAAGAGCAGATAGGGCTTAGGCGTCTTGCTCAAGGATCCCAACAGGTAGACTGTAGACCCTTCAGGTAGGAGTCGACCACCATAACGTCTACACTATCCTGCCCCTTAAAGACATGTTTCTGAATTCACTTTGGATGAAAGAGTCTAAAATGACTAAATAGTAAAAAATGATAAAAGTCAAGTGTGATTTGTTCACTCATCTGAGTTAAGAACACACAGCTACAACATGAGATCTGTCAGAAATCACTCGTCATTTCACCATTTATTGCATGAAATGGTATAGAATTCCTGCTGTATGATTTAAAGTGTGACATACAGATGTCAGATACAGCATAACAACAGGGAGCACTAGACCATCACCCCATGGGGTACATCAGCTATCTCAACCCATTGTGTAAGTTATACAATAGAAAAGAGCAGAACCAAAGCAGGTGGAGGCTGGGGTGGCGACGGGTGAAATCCAGCTGTGCACAATTAACTCTGCAGACCAGTGTGAGAGAACGGTCTTAAATTGACCAGCGTACGTGCTTTTGATTGGACCATGTTAGCTGTCAGCCTATAGGCGGCGTATGACCATAGTGTCCCGCCCGTTTGAGTGGAACAGGTGGTTGGGGCTTTTACTTTGTGAACCTTCATTTCTCTTCCCGTTGAGACCATTGCTAGCGGTGTGTCAATACGCACATGTCAAACCGTGTTTCATCTGTCAACACTGCTAGGTAAATATTGTATCAGCCGGACAGCTTGTTCTAATATTAAATGGAGACAACGCATACAAAATAAATGTGTTTAAGGACACACCTTAATATGTGTTGCTCCCAATATCTCAGGTTTAAAAGCATGTTTTATGCAGTTTGGGTTATTTTAGACCTATGCTTGAGAGCAACATTATACTGTAGATTATAGAGAGATTATTATGTATCTTTCCTTATATTTGCCTCCCTCTCTCCACTATCTCTCCCTCTCCATCTCTCCCTCCACTCTGTATCTGCCTCTCTCCCTCTCTCTGTCCCTCCCTCTCCCCTCTCATATACTCTTACTCTCACTTCATCTCTCTCTCCCTCTCAGCTCCTCCCACCAACTTCGGCCTGCTGGCGTCCAGGAAGCCCAGCGGTGTCGACGGGCCCACGCCGCCACCGCCGGCATGGTTACCGTCGCTAAGTGAGTCCCGGTCCACTTATCAGAACTGTCCCCCCAGCGCCCTCTCCCAGGGCCGGCGAGCCCGGGCGCCGCGCCTCCTCTCCGGCCGCCTTCACGCCCCCAACGGCGCCGACAACGACCTCCGCCTCGGGCAGCCGCTCCCCCTGCCGGCGGTCCCGGACGGCCGCTGCAGCGTGCCCGCCGCACTGTGGACCCATCCCCCACCAGGACACGCACGCACACATGCTGGACATCAGGGTGGGCCGGGGGGCAGGTGAGGCCCGACGCTAGGGGGCAACGTGAGCAGGTGGTCGGTGCTTGTAAAGGTGTATTTTGTTTTGCCATGATGTTACCTACAAAACCTCAACACTGATGTTATATATATATATATATGTTGATCGTTGCTGAGCAATAAAGTGAAAGGTGCGGCGTTAGTGGCATCTCGCTGTGAGGCTGCAGATTGCGACTGACTGAATACCCCCCATCACCCCTCCCCATCACCCCTCCCTTTCTAACGACATAGGAGGAGCTAGGACTGGCCTGTAAGGTACCAGTAGGTACTGAAGCTACGGTGGCCTGTAAGGTGCCAGTAAGTACTGAAGCTACGGTGGTCTGTACTGGCCTGTAAGGTACCAGTAGGTACTGAAGCTACGGTGGTCTGTACTGGCCTGTAAGGTACCAGTAGGTACTGAAGCTACGGTGGTCAGTACTGGCCTGTACGGTGCCAGTAGGTACTTCCAAAATGATGTCATCGTCTACGACAGCATCGAGTAGCCAAGTGTCAAGTCATGAGCTTCCTTGATAGATTCATAATTAGTATTTAGATATTTAGTCTGTAAAACTATAGGTCATAGCCTACAAGTAAGATAGCGATCATGATAAAACATTTGATAAATACGTCCTCTCTAGAGCCATTGGTCCGTTCTGGGCTACTGTAGAAACATGGCGGTGCAACATGGCGCTCTCCGTGGATGAGGACCCGCTCTCCATGTAGATATAAACGTCTCATTCTAAGGTACACTTATGAATATTATATTCATTTTCTGCCAAGTCCGTTCTGCTTGATGCCAAATACTACACATACACCGCACCCCTAAGACCAGAAATAGAAATAGTACTCAGCTTCTTACGTTTAAGTCGCCCTAGAGGCCACTGCAATATCAATAATGAAGACGATAGTAAATACTAGTTCAAAGGAAAACCTTTGCGGTGTGGATGAGGGGTTTCTTGCTGGGACTAGAAAGGGGTGAGGGGCTCGCTCTGTGCTGGGGCGTGGTTAAGGTGGGAAGGGTGTAATGTGTTGGTCGCTGTGAGAGGCGCTTTGACGGTCAATGATGCAAAATAAACGGCCGCAGCGCAACAAATTCGGTGGAAATCATAAATAATTATAGATTAAGCAAGAGGCCTTATATATCAGCATGAAGTCAAGGTTTCCTGTGTACTGTGTGAGCAAATTCAAAGGTATTTGTGTGTCTATGTGTGTGTGTGTGTGTGTGTTTGTGTCTGTGTGTGTGAGTGTCTGTGTGTGTGCATGTGTCTGTGTATGATTGTGTCTGCCTTTTTGTGTCTGTATGAGCGTGTGTGGGTGTGTCTTTCTGTCTGTGCGTGTGTCTGTGCGTGTGCGTGTGTGTGTAAAGGGAAAAGAAAAGAGAGTCGAGTCCATAAATCTCATCCACCCTTGCAAGGAGATAATTACATGCAAATTCTCTCTCTCTCTCTCTCTCTCTCTCTCTCTCTCTCTCTCTCTCTCTCTCTTTCTCTCTCTTTTTCTCTCTCTTTCTCTCTCTCTCTCTCTTTTTCTCTCTCTTTCTACTTGAAAGTCAAGGTGCCGTTGGTCTAAAAATCCTGGTAGAAATGCAGAACAGGAGGTTAGTTAATACCCAAGTGATAATACTATCCGAATGTATTTGCTAATAAACCAAGAAACCATGATGTCACCCATGACTTCTTTGGGAGATCTGTGGTCTAATCCCCGTTCCATTAGGTGTTTAATTACAGGGAATCAACGTGTTTAATTAGGAAGAATCAACGATGCTTATGTTTGATGGTCAGCCATCTGCGTCTTCTCCCCCTCCCCCCCCCCCCTCTCTCTCTCTCTCTCTTTCTCTCTCTCTCTCTCTCTCTCTCTCTCTCTCTCTCTCTCTCTCTCTTTCTTTCTGCCTGCGTGCCGCCTTGCAGTGCACCCCAGCCCCTCTTCTTCACCTGCTGTTGTCTAGTCAGTCACTCAACTGTGAAATGTTGTATACATTTTTTTGAATCCTATGAAGTTATGTCTTTGTATTCAGTAAGTCCAGCTCCAATAAGTCTGCCCGTCCATCGCTGCAGTTACATCTATGTCCACATGGTGGTGCTGTAGCAGCGCATCTCTGTGTAATCGAGACATATAGACGTGACTGTTTTTGATGAGGGAAAAAAAATGGGAAATGGTATTCTAATGCACATTTGTGTTGCTAACATAATCGCCCACCACATCAAATCACCATCTACACTTTGTAACTTGCTTCAGCATCGCTCGCAATCAAGAACTTATCGTTATTTTTGGCTCCTCTAAAAAGCAATCACTCGTTGAACATAGCAGACATTGGACTCGGCTGACGTCACCACGTGGGAATGGCTGATGTTGGCCTACTACACACAAACTACAATAGCCTACTACTACATACTACCTACACTACTACTACATACTACCTACAATACTACTACACACAAACTACAATACTACTACATACTACCTACAATACTACTACATACTACCTACAATACTACTACACACAACCTACAATACTACTACATACTACCTACTACTACACACTACCTACAATACTACTACACACAAACTACAATACTACTACATACTACCTACAATACTACTACATACTACCTACAATACTACTACACACTACCTACAATACACACTACCTACAATACTACTTCATACTACCTACAATACTACTACACTACTTACAATACTACTACACACAAACTACAATACTACTACATACTACCTACAATACTACTACACACTACCTACAATACTACTACACACTACCTACAATACTACTTCATACTACCTACAATACTACTACATACTACCTACAATACTACTTCATACTACCTACAATACTACTACATACTACCTACAATACTACTACACACTACCTACAATACTACTTACTACCTACAATACTACTACACACTACCTACAATACTACTACATACTACCTACAATACTACTACACACTACCTACAGTACTACTACAAACTACAATACTACCACATACTACCTACAATACTACTACACACTACCTACAATACTACTACATACTACATACTACTAAATACTACCTACAATACTACTACATACTACCTATAATACTACTACACACTACCTACAATACTACTACATACTACCTACAATACTACTACACAAAACCTACAATACTACTACAAACTACAATACTACCACATACTACCTACAATACTACTACACACTACCTACAATACTACTACACACTACAATACTACTAAATACTACCTACAATACTACTACATACTACCTACAATACTAATACACACTACCTACAATACTACTACATACTACCTACAATACTACTACACACTACCTACAATACTACTACATACTACCTACAATACTACTACACAAAACCTACAATACTACTACAAACTACAATACTACCACATACGACCTACAATACTACTACATACTACCTACAATACTACTACACAAAACCTACAATACTATTAGAAACTACAATACTACCACATACTACCTACAATACTACTACACACAACCTACAATACTACTACACACAACCTACAATACTACTACACACAACACTACAATACTACTACATACTACCTACAATACTACTACACACTACCTACAATACTACTACACACAACCTACAATACTACTACACACAACACTACAATACTACTACATACTACCTACAATACTACTACACACTACCTACACACACTACCTACAATACTACTACATACTACCTACAATACTACTACACACAACCTACAATACTACTACACACAACCTACAATACTACTACAAACTACCTACAATACTACTACATACTACATACAATACTACTACACACAACCTACAATAGGCTACTACACACAACACTACAATACTACTACACACAACCTACAATACTACTACACACAACCTACAATACTAGCCTACTACACACATTACAATAATGACACACATGAATTAGATTGAGGCACAGAGAGCAAAGTGTCTATTTTTTGGTTTCAACATGTAAGCATATATACATGATCTGTTTTCCCGCCCTGATAAAACACCAACACGGTTGGAAGGCAGCGTCATCTATAAATACATGATATACGGTCGTCTATTAACACTGTTTATAGACGCTCATCATTTATCTCGGCTGCAGGACCCAACGGAGTCACATTCAAAGAGCAAATGAACACAACACTACAGCACATTGTCTGTGGTCCATCCGGGTGAGTTATATCGGTGCCCTTCACCGAGATGTGCAATGATAAATGATTAGCCCTCGCACTTTAATAATCCAGAGTTGAAGAAATTCATTTACTGTGAGAGTTGTTTATAAATTATCATAGCGGCCAAATAAATAAACATAATTAGGATTTTGAAAATATAACCCCATGGCAGAGGAGAGGAGTCAAATTAAAGAAATGATTAAAAATGCCTGTGTAAATAAAAATAAACAAAGTGTGATTCGATGTGATAGCCTTGTGCTATAGGTGTGTTCATTATGAAAAATATCCTCATTTATAAGTCAGTTACAGCCAACTTGGTTAAGAGGTCTCTCTCTCTCTCTCTCTCTCTCTCCCCCCAACCAGTAACACATCACACGGTTGCAACACTGCTGTAATAACATATAATTACAAGATATACAGATATGATACATGGGGGGAGGGGGGGAGGGAGGGTGGGGTTGGAAACAGCTGAAATCCTCAATCAACCTGATATAAAATGTGTTGGTGCAGGGCCACTCTGTCACCATCCCAATCTCCCCATCAGCAGGGGAAGAAGAAAGCGTTTCCTGGTTAGACACTGGTCTGTACGGGCTCCTTATCGGGGAGGGAAAGGACAAAGGGGAATAAGACGCCCTTCGCTGCCGAGAGGACGCTCATCTGCTCGCCGCAGAACGCGGGCGAGATCTCATCGGCGATGAACTTTAAGGCGAAATGGCGGCCGACGCAGTAGACGCTGTCCTCGGTCACCACGCACCGAAACGAGGGGCAGCCGGTGAGGCGCTTGTGGCTGCACATGTACCACAGCCGGGCCACGACGTGGTAGCGGTACACGCTCACGCCCAGGTGCGGGTTCACCTCGAAGCGGTACAGGAAGCTGCGCACGGCCGCCATGTCTGTGGTCCGGTCGCCGGCGCCTATGGTCATGCCGGGCCGCCACGCGTCGGCGTCGGGGCTGTAGCGCAGCAGGGCGTACCGGAGGGTGCCGCCCGTGATGTAGATCTCCCCGTTGCAGACGGCGGTCCGGTGGCCCACGGCGAACGTGTCGTTGGGCAGCGGCGCCACGAAGGTCCAGCGGTCGGCGCGCGGGTCGTAGCGCTCCACGGTGGACAGGCACTCCCCGCCGATGGCGTACACGTAGCCGCGCACCGCCACCAGCTTGCAGTGGGGCCTGGCCTGGTTCATGGGACTGATCTCCTTCCAAATGGATGTCACCGGATTGAAGCAGAACACGCGCTTTGAGGGTATCATCTCTCTGTCCGCGCCCTGGCAGCCCACCGCCACGAATAAGTAGTTGTCCATTGTGCACAGAGCGCACCCTTTGGAAACCACCTCCCTGGGGATTGGGCAGAGCGCGCTCCAAGCGTCTTTGTAATCGTCGTAGCAGTACAGCGCGCTGGACGTCCGCCTCTGCGCCGCCGCCGCCGCCGCCGCCGGGCTTTCCGCCGCCGCCGCGCGTCCGGCCCAGTCCTGCGGGTCCATGTCGGCCGCCATGACGAACCTCCTGCCTTTCATCCGCTGCCTCTGGATGAGCTCGCGCTCGCAGGCCATGAGCCGGCCGTACAGCGCGGGCTCCCGCAGCACCTGCAGGTAGTTATCGGACATGACCTTGAGGGCGGCGAGCTTGAGGGCGGCGTGGCCGTAGAGCTTGGCCAGGCCCAGCGCCTCCATGCAGTTCCCCAGATCCAGTTTACTCTTAAGACCCTCCAAATCTTTGCTGTCGAGGCTTTTCGCTGGCAGGTGTAAAAACGGAGCCCCCTGCGAGCGTCTCTAGCACCGGCGCGTCCCGCGAATGGCGGCCGGCGGTATTCATCATGGAGCTACTTATCCCGGGGCTGGCAGAATGGGGCTCTTCACAGGGGGAGGTCTGAGAGGGACTCCCTGGGGTGGAGGCTCCTGCCGTTAAGCAGGGGGTGGTGAGTGTGGAGTGCTCTGTGGCAGACCGATAACTCTCCTTGCGTAGGAGAGCAGGCTTGGCGGGGGGCCCGGGCTCAGGAGGAGTCGCTAGCAAAAGAGGCTCCTCCGCACTTTCCCCCAACACCAGATCACGCATAATGATGGAGCTCAGGGGCGAGCGTGTCTCCACGAGCCTGCCGCCGCCGCCACCGCCGCGGCTGTGGCTTTCGCTGAGCTCCCCTGGCTTAGAGTCAGGCGAAGGCGTCCTCTCAATGTGTCCAAACACGGGCTCGGAGTCGGTGACGGAGTGGGAGGACGACTGCACAAAATAGTCGTATATCTTGCCGCGCACGACCAGGTCCGACCCGGCTCCCTCCAGCACCAGGTTAGCATGCTCCACCTTGATCTCGGCCTTGGACAGGAAGCTGGAGTGGGCCCCCCGGTGATCCATGTCCTGCCTGAGCTCCCGGCCCACCCCCACCGAGCGCTCCAGCCTCTGGAGGAAGCGCGGGGAGTGGCGGCTGTGCACGCCCTCCGGCCCCCACCGCTCTCCGGCGCCGGGGAGGTTCAAAGTAGCGGTGTCAAATGAAACGTTGCAGGTGGAAACCTCCGCCCGTTTGATCTGAGAGGCCGCCTCTCCCTCCCCGTTGCTGCACTTCTGGTCTGGGTCGGCAACGCTCCGAGTTTCCCCCAGCCTGCTTTGTTTGATGTTGTTGGCCGGCGGTCGACCGGTGCGGTCGGACGTCTGGTTGCTGCCGCCGTGCGGACGGCCGCCCTCTCGGCGCTCTCGCTTGCCCGCGGCGCCTTTGAGCTCAGCCTGCGGTCGCGCCGCCGCCCCGCTGCTGTCCCGGCAGGCGGCCTCGCCGTCCTGAGGTTCTCCCGCCTCTCCCGGGTCTGGGACTCTGGCGGACGGCAGGCAGGCCGTGGTGCCGGAGCCCCTGGAGCTGAAGTAGCGGTAGACCCAGGTGACCAGCAGCACGCTGGCCACCGACAGGCTAAGCTTCAGCAGCAGCTGCATGTCTAGCTGCACGCCGAGCGGCTCGACTATAGACATCGCTGCGCTGGAGCCTGGGCTGGCCGGCTGCTGACGCTGTGACGTTAACGTGGTGACGATCGACGAGCTTGGATGACTTCCCCTATTGAGCCCCAGACAGCGTCTCAGGTGAGCGTGGCCTGTTGCCCGGCTTCTTGAGTTCAGCGATCTGGTGACTGCGCCGCCCCGCACTGCAAAAACACAGTGGTGTAAGTCAATACCTGCCGAGGTGCGCTTTGCATCGCAGTCTTGGTGGGGGGCGTGGCTGCTCGTTGTGCTTCACATACACAGACCATTTACATACAGAGAAGTCAATATTTGTCCTTCGGTTAGTGGTTGTTGGTTCGGTCGAAGCTCAAACTGAAGGATTAGTGGCTGTTATGGCAGGCATAATTATTGTAATCATGTCGTTTGACACCGTCGGCGATCTCCGCTATCCGTGTGTTAGCAATGGAAACAGCCGAGCGCTTTGGACCATGGTGTAATACCACCAGAACGAGATGGACCACTATTAAAATAAGGATAGCTGAGGCTACGTATACAGCACATGATTGCATGATGGTTGGGTTTGCACAAGGGGTGTGATAACAGGTGGCATCCATTAAATAACCACCCATGAGGATACACTTGTTTGCACAGGAACCAGCTTCAGAGCAAAGGTCTAAACACAGTGAAATGTTGCAGGCTGCAATCTACACACGTCCATCTTCAAACAGAGATATAGACAGCGTTCAGCTACACCGACAACACTACACACTCTCCATCTATATTCCTATGTACATATATACACAACACAACACTACACACTGTCCATCTATATTCCTATGTGTACATATATACACAACACAACACTACACACTGTCCATCTATATTCCTATGTACATATATATACAACACAACACTACACTCTCCATCTATATACCTATATACATATATACACAACACTACACTACACACTCTCCATCTATATTCCTATGTGTACATATATACACAACACAACACAACACACTGTTCATCTATATTCCTGTGTACATATCTACACAACACAACACTACACACTCTCCATCTATATACCTATATACATATATACACAACACAACAATACACACTGCATCTATATACCTATATACATATATACACAACACACCATACATCTATATACCTGCATACATATATACACAACACTACACACTGTCCATCTATATTCCTATATACACTACACACTACATCTATATACATCTATACACAAACAACACAACACTACACACTGTTCATCACACTGGCATGCGTCACTTGTCATCATTCAAATGTTCCTCTGCGGTCGAGATCAACTCCACAGGTGCACATATACTCACAAACGACACTACTGCGCACACACACACACACACACACACACACACACACACACACACACACACACACACACACACACACACACACACACACACACACACACACACACACACTAGAGTAATGCAGCACTGGCAGGTTCCATAGTTTCACACCAGTGCCCCCCCCCCCCCCCCCGCCCCCCCCCACAAGGGGGTCAACCAATCAGACACTGAGTCAGTGTGAAGAGAGCATGGCAGCGACATCCATTTTTAAACACGCCAGTCGGGACGGGAGCACATGTCAACAGAGAGTCACACGCGCATCGCCTGTCATTTGGAAGGGCTGATAACAGGACCGACTGCGACAACCAGCCAGACTCAGCACTCGCACTCGCGCGCGCGTGTGTGTGTGTGTGTGTGTGTGTGTGTGTGTGTGTGTGTGTCTTGGGTGGATGGAGGTGGGGGGGGGGGGGGGGGGTAAACAAGATACCCAGGAGAGGAGAGAGAGAGAGAGAGAGAGAGAGAGAGAAAGTACAAGCTGTATCAACTTCTTCTTCTTGGGCTGGTCACCTGATACACCACCAGCAGCCCCTGCAGACGACTCCTCTGGGCATCACCAGGGTTGTAAATAATTCATCCGCAGATGGTGGTGGTGGCAAGGCCCAGAGAGACGGCTCCTTCCTTCTACCTTCGCCACGGCCCTGTGTGTCCTCACCTCAGCCTTCAGAGGCTGTGATGAGGACACACACACACGTAAATCTATATTTATTTATTCTTTACTAGTGCACATGCTCATACCCATTAATAGTGCCCTAGCCCTCTCATCGCTTCTCAGCCCTTCACATCCCACACCGTTTTATAGTTTTATAATAACTCAGTGTGTAAATATTGTTCAAGTTTTGTTTCAATTCTTCTCCTTTGTTCATATTTTGCCTCCGACGTGTCGCTTCATGTCTTTTACGCACCAACCATCCCCGAGTCCATGTCCTTGTTTGTGCAAATATACTCTGCAATATAAATGTATTGTGAATGTGATGATGAGCAACATAACAGCCAGCCTGGTGTTGCTGTGTTGCTGCTGAGCTGACACACTTTCGCCTCCTCTTCCCGTCGGTGACGTTGATGGGGAAGTGGGAGGATGGGGGGGGGGGGGAGGGATGTATAACAACACACGACAGTGAATTATTTCAACGACTGTTGTTTTTAACCGCCGGTAATTGTGATGATGGAGATTGGTTAAGAGGGGGACTGCGTTTTATGATTTATTAGCAAAGGAAACGGTTGCTTAAATTCCCCCTGGGATCAGGTTTACGCACCGCATGGCAAGAAATAACAGCCTCACACATTATTTGCTATAATGTATAATGTGCTGTCCAACCCCTCCGGCGGTCCCCTGGGGGGGGGAGAGACGTCAAGCCCTTTCTTCTGTGGCCGGGTTTGTTTTAAGGAAACTGTGATGATTGGCTGCTGTGATGAAAGCGTTTGGGCGCTCACTGACCAATGAGAGGGTGGGTGGGGGGGGGGGGGGGGTGTTGGAAAGACTGATAATGAAATTCATCAAGTGGGAATGTGGGTTTTGTGACCTTGGGGGTTGGCGAATGCAAATACAGCCCTTTTGTGAGTTGTCACCAGGGGGTCGCGAATCAGAACGACTTCTCTGATGACGTCTTCGCTAATGATGGAAATGACGATGAACCCATGGGGGAGAAGTTGAGGTAGGCCTGTGTCACGCCGCATACATGAGTCCATACAAATGTACAAAAAAAACCAGCAAGTAAAAACTCCCCAAAAATACAATATGGACCCTCCGAGTCCATAACCCATTCGGTATTCACAGCAAACACCTAAATATATGGGTCTCGCCCCATCGTTGGCCAACTACTTATAGTGCGCCATAATACGTGTGTTTGAATAAAGTGCACTATGTACCTTTAGAGGCAGGAGCTGCAGAGGAGAATGAATAAATCCGTCTCACGGTAAAGCAGCCCTAATGACGCCCTAACAAATCCAAAATGGAAGAGTGTTTCTCTGTCATTAATTGCCGTTGTCGTTAATTGCAGGTACAGCTAATGATTTCCCATCCCCCCCCCCCCCCCCCCCCCCCCCGCCACGCTGTTCTTTTAAAGAGCAACCTTTGATAAGTGTGTGTATATACACACACACACACACACACACACACGTCCGCGCATGCACACACACACACACACACAATGGAGGGAGAAAATGATGCATCCGTTCTTGTGAACAACAACAACAAGATGAGCTTTTCGTACAAGCCGGCTAATTAAGTAATGAAACGACAATTTGCATACATTTTGTGTTCATGATGCATTCAGGGCGACACCAGTGCAGCAGGTTTCCCCTCTTGAATGAGACTGGGCAGATAAAGGAGCAGAACAAGTGGCAGGGCCTCTCCAGTGAACACATCCCACCAGGGCCAAAACACTAGTGTAGCCGGGCGAGGCTGAGCATCACCTCCCCTCTCTCCCCCCCTCCCCCCCTCTCTGTCCCTCTCTTTCTTTCTCTCTCTCTCTCTCCCCCCCCCCTCTCCAGTGACAGGACATTACCAATTCATTGCACAGATAACGTGTTAATATTGTTCAGTGCTGTGGCTGCGGCCCGTCGCAGGAATATATATTGTGCGTTGACAAGGTGAGCCAATCCGCCTCTCACAGATGGCTCCATCCTTTTGTGCTCCGCACTAAAGCTTAAAAAAAAATACCCCCCCCCCCCCTTTACCTCTTGCCAGGTTTAAAACGCTAATCCTTTAATACATGCGGTGTCCTCAGAATGGATTAAATTTGCAATTCTTGTGAAGTCCAAAAAATGCAGGATTACTCTGAACGAAGCCCTGCAGAGTGTGTGTGTGTGTGTGTGTGTTTGTGTGTGTGTGTGTGTGTGTGTGTGTGTGTGTGTGCGCAGGAAGAAGGGAAATCATCAATGAATGGGTTAACAGCAAAGCCATAATCTCCTACGGAAACAATGTCGGCTCAGAGGAGGTCAATCATTTGAAACAAAGTGTGTTCCGCAACACAGGTGTGTGTGTGTGTGTGTCTGTCTAGCGAAGGGCACAATGCATAGCTATTTCTGTGTGTGTGTGTGTGTGTGCCGTTACGGGCTGTGTGTTTTCATTTACCGCAATATAATAGGAACTGAATGGAGCATAGTCAATTCCAGCCCAACCAGAGCAGATGTATTTTGTTTGCTAAGTGTTAGAGATGGCTTTCTACCCATTCCTCCTTCTGTCTTATATCATGCACAGAGAGGTCCAACACAAATATTGCACTACAATATTCCTGGACGATGCACATGGACACGCTCCACTATTCACACATAAGGACACGCCACTGGAAAACATTACACTAATGACTAATTACCAGCTCGAGCCATCATGTTTTTCAATTAAATATTGTTTTGTGAACAGTTTTGTGCATATAAATATATATCACAAGTATGATATATCATGACATTTACAATATAATGCCATACATTGGTAATATCATGATATTAACAATATATCACAATATATTCTGAACGTTTATCATGATATCTAAAACATATCAAAACGAATTGTATATATATATATATATATATATATATCACAATATTATAAATATATCACAATATATTATGTATGCCATCATATTTAAAACATATGAAAACGTACTGTATATATCACGATAATTACAATATATCACAACATATGAAATATGTGACATATTGTATATCCATGCCCCCCCCCCCCCAAAGTCAAGGCCCGAGGCTGCTAGTTTGATCATCTCTCCATTTTAATACAGGTGATATGAAACAGATGCAACAACCCTGTTTTACACGCCTCCCCCTCCTCCCCCGCCACCACTGCAGGTGAAGACCACCTCCCTCCCTCCCTCCCTCCCTCCCCCCCCCCCCCCCCTCCCCTCCCCCCCCCCCTCCCCATGGCGATCGGAGTCCTACTGGTGGTGGATGTGCCGGGTCGGAGATATATAGGCGCTGAACACGATGGAGCTCACGTAACGTAGGATGGATCAGGTGGTTCTACTGGGTCAACAGGCCGGTGGCGATGGGGCGCCCACACCCCCACCCCCCCCCCCCCCCCCCCCCCCCCAACACACGGAGAGGAGAAACAAGTCAAACGCCACATGCACCACAACCCACCACCACCACCACCACCGCCGCCGCTCGTGGTTGTTGTTGTTGTTAAAGTTGTTGTGGTTTTCCTGCGAACCGTCCTTGGCGACCGGGCGGACTGCCGCTTGTAGTGTCCGAATGGGGACAAAAAGGTGGGGCGGGGGGGCATCTGTCCTTGGTGCAGAGTCATGTGACCGGAAAAGTGTGTGTGGGGTGGGGTGGGTGGGTTGGGTAGGGTTGGATGGCGTACAAACGAAGGCGGTGAAACTGCGAGTGAGCGAGTGCCCGCCCGCCCTCACCCCCGCCCCCCCCCCCCCCCCTCCGAAAAACAACCCTTTCAGTAACACCCCCTGATCGATATAACCTCTGTAATCATCTTCAATATTTACACTGAAGTACACAAAATACACTCAAACTTAGGCACCCCAATCCCCCCCCCCACCCGACTCCCTCTGGGTTTCACACACACACACACACATTACATTTAAATCCTCATGTACATTCTGAGCCTTCAGAAAAAAAAAAAACCTAAACAAAAACCATAAAATATTTTTTGTATATTCATTCAAAATATAGAGAAAGTAAAAGCACAGCATCTGTTGTGTGGATTTGCTTCCCAGGTGTCCCAGCTTTTCCAAGGGACGGGGGACGGGGGGTGGTGGGGGGGGAGTGCATATCTCAGGTCATGTGATTGAAGGGGTGCGGTCGCTATGGCGATGTCTTGTACGAGAGACAGGGTCCGCGTCAACGCGCCGCAGTCGACAAACCTCAGCGACGCGCCGCCTCGTCCGGACCAAAAAAAAAAAAAAAGTAGATTTTCTTTTTTTTTTTCTTTTCCTTTATTTCCATTGAAACCAAACAGATTTTTTTTTCTTTATTGACTAACAGGCAGACGCAGGACAAGAGAGAAAGAAAGAGAAAGAAAGGGCGGAGCAACGGGACGGAGACCGGGGGCTACAGAGGAGGTGTTCGTTCGGAAAATCGCCATCGCGCCCAGATCCGTATCGTGGTTATTACTTCTTCCCCCCCCCCCCCCCTCCTTGTTACAAAAACAGCGAAGCGCCATCTTGTGGCGGCACAGTCTCCTGATAAACTGACGCATGGCGGAAACTGCAGGTGACTGGAGAAGGCTTGTGTGTGTGTGTGTGTGTGTGTGTGTGTGTGTGTGCATGTGTGTGCGTACGCTTCGGTGAGTGTGTGTTTGTTTGCGTCTGTGAGTGTGTGTGTGTTTGTCTGCGTGTTAGAAAGGGGAAGGGCGTGAGGAAATGAGAGTGTATGTGCGTGTGCGTGTGTGCGTGTGTGCGTACGCTTCGGTGAGTGTGTGTGTTCACGTCTGTGAGTGTGTGTGTGTGTGTGTGTTTGTCTGCGTGTTAGAGAGGGGAAGGGCGTGAGGGAGGGAGAGTGTGTGTGTGATTACACAGGGATCAAAGGGGTGAGTATGACCGTACGGTATGTTTGTGTAACTGATAAGGGAACAGTTTATGTGTGTGTGTGTGTGTTTGTGTGTGTGTGTGTGTGTGTGTGTGTGTTGTGATTGTATTGGAGCGTGACCGCAGGGAGGCGATGGGCGTCTTCACGTCAGTTCCACCGTTACTGTGACGACCAGGGTCATCCAGGTCAGGCCCAGCAGGTCAATGCAAGACACGCCGCCTACGAGAGAGAGAGAGAGATCGCTCAGTACAACTCAACTCTGTCACACCAAGTGATAAACCCTTTTAACGACTCACAATACTATCATTACTGGAGCATCACATGTCCGCCACCTCTTTAGTGTCGGACGGTGTAGCGGTTCAAGTGTTCGGCTCCCATACTGAAAGCCAATCTAGCTGCAGGCATCCTTCAGCCAGATGCCCCCTAACCCCTACATGCTCATTAGTAGCCGAATGTATTGGAAGTCACTTTGGATAAAAGCGTCTGCCGTACGGCAACGTAGTTGTAAAACCATTTCTGAGGTTTACTTTTAGTTTTTTAGAAGGAGCACAACAGCTCCACATCAATGTGTTGGCCCAGTAATGGCCTCGTGTCGTAGTTACACATACAAAGTACCCACAGGAACCAGGTGTTATGGCTAGTTGGCAGCCATCCTGAGATATTAACACGTACATATTTTATATTTGCATGTACCTTTGCATTTCGTCCTTTAGCAGAGGCCTTTATTCAAAGTGACTTAGGAACAGGTAGGGGTTAGCCATCTGCAGGTAGACTACAGGTTCGAACCCTGAACCTTTTCACCCTAACCACCAGTGTGTAAAGAAGGAGGAGAAAGAAGGAGCATCTGCCAAAAAGAAAACTAACACAGAAACAGCAGAATCAGTAAAGGGACTCTGATCCCCTCTGGCATTGGGCCTTTTTTTCAGAGAGAAATTAGCTAACAGTTGCATGAAGCCAGCAGGGTCATGTCTTGTTTTTTTTGTAAGACAAAAGAAGTAACGCGAAAAGCCTAATTAATTGGTTTTCCCTCCCCGAAAATGTTTTGTGCTGGTGAAAGGAGTACTTGGCAGAAAAAATATCTTGAAGGGGGTACATTAGTCTAAAAATAGCTTGGGAGTCACTGCACTGCACGGCCGACGGACCGACGGCTCTCTACGGTATGAGTCTTGTTGTGACGAAGGGACGAGCAGCGTAACCTAGGGAGACTAGGGAGACTTTAGGCGAACCCGTTGGACCCAACAGTACTCACAAGGAGAACCTGGATACCAGCACTGGATTCAACCAATTCTTCATCCTTCAGATTTGCAATAATTTCCACTTTTCATAAGTTTTTGAACTGAAAGGAAATTATATAACTATATTTTATATAATATATATCAATTAGACCTTACTTTTGACGATAATACAATGCACTTTTCCTAAAATAGCGATCGCCTGCAGGTTTACATAAAGCGTCTGATAACCCCCCCTCCCCCCTCCCGTCTCTGGTTGCCATGACGCTCCGCCGGGCCCGTGTTTCAACAGCAGGATTGGAAATTCTGACAGAGATGAATGCGGCCCCTAGCGGGAAGCATGGCGGGAGTATTTCTGACTGACTGACACGGCTGGTCCGCTCCACACACACACACCCACACCCACACCCACACACCCACTCACACACACACATGCAGGCACACACACCCACACATGCGTACACACGCACACAGAGGCATGCACATACACACATGCACACACACAAACGCATGTACACACACACACACACACACACACATACACACACAGACACGGAGGAGGAGGAGGAGGAGGAGGCGTGTGCACTTCATCCATTAAGTGATCAGGCGTGTGCGCGGTACCCTCTGAGGAGCGCTGTGTGTTCAACACTGATTTGAATTGCGATGCATGTCCGTGTCCGCCACCTCCACGCTGACCTGATTCTCTCATCGCCACTGCAGCCGCAGCAGCACACCTGCTCCTGTGCTTGTCCCCCCCCCCCCCTCAACACAACCCCCCCCTCGCTTTGTTTGCATATTCAAATGACCATCCCTAAGATAAGACCGGCAGAGATGCAAAAAAAAAGGGGCCATGGCCATGGAAAGAGCCAGAGAGAGCGTGAGAAAGAAACAGAGAGAGAGAGAGAGAGAGAGAGAGAGAGAGAGAGAGAGAGAGGGGGAGAGAGACAGAGACAGAGAGAGAGAGAGAGAGAGAGAGAGAGAGAGAGAGAGAGAGAGAGAGAGAGAGACCAGATTGAGAAAAGATGGGAAAAGAGCAGGAAAAAACTGAGAGAGAATAATGGGCAGAAAAGCGATGCCCAGACGTGGGGCAACACCCAGATGTCCTCTTCCGTCTGCCTCTCTATTTAAAGTGTTGAGTTCGCCTATATATAACCACTCCTGCCTACTAGTCTGTTCTGTCCACTCGACTCATCGCGGTGAATTTAGATTAAAATAAACGGAGCAAGAAATTCATTTGCAAAACATTTGAGATTTGTGGTAAAAAAAGTAAGCTAGACCGGGAGCGCTAGGAAATGACTAATGTGTGCAGAAAAGATCACGCCCGGCCTTCAGCTTCATACTTCGACGAGTCTTTCCGTTAAAGCTACCCTGACATGTGTTGTACCAAGAGTTTGGTGATGATGACTCAAGAAAGGGGGCGTTGGCATGATATTTTACCGTCAGTGGACGGGAATGATTGATGCGTATTGCAAAATCGTGGCGATACAGTGATTTAAAACCTTAAAACCTAAAGCCTCTAAACCTTAAAAAACATGTGGGAGAAGGAGGGACAAGTGTGTGTGTGTGTGTGTGTGTGTGTGTGTGTGTGGGGGGTGGATAAGGATATAAAAAAAAGAAAGATAGATTGAAAGAAAGAGGCCGAAAGAGAGGAAGAAGGACTGAAAGAAGGAAAGGAACAAAGAAAAAAATAATGAAGAGTAGGAGCAATAAAGAAAAAAACACAGAAAAAGAACGAACGAGCGAAAGCAAACATAAAAAACTTGCCCCAAACAACAGCCAGAGAGATAGAGAGATAGAGAGAGAGAGAGAGAGTAAGAGAGAGAGAGAGAGCGAGAGAGTAAGAGAGAGAGAGAGAGAGAGAGAGAGAGTAAGAGAGTAAGAGAGAGTAAGAGAGAGAGAGAGAGAGAGAGCGAGAGAGAGAGAGAAAAAGAGAGAGAGAAAGAGAGAGAGAGAGAGTGAGAGAGTAAGAGAGAGAGAGAGAGAGAGAGCGAGAGAGAGAGAGAGAGAGAGAGAGAAAGAGAGAGAGAGAGAGTGAGAGAGTAAGAGAGAGAGAGTAAGAGAGAGAGAGAGAGAGAGAGAGAGAGAGAGAGAGAGCGAGAGAGAGCGAGAGAGAGAGAGAGATAAGCCCTGAAGACAAGCCTTGCTGTCACATCTATCTCCTCCTGCGCTGACGATCGCTCATCTTTGCATATGATAATCCCGGGCCGCTGCAAACGAGCCTCGCCGCCACTGCCGCCGCCGCCGCCGCATATAAAACGCAGCTAATCTCACCCTCCACCGCCAGTGACAGCCACGGTTTGTCACCCGGTGAGGCTTGTTGATGCGCCGCTGTGTGCTGGCACAATGCGCTTCGTGCGGGCGTTACTCCCGGCCACCGCCACCCCCCCCCCACACACACACACCCCACCGCCATGACATAACATAAGAGACGTCTACAATACTCGACGGCGACGATAAACAAAAACTAAACGCCGCTCGATCTCCTCCGCACACTCTTGGATCTGGAAATACCGCCGGGATGTGTGTTTCACATGTGTCATCCCACGAGAGGCGCCTACCTACCTGCGTCTACACTCTGGACAACGGACCGAAACACATAAAACCAGCATTTCATGCGCGCTTCCCTCACTGAATAAGTCTCACGGGGTCGCCATGCGTCTGAAACGTGTCTTCACTAACGAAAATGGTCAAATTACAAAGAAATGGAGGGGAGGAGGAGGAGGGGTGATACTTTTATAGGATGTGTACACACAGAGAGCAGTTTGTAACTGGGATTGATTTTCAGGGCCACCGTACTTACTGTTCTGACTCTGTGTGTGTTCGATCATGCTCGGGTTTTCTGTGGGAGACAAAGATTGGGGAAAACGTGTTAGATAGAAAACACAGTGGGAGAGAGGAAAACAGGCAGATAGAAAACAGTTATATTAGGAACAGACAGGACCACCGAGCTGCCACGGGCGTGGCTTACTGACAGGATGACAGGATGACTGGCCAGCTTACCTCTGGGAAATCGGGTCAGTGAAGGAGAAGGTGAGTGAGTGAATGAGTAAGTGAGTGAGTGAACAAATTGGCGAGTGAATTATTTTCAGCTGATGAGGTCGGTGATTGCGTGCAGTCCAAAAAAAAAAGATTGAGCGAAAGGATAGGACAACGAAAGATGGAAAAAAGAAAGAGAGACAGACAGACAGACAGACAGAGAGAGCGACAGACAGAGAGAGGGACTAAGTGAGGAAGACGGAGTGAGAGCAATTGAGAGAACGAGAAAATAGTGATCTCTGACATAAGCCTTCTCTTTCTAATGAAGCCGAACAGAAGTTTTTGGTCGCTAAATGACGCCGTCCCCCGGGAGACGGAGGGGTTGGGGTTATTATTAATGACCCCGGGCCCGGGAAACACTTCAGACAGTGCCAGTGCGGGACACTGGGGGCCCGGCGGCAGAGAGAGAGAGGGCCGGCTTGCTTCTCCCTAATAAGCGGTGGTGGAGTGGGGACTTTTAACGTGAAGGAACCCCTTGGAATATTAATCACCATCGTCGCGCATTTCAATACGGGCATATTTAGTGATATCGGGGCGTTTGGGCATCATGAGTGAGCAGGGGGGCTCCGGCGGGATCCCGCCCTGCGCGTTTTTATTTCATTTAATTTGCGTAGCCTCAAACCCCAATTGACCATATGTTGAGATTGAGCAAAGGCTTCAAAACACCGAACAATCGTACAATAAATAATAATACTGCACTTTGAAACGTGACTGATGTTGTTTTTGTAAAGCTGTGTAGGAAGGGAGAAGGGGGCACAAAAAGCGGAAGGACGTCATTCCCTCGCGTCCCACGGCCACGACACCACTAATAAGTAGCCGACAGCTAGCTGAAGTGCTCTCCCCGCTGCTGTCTGGCAGCTCTGGGGGGGGGGGGGGGGGGGGGGGGGGGGGGGGGGGGCGGCTGTGGGTAATTGCAGTGAAGGGTTCGCCGTTATTACAGCCGTGCTCCTGGGCTGCTTTCTGCTGCTTATTTTAGGACCGGGAAGATGCTTCATATGCAGACATAGGACTGCCTAGTCACATGTTTTCAAAGTGAGTGGTGTGTGTGTGTGTGTGTGTACATGGTGCGTGCGTGCGGTGTGCAGGGAGGTTTGCATGCGTGGGTGTGTGAGGTGCATGATGTGTGTGTGTGTGTACATGGTGTGTGCGTGCGGTGTGCAGGGAGGTTTGCATGCGTGGGTGTGTGAGGTGCATGATGTGTGTATGAGTGTATGTGTGTGCTTAGATCAAATTTGTATGAATTTATTTGTGTGTCTATGTGAGGGAGAGAGAGAGCGAGAGAGAGAGAGAGAGAGAGAGAGAGAGAGAGAGCGAGAGAGAGAGAGAGAGAGCGAGAGAGAAAGAGAGAGAGCGAGCGCGAGGCCACCGCGGGACGGTGCCAAGGTCACTTAATCACCATTTACATCCCCGAGCCCGAGGAGAGGATGCGAGCCGCCTGGGAGCGCGGACTGGGGAGGTGTGTGTGTGTGTGTGTGTGTGGGGGGGGGGGGGGGGGGGCGGGAGGAGAGTGCACCGACGGACAGATGGGCGACACCAGGTGCACAGCCGGCTACACCGGAGGGTGCGTCCGGGTGTCAAACAGAAATTAGCACTCTTGCTATAGCAACACCACCTCCATGGCAGGACTCCACTATGCAGCTTCACAGCTAGCCTGTAGTAGTCCCTGGGTCTGGTGGTGCTAGCCTGTAGTAGTCCCTATGTGGCCTATAGTAGTCCCTATGTGGTGCTAGCCTAGTCCCTATGTCTGGTAGCACTAGCCTGTAGTAGTCCCTATGTGGCCTGTAGTAGTCCCTATGTCTGGTAGCACTAGCCTGTAGTAGTCCCTATGTGGCCTGTAGTAGTCCCTATGTGGCCTGTAGTAGTCCCTATGTGGCCTGTAGTAGTCCCTATGTGGCCTGTAGTAGTCCCTATGTCTGGTAGCACTAGCCTGTAGTAGTCCCTATGTGGCCTGTAGTAGTCCCTATGTGGCCTGTAGTAGTCCCTATGTCTGGTAGCACTAGCCTGTAGTAGTCCCTATGTGGCCTGTAGTAGTCCCTATGTGGCCTGTAGTAGTCCCTATGTCTGGTAGCACTAGCCTGTAGTAGTCCCTATGTGGCCTGTCGTAGTCCCTATGTGGCCTGTAGTAGTCCCTATGTGGCCTGTAGTAGTCCCTATGTCTGGTGGTGCCAGCCTTCTTCTTCTTCTTCTTCTTCTTCTTCTTCTTCTTCTTCTTCTTCTTCTTCTAAATGCCGAATTATAACCGGGTGGAACATTATCGCCAACATTTGACCGCCAAAATATCTGCCATCTGGTTTGCTCACTTGACCAAAAGAACCTTCATTTAATTTGACCGCCATTTTCACAAATGTTGGTGGTCCTTCCCCTTTCACTACAATGCCAAAATGGCGACCATTGAGGGTGAGAAGTGTCTAGTGCTGTGTCTGAAATCGCGCACTTACGTAAGTGCACTTACATTTAGAGCACTTATCCCTACAGTACACTTACTTATAGGCGCAGTGCTCTCATTTCTACAGCGCACTGTCAAAACAGCCTTTTGCGCACCGACCGGAAATGAGTTTGCAGTTTGACGGTTTTTCTTTTTTTTTTTTTTTTTTGCCGTTTTCCTCCTGGCGGAAAACGGCCTAGGCCTACCGCTAAGTTTATTTACCTATGAAATATATTAATATATATTAATTTACATATTCAATACTATTTTACATTTGTAGAGCGCGTTGGTCTCAACTGTTACTCCTGTGTCCTCCATTTTTTATTCCGCCCCTTCCGCTACGTAGACAAAATGGCGGCCGTTGAGTGCGGAAAGTGTCCATCGGTCCACACTCACATTTTAGATAGTTTTGAGTGCGCCACCGACGTATTTCCAGTGCACTGCGTTTTGGCACACTCTCCGCTTTTGCGCAAAGTGCACTCAAAAAAGTAAGTGTAAGTATAGAAGTGCGCGATTTCAGACACACCATAGTGCTCCTCTCTCTACAGCTGTGTCTCCATTCAGGGCCCGCATCCTTCCAAGGCTGCATTTGAAGACCGATTGCGGGACAAGGCTGTCCCGTCCTCCAGATGCGGCCTTCTTTTCCCGAATTGAAGGATCACATTTTTTCCATTGAAAATCCATCCATACCAGCGGCCGACTATTTCACTTTTTTAAACCATTTTTTTAATATGAAAGTAAGGTCAGGGTTATTTTCAAAGTCAAAGTTGAATGACAGCCATATAAACTATGTTAAACTAGGTTAACTGTTATGATGAGATAAGACTTTATTGCTAGCTGTGTCCTGATTGTCAACTGCAGCTGTCAAGGTTGCTAGGCGACAGGAGCGGCGCTTCGTGATGCGAGGGCGAGGGCGGGAACAGCTGGTGACGCAAATAGGACATCCTCCGTAGACCAGACCGCCTCATTTAACCCCGCTCGGTCCGGCCTTCGAAGGACGCGGTCTACAAAGACACGGCCTTTGTAGACCGCGTCCTTTGAAGGCTGCAGCCCCTGAATTGAGACACAGCTTACTTTCTGACTGTTATGAGTGTGCCATCCAGGTAGTCGTAGTGCACTGCATTGTGCCATACTTGTCAGTGTGAATGCACTTATCCACTCAGAATCGCTGTAGTAGTCCTAAGTCTGGTATTTCTAGCCTGTAGTAGTCCCTATGTCTGGTGCTAGCTAGCCTGTAGTAGTTTCTATGTCTTGTGGTCCCAGGAGCAACTCCATGAATGTTGCCCTGGTGAACTTGTCAAAGCGGCATGTGGTTTGCAAATGTACAAGTGTGTGTGTCCTTTAGTCCCATCCCAACTCCATGAATACTGTGTGTGTGTGTGTATGTATGTGTAAATTAAGGTGATATACGGTTGTGTACATCCTTTAGTTCCAGTATATATATATACAAACACAAATGTTTTTACGCAAATGAATCCTCCCATAATTCCAGCGCAGGTGTTTACCTGCCGAGCGGCGCGGAGCAGCAGCACCTTGACGTCGGATGGCTAGTCACACCCGCTAGACGTTCATTTTCAATGAGCGACGGACGGCAACTAGCAATCCGACAATAAGGTACTGCTCCTCCGTGCCGCTCGTCTCTCTTGAAAATGAATATCTAGTGGGCGTGCATTGCGGCCGTCTAAAAAGGCTGCTACCGGTGTCAATGCTTTAAAAGAAATAGGTAATAAAGTGAGCAGGAAACAGTGGAAAGAGACTATAAGAATGAAAATAACAGAACTAGGACTCTTCGATACTGCAGTTAGGTTATACTTCCATTTCCTTGATACAGCAGTTAGACTATACTTCTATTTTTTAGTCTGTTTTTTGAACTGCATAGTTTTTTGGGCTTGAGTTTGCTATGAGTTGTGAGTTGAGCATATTGGTAAATGCTTGACCTGAGTGGGTCCCTGGATTGTTTAGTCTGTTGTTTTGTGTTAATGCTGGAAAAAAGGATGGACACTACATTGTGTTTTTGTTCTTAATTAATTTCCAAAAACAAAATGTACATGCATTTGCATGAAGCAAGCATATTTTGTCCACTCTCATGTTGATAATGTACCTTTATGGTACATTTTGAACAGATAAAAAAATAGGGGCAATCATGCGATTTTCATCGATTGACAGCCCTAATATATATATACAGTATATATATATATATATATATATATATATATATATATATATATATATATATATAGTGTGTGTATGTGTGCGTGTGTGTGTCAAAGGGTCTGGATGCATGTATCAGGTGGTGATCCTGCAGCCCATCTTGCCGAGCGCCACACCACAGCCGGTCCCTGTCGACCAGCACCGCCTGCATTATAACCTCACAGGCTACTTGTTCACCTAGCGGCCATCTTGGTTCCATCTTGGTCGCAGTACTCTGAACAGCAGCTGCAGTAGCAGCTGCTGTTCAGAGTACTGCACACTCCCTTTACAACAATAGCACAAATAAATAAAACAACTGGAGAATAAAAGTGGTAATGTTTAGGTTGGACAGAGTGGAGGGTTTTATGACTAATCGTCATAACAGTGAATATGAAAAAAAGTAATTATGAATAACAGTGAATACGAACATGTGCGTATGTTTGGAGGGGTTTTTGATGTGGCTCGTGGCTATCTGAGTGAACCAGAGGCACAGCAGAATGCATCACATGGGAGAGCATACTGAGCTGTAGAAACACTCCTTATTGTACAACAATGCCTTTAAATAAATGTGTTGTCGAAGCAATTAAGCCCTTGAATCTTTTATTAATCACACACTTTGCAGCATTAATAATTCACAGCTGAAAGCGGCCACATATATTGCAAGTATTTCGTTAAAAAAAGTGATACAGTGGATGTATTAAAATTAATTTTGTTTGATTCTGTAATTCTTTGAGACAATGAACTGTGTAATTGGCTAAATGCGTGCGATTTTTCTCTAACACTGCTAAGATTCCCAGCACCAGAAATGATAATAATATACAGATAGGCCTATATATATATATATATATATATATATATATATATATATATATATATATATATATATATATAATTTCTTATATATAAGTGCCTGTTAAATAATTTAAGATACACTGAATGCTGAGTGGTCCAACTTCAGCCCGTGGTTAAGCAGCCAGTGGAAGCACGCCAACAACGTAAGCACGCCACAACTTAATGCAACGTAACGCGCCACAGCGTTAGCGCGCCACAAAGTTAGACACAACGAAACCTGACACGTTTGCATAACACGTGTGTACAACGCAACCCTAAGCGCGACACGACGTTAGCGCGATGCGGCAACGTACCGAAAACGATGAGGCGCGTGTGCGTGTCCGTGGAGCCCAGGGGATTCTGGGCCGTGCAGCGGTACATGGAGCCGTTGAGTTCGGCGGGAACGCGCTCCAGGATCAGCTCCTTCCCCTCGCGCTCCGAGCTGCCGTCCAGCAGTCGACCGCCGACCCTGGTCCAGGTGTACAGAGGCTCCGGGAAAACCTCATTCTGTCAACCCCACCACCCACCACACACAGGAGAGGAGACAGACGGACAGAGAGAGAGAGAGACACACACACAGACACACAGAGAGAGAGAGAGAGAGAGAGAGAGAGAGACACACACACACACACACCGGGGGAGAGGGTGAAAGAGGAAGAGGAGAGGGAGAGGGAGACAATGAGGGAGGAACAAAAAAAGGAAAGAGGGAGGAAGAAAAGGAGGGAGACAGAGAGAGAGTGTCATAGGGGCAAGAGGCAGAGAAACAGAGTAAGAGAAAGCGAGAACATGAGAGACACAGTAATGGCATACAGTGATCGTGAGACCGAAAAAAGAGAGAAGAAGATGAGAGATAAGCAAGAAAAAGAGCGAGAGAGGGTGAGAGAGGGGGGGGGGGGGGGGGGGGGATAAAGGAGCCGTTTCAGAGAACTGAGGGAGGAACATAAATAATCCAAGCTCCAATTTGGCCCATAACACAAAGTTAACAGAATACATTAATAATCACAGCCGCACTTTTACAACAGCCTGTTCCCCTCACTTTCATAAGGCCTCTGGAGAAAGGCAGCTCCTTCGACATTTAAAGTACAATACTTAAAGAGGAACTTCTTTCATTAACACTGGGATGGGAGGAAGTTCCAGCAAATGAGACAAGTTCAAACTAAAGTGATCTGCACTTTAATTTCTACACAGACACACATACACACACATGCACAGCCATGCACATTGGGTATTTAAGAAAAGATCCACACACACACACACACACACACACACACAATAATGTGCCGTATCATCTGTGAAACCACTTAAGGAACTCTTGATTGTGCATGCGCTGTTATTTTGAAGGCTGTTTAGGGGACAGTGCTGTGTGCCGGGTGCTAATGTGATGATGTAATCACTGTCTGAGTAAGGGAGGACTGCGACTATTTCAACTGTGATTAATATTGCATCCATCTTCTGTTTGTTGTGGACAGGAAATGATGCCTGTTCATTTTTAACAGCACTAAACCCAATAATCCTGTACAGCTTTTAATGTGTACTTTTTATGTGTATATTTGTACTTCTACCTCAGTGTATTTTTATTGTTTCAACTTGTTTCAACAAAAACGTGTCATTGAGCTTATTAGTGCTTGACTCAAACAGGCTCTTAATATAAAAAGGATCTGACAAAATGTATGCAAACTATATTATTTTAACGGTACATACACTAGGCACTAGTATACTGAAGTACTAACTAGTACCTAGTACACTGTGAGTAGTATACACTGAAGTAGTAGACTACTAGAACAGCAGTATTATTAGTATATATTAGTGTACATACTATACATCTTGTGTGCCCCACAAACAGTATGGTGGTGATGGGTTTAGTTGGTTTATCCACACAAAGTGCAAATGTCACATTGAGATAAAAAAACACACCGAAAGACCCAAACTAAAGGCCTTTCTGTTTTATATCCTCCACTACTGCCAGGGCCCAGCCGTGAAATCAAATAGGTATTCCTTTGTTTTAATTTGAAGGTGCGTTACAGCGGAGACCAAAACCAGACGGCCAATCAGACCGCAGGAGGATCACGCATGGGTGCTTCTCTGAACCAATTAACTGGAGGGGATAATAGTATCTTTTTTTTAAATCATCCAATTAGAGACAAGGAGAGCGCGAGGAGAGATGAGATGGAACAACATGCGATGACACACTTATCTCATCTACTGGTGAAACCCCAGAGCCGCGGTCCATTGGAGGATAAGGGAGGTTTGCTTCATGCTCATTCTCCACACACACCCACCCACCCAAGATCAGGGTTCGATCAGCTGGGAGCCACAGACAAGCCTGTTATAATTACCATTCTGATCACAGACACGTTTTCTATTTACCATCTTGAGTACTATTTCTAGTTATTCTGCTTTCTATACAAAGCAGAATCAAGTTGATCAACTTGATACATGTCAATAAAGAGCAGATGGGGTGCCGGCATCTTGCTCTACAGGGGATGCCTACAGGTAGACATCGGCTTGGGACCTGAACACCCTGTACTGTCCCCTGAACTATACACATGAACATCCCTGCAAAATAAAAAGACTTTGGTCTGGCGCACAAACCCACCGCCCCTCCTCGACAACCTCTCTCTCTGTCTATCTCTGTCTCTGTCTCTCTCTCTCTCTCTCTCTCTGAGAGCTCCTGTGTTCATAAACAAACACATGTCTTTTTGTTTGAGATGATCCATTTGGCATTTAAAACGATTCAAAACCCACAGGCTATACAAGATGCAAGCAGCGAAATAATCCTGAAATTGTGGATGCATTAGTTGGACCATTTCACAACCTCGACTCTTATCACAAAAAACCCCAAACAAAAACATTTCAATACGTCCATTTAAAAGCTAAGAAGGCAATCTAATTCCAACAGAGCTGGAGTCGCTCATAAAATACAGAACCAGAAATAAATAGTTTTTCGCCCCAACCCGACTGAGCGACTGAGGGTGTCCAAGGTATATTTAATGTCTCTGGTCTGCGCCTCTGGAGCAGCGGTACTGAGGGAATCACAATCTGTGAAAAATATTTTAAAACATACCTTTATAGTTTTTTCTAATCAAGTGTGTTCTCCTGTTATAGCTCGACCCTCTTTATGATTGTATCTCCGTGATTGTCAGAATTTTTTTTTGGTTCATTTTATTTCTTGTTCTTCTGTCGTTTCACTTTCACGTGTCAAACACTTTGTATTGCAGTTTTGCACACACATCGCTCTATCAATAAAGTTTGACTGATTGACTGGTAAGTACAGCCAGTTGGACAGTTGGACAGGCTTGACACGACGGGAAGCCCCTCCCCTCTCCCATCACAGACGGACCACGGCTCTCCAGGTTTTCACGGACCCCCATGCACTTACCCCAGCCGATCCTACCTGGAATCCTTGCACAGTGATGCGCACTGTGTCTCCTACCTTAGCCCTGCTGGGCGACATCAGCAGCTTAGGGCCCTTGGGGGCCGCTGTCACAGAGAAATAGAAACACAAGAAAGAAAGTTAGATAATGACCAAAATGAACAGAAGAGGTATGCTTAGTAAGTGAGCATGAATGTTTTTAGCAGATTTCATCTGAAGCAACATTGAAAACGGATACAGGTCATGAAGGAGCAGCTTTCCTCAAGGACGCAGGCTACGTGTGAGGTTGCGGACCCTGGAGATCGAACCCAGTACCTTCTGGCTGGGAAGGTACTGGGTTCGAGCGTCCAGCCACTACACTATCTTACCGCTTCGATGATCAAGATGAACAAAAAAAAAATTGCTTAACAAGTTAGCTTTGTACGTATTACAATCCCCTAGCCAACAGGCTGCTACGTTGCTGGAAACAGTTGCACGGTTTGGGGAATTGTGTCAGTTTTAGGCCATATGCTTAAAAGGGCTGTTGAGCTCTGGTGATCAGATCAGGCCTGTGGCAAGTGGATCGGTTTGTGTTGTGATGTCTGTGCGTCTGTGTCTGATTAGCACAGACGCTACAACCCGTGTAAAAACGCATCCAGCGGTGATATCACATAACCACATGTGACCGTCATTTGTTATTTTAACTACCTTCCTAAAAACGTCCGACACAGAATGGCTTGTTTTTCAATATGCTGAAGATACATGGAATATTAACTCGATCGAATATTACGGCTCAACCCCGGCACACGGATTGATAATTTTCTTTTTAAAGGTTATTAGATTAAAAAAACAATTTCCTGTAGGTCATGGGGGGGGGGGGGGGGGGGGGTTTGTAGATGTCACTAAAGCGAAGAGAGGAGCTGGATTTTTTATGTTCCCCTGCCCTCTCAAAAGAAGAGCGAGAGGGAAAAACCAAACAAAAGAGAGGGAGAGAGAGAGGGTCTAAATTGGGTAGATACTCATTACAGGGAGAGAATGGCGCTGCGTGGTGGTGGAGTGTGTGGGCATACAGATAACAACCACTCAGGGAGATAATCCCTCCCCCATCCTCCCCTTCTTGGGGAGGATGGCCGACCCTAGACGCCTCTCACTCGTTGCCTCTAAAACAATGGCCGCCCGGGGTGGGAGGGTGCATCTTATTTCCAGTGATACAGGGGGGGGGGGGGGGCCTCCAGGAGTGCACAGTCTGATAATGTTGTACAAGGCAGTGGACGATACTGACACAATGAACAGACCGATATATAGACATGTCTTCAGTTTGAAGAGACTTGAGTTCGAGAGCGAGGGGAAGATAGTGGAGGGAAAACAGCGTGGTGATGGTGATGTATGATGTATGATGGATAGATGGATGGAGGGCGAGGCAGGCAGGCATAATTATTTAGGGAATACATCGTCAGGGTCCATTATTTGCCAAAGGCCACACGGTATAAACGATTCAACCGGATACCGCTGTGCTCAAGCACATTTTCTGGCATTTGTATTGATTAAAAAATATTGCCTTTCCAGAATAACGCCTCAAAGGCGGTGTTATTTCATCCCATACATGAAATAAACCAGAGACCAAGTCTTTACACCCAATGAGATTCAAGTTAAGGGCATCTCATCAATAACTCGGCTGGGGCTTCCACTTTAAAAGTGTTGCAATTAATTTAGTTAAAACTCAAAATAAATCACTGGGCCCTTGTTCCTGTTGATAAGCTAAAGTAAAGGATAAATACGTGAACGGATGAACAACCGCAGTTTTCAGTCATTAATCAGCCGGCATGCCTACGATGCAAGCCTACGAGACGTCTACGGCGACTAATGAAGCGGCGCGCCTTTTCCTAACCACCTGCTAACGCTACACCTGCGTCAAACTAATGGATAAGGACTTCCTGGTGTCACATCTGTAATGGATCGAACAAGGTCACTGCTAGCATACATCAAATCCAGCGGCATATATATATATATATATATATATATATGGGTGCTGGTCCAGGAGACACACTGGAGAAACCCCCATGTATGGTGGAATTTATGTTAATGTTGCCTTGATGAGTTGATGGAAGACACTCAGAAGCGTCATCCATACAATTGGAGAAACTTTGTGGGGATAAAGACGAGACAACTTCGGACAATGTCGACCAGTAAAATACACAAAAGCAAAAAAGAAGGACCAAAGAATGAAAAACGAAAGTCCAAACTTCCTAATAAATCCAACATTCATGCCAATCCAGCCGGACGTAATGTGTGCACGCAACATGTCAAGACAAGGAGCATGTGCTCGTGACGTTGAATAGCATTTAGCGCACTGGTTTTAGCTTAGCGCTAAGGTGATACAAAACTGTGTTTCACCGCCCACACACTCACTCCCACCACAACGGAAAAGGGATATTTTTAACTGTGGGATTAACCACGTCATACGAAGCTCACGGGGCATATGGGCTCAGGGAGGGGAGGCTGGTTGATTTCTGGGCCAGCCTCCAACAGTGACAGTTGGCTTCCCTGCATCACCTCCTGATTAGGACACCATGCGAGGTGGGGGAGAGAGAGAGACAGACAGAGAGAGACAGACAGAGAGAGACAGAGAGAGACAGAGAGCGAGAGAGAGAGACCACCCAACTGAAAGGACTCATGTGACACATGTCATTCAACCAAACCCTAGAACAACGTATTTTAGATGTAAAATTATGTAGTGGGTTACACAGTAACCGCATTATTGCATATTGAGTTACCGGTTACTGGCCATTTTGGGTAACCAGGTAACAATCAAACATTCTGGATACGCCCATTGTAGCGAGCGGAGATGGAAAATATCCCTTATTTTCAAATCCCACTGTTGTTATTGATATAGCCCTGCCCCAAATTATAAATTGTGATAGTGGGAGGGACGAGCTCAAACAGCGTTTTCCTCTAAGGAGCAGGTAGAGGGTTGGGGGTTATTTCGCTCTAGGACGCCTACAGGTAGGCTGTGGACATCGGCGACTCGAACCCAGAACCCTTTGGATTGGCGTCAACACCCTGGCCACTTCACTATCCTGTCCCCCTATTAACTCATCCCACCAGCAGGTCTGCCCCGGTGACATCTCACACACACACACTGACTTGCGGGGGCGCCAAGGCGCTTCGAGTGGAGTAGACCAGAGAGAGAGCGAGAGGCTGCATGTGTTGCCTTGGCGACCAGTTTCCATGGAAGCAGAAATAAACAAACAAACAAATAAAATAATAAAATAAAAAAATAAAAAGAAAGAAAGAAACGAAAACAGAGGTGGTGGCATGCGTGTGAATGCAAAAGGAGTGTGTGTGTGTCTGTGTATGTGTGTGTGTGAGTGCTGGAGGCGTACAGCTGAATCAAACACCCAGCGGAGGGAGGGAGGGAGGGAGGGAGGGAGGGTCTCAGGGATTCAGGTCACAGGCAGGACTCCTGCCTCCTGAAGCAGGGAGCGGACGGAGAGGGATGAGGGAGGGATGGAGCCCAAGGTGCACGTAGATAACACACAGCACTGCACTGCAGCGTGCGCACGAACACACACACACACACACACACACACACACACACACACACACACACACACACACACACACACATAATGTACAAAGGTCTCACACACACATGCTTTATACACACATGTACAGACACCCATAGATGTACTGGAGTGCGCAGCCGCACGCACACCCGTACATACACACAGACACATGCACACGCATACACACACACACAGAGCTGTAGTCACTCCCAAGGTGCCAAGCCGAATCCATTTGTACAGCACACACAGATACCTTCCTGAATATTCATGAGGTGTAATACAGCATCGGTTTGGTTGTCAGACTGTGTCTCTCTCTCTCTCTCTCTCTCTCTCTCTCTCTCCCTCTTTCTCTCTTTCTCTCTCTCAGATAACTGTAATACACTGTTCTCTGGTTTACCGAACTCAAGTCGAAAAGCCTCCCAACACTACCGAAAGCCTCCAGCTTTTGCACTAGAACCAGAACATTCGACCACATTACTCCTATTCTCGCCTCCCTCCACTGGCGTCCAATCACTGCCAGGTCAGATTTTAAGGTGCTACTACTTACCTATAAAATCCTGCACACGTTAGCACCATCCTACCTGAAGGACCATATTACTCCCTATTGTCCTTCTCGGCCCCTCCGGTCTTCAGGAGCTGGCCCAAAATCAATCCCAATAGTTAATAAGAAATCAGCAGGACACAGAGCGCTCTCTTACTGCCTGTGGACCAGTCTGCCACCTGTAATCAGGGAAGCTGACTCTGCTGAAAAATTCAAAACCAAAATTTTTACTTAAAATTATTGCCTGTATTACTAATATGCATGTCAATTTATGGCACCCATTGCACCCCTATCCATCGCTGGAGTTTTCTCTTGCCCTTTGGGGGGGGCTAGGGTTGGCCTGTAAAGCCCTTCTAGACTGTAACTGTGTTTAAGGGCTATACAAATACAATCCACTAGACTCTCTCTCTCTTGTGGCGATATTAGATCCGCGAAAGATGTATTACTTGTGAGCACTGTAAAATACGTGTATTTTTTTTCCTGACCAAACACACCTGAGAAAACCAAGACTGCGTAAACGTGTGTGTGTGTGTGTGTGTTTTGACACACTGTGTGTGTGTTCATGTTTGCTTATACAGGAGAACAGATCCGATATGGAACCCACCAGCTGAATAACCGAGGTGGCTGGGGAGATATTCCCTGCGGAGGAGATATTCAATGAATTCATTAATTATTGTTGATGACTACATTCGTTAATTCATGACATAAAAATGTCTGTTCCGCTCAACGCGTCGGGTTTTACGAATCCAGAGTGGACATTAAAACGGTGGAGCTCTGCAGCTCGCGACCTCTGACCCCTCTGTGCCAGCGCACCATAACTATTACATTTGTTCCTCTTCAGAGGGACGGATCTCGCCTTAAGCTGGCTTCACGAGTGCGTTGAATTTCAAGTGGGGCCCAATTAAAATCAACAAATGCACAGTCTCATCTCCCTGTTCTCCAGGAGCTGCGTGGGGGAGCAAGACGGGGGAAGGAAGGAAAAAAAACTAAAATGGAGGGGGGAAAAAAATGAAAAAGATGAATGTGTGTGGATTATACTTTTCTCATCTTTAATGGAACAAGGCAAGTGATAAATTAAGGACTTCAAATGCAGCAGCAAAGAAGAAGAAAGAAAAAAACCCCACCATGTCAAAATATTAAAGCCTGACATTCAGTGTTGTACCGCAGGGCATGTTTTCCCTCCGCGCGTGTCATCTGTTCTACCGCCAAACACACGAACCGAAGCAAAGCGCTAAATCCTGCAGCTCCAGCATCGCGCCACGAGATCCTCGGCTGCGATTGTTGCCCGTTTTTTTCCCGCTTTTGTATGCGATGTACTTCAGTGAATCACTGCTTCCTTTTGCACGTCTTACCGCACAATAAATGACAGCGTGACACGAGACGTCTTGGTGAACGACATTAAATAGATTTGAAATGTAAATAAACTCATTGAGCGTGCTTGGCTCTCTCTTCTAGGGATGACCAGATGGATCTAGCTATATAATGTCTTTTAAGATATTGAAGGCTGTCAAGGCACACACATTTTTTCCTTCTTCTTTCAGGTCAAATTATTTTTGTTTATATCCGTGTGTGTCTTTAACCTTTCCTCTTACTTTGAACTGCCTCATACCCTGCATCTTAATACCGGCAGGGTTTCGTGGGTGTCCATCAGCTCAGCATGTCCACAGGCCATGCTCTGCACGGGAGACAGCCTCGATGAGGAGGAGGAGGAGGAGGATGTGATGAGGAGGAGGATGTGACGAGGAGATGAAAGATAAGAGAAAGGAGTGATCAGAGATGAAATGCTGACTGACGCGGAGACGCGGCGAGAACGCCTTCCCGCTGTCGGCCTCTCCTTCGATCACTCTCTCGAGCACTCTTTTCAACTCTCCCTCTCTAACTTTTTCTCTATATCTATCGAACTCTATTTATCTCCCTCCAACTCTCTTACTCTATCCAACTCCCCCTTTTCAACTCCCCCTCTCCCCCACTCTTAAAAAGGGAAAGGGGAAAATTCCCTCTCAAACTCCTAATCTCTCTCTGTCTCTGTCTCTCTCCCCCCCCCCCCCCCCCCCCCCCCCCCTCTCACGTCACAGGTAAGTTCGGCGGCTCCTGGATACCTGAGCCAACATGCCAGTATTGATGTGCTAATTGCATACGCTGGAAGCCATCTTTGTTTCCAAAAAAAAAAAGATGAATAAGAAAAAGCTAAACCAGAAGGAGAGACTTATCTGCCTCTCATCACTCGCTGCGGAGAGCTAATGCTCACTTTTCCTTGAGAGCAATACGCCTTGATTCTGAATTCTGTCTCAGGTCTTTTTCTGTATCATCTTTTTCTGTTCTGCTTTGATATTTTGCTGGTTATCTAAACAAGACATAATATTCCCCTGGGTATATTGTTGTTGTTGTTGTTGTTGTTCCCGTTGCCCTCCCCACCAACACCTCCTTTAAATATAGCGCGAGGAAAGTTTGAAAGTCGGTTTGAAAAGTGCGACCCGCTATGTCGGTCGGTGCGTCTTCTACTTCTAATTTGGCTCGGCAGTTTCAATATGGCGTACGCAGTGTCCTGCCTCCCGTGACGGACAGCCGCATGGATGGGCCTGTCAGTCACTTTGAGAGCTGTAACACAATTACATCGCGTTCAAATGAAAATCAGTGTTGTTCTGAGTGTTTTGAGTACTTTTGTACTGTATGAATGGTGGGTGTTGCTGGCGGGGGGCATCAGTCTGTTTCCAAGTGAGGGGCAGCAAGGAAAAGAGATAGCAATAGATTACACAGAAAAAAAGAAGAAGAGTGTGTGTGTGTGTGAGTGTGGGAGGGTAATAGAAATGCATGAGAATAATGCCGAGGCAACATCAGCAGAATATTGAATGTCTCGGATCTAGACCGACGATATCGAGCCTCACAACACAAAATCAACATATCAGCCGGCTCTAATCGCTTTGGGAAGCGGGATCTGCATGAGAAACAGCAAATGTCTTAAAAATGTGGGCCTGGCAGGGAGGGGGATGAGAACAGGATAAAAGTGAAACCATATCTGAACATATCGAACCATAACTGCTACAGGAATTAGCACTTTCCTCTTCAAGCGTCGTACCCACCCAGAGTGATCTCTGTCTGCATGGGCATGGACAGCGCCGGGTGCTTGACCTCGCAGCTGAACAGCGCGTCGTTGTCCAGCTGGGGGTTGAGGGTCCAGGTGAGCCGGGCCTGGACCAGCACCGAGCCGTCGCTCTGCGGGATGTGCGTGTGGCTGAAGTAGTACAGGGGGTCCGTGCTCTGAACCCAGCGGGGGAACTCCCGGCTCACCACCGTCTCCGGGATCACCTCGGTGGCCGGGCTGGGCTCGTGGGCCGGCTGCCCCTGGCTCTGGCCATGGTTCTGGTTCTGGTTCTGGCCGTGGTTCTGGTTCTGGTTCTGGCCGTGGTTCTGGCCGTGGGTCTGGCCCTGGCTCTGACTGGGCCCTCGGTTCAGGCGGGTAGAGCGGCCCTCGGGGTCCAGCAGGGAGAGGGACCTCTGGAGCTTGGTGTCGTCCATGTCCCTGCTGATGAGCGGCCGGGCCCCCCGGACCCCCGCGGAGCCGGCGCCCCCGCCCCCCTCCTCGGTGGCGGACGGGTGGATGTACGGGATCACCTCGATCAACTCCCCGTCGCGCTTGAAGTACACCTAGAGGAGGAGGAGGCGCGGTCATAAAGAGAGAGGGAGCGAGAGAAGCAATAAGGAGAAAGAAAAAAGAAAAAGAAAAAGTCGAGTTTAGCTTAGCACAAACAAACAACACAAAAAAAAAAAACAGCGCAAACACCAGTGATAAATATCATTAACCACGGGGTGTAGATGAAATTAACCTGCCGCTGGTGTGAAAGCTCAGCACTTTAATACCGCGTGCCGGCACAACGCAGCGTTCCCTGTAGGACACCAACCTCCATTTGCCACTATTTGACACCGTCTCCGAGAACGCTGAATGGAAACCTCCTCGTTCAGCACAGAAACACGAAGGCGCCGGCGCTGAACTACCTCTCCCCAGAGCCTCTGTTATTACAAATGTGGAACACAGACACTTTTTTTCCTCCTCTTTGGGTCGTGCAGGCGGCCAAATTAAATCTGCGGTTCTTTTCGAGGACCTTTTGGTTGTTTGAATTCAATTTGGAGAAGAACAAAGTGTTATCTTTTTCCCTTATACTGCACTTTGGCGCTCTTTTTTGAGGTTTTTCTTTTTTGGGTGTGTGTGTGTGTGTGTGTGTGTGTGTGTGTGGGGGGGGGGGGGGGGTTGTTGAGGCATGCTTTGATATGAGGCCTGTGGGCCTGGTGCATCCAGGAGGTAAATAGTAATAATGAGAGCAAACAAGTGTGGAACAAGGCAGCACCCCGGGGAGCGGCCCTGAATAGAATACGTTCACTTACACAGTCGGGAAGGAACTCATAAGCTCCTGCTCAACATAACACACCGACGCCGGCGTCAGCCGCACCATTAGTCCAGAGGACGGGACGGTGTTCATACACTCATTCACAATGGTGCTTTATAGGAATAGGAATCCATCCATCCGGCTGTTTGCTATTTTAGCAGACCTTTTTTTTTTTTTTTACCCCCAGAGTGACTTGCAGTGAATTCAGATACATGTCCTTAAGGACCAGGTAGGGGATTTAGGGCATCTTGCTCAAGGATGCCTCCAGGTGGCCATTGGGGTTGAAACCCAGAACCTTTCGACTAGCAGTCAAACCCCCTAACCACTAGACTGTCATGTCCCCTATTACCAATACAAAGTGCAAGTGATCTTTCAGCGCAATACTTATTTTAGCAGATGCTTCATCGGAGTCCACTGTTACAAGAAAAAAAAGCACAAAAAAACCCTGTATCCGACAAGTAGCACTGCGCTTGTTAATTAGCGCAGCGTGCTACAGGGCATGTAGCGCACACACACACACACACACACACACACACACACACACACACACACACACACACACACACACACACACACACACACACACACACACACACACACGCACAGGTGCAACCATGACCGATTACAAATTAACTTTAAGTACTGGGCATAGATCGAGCTCCAACTCCTGGCCTAGATCAGCTTCCACCTACTGGTGCAGATGGAGCGCAGGTTGTGTTCGGGTCTTATGATTGTAATCGTATTTCTTTGCCAACGTGCCCGTCTGCAAGGTGTTGCGGTGGTGCCTTAGTTGGCAGCTTATCTTTAAGAGAACCAGCAGGACTAAATATTTGCTTAATGAAATATCCTTCTACCTGTCAAGCCCTGTGTGGATTCACAGTGTTAAGGCTTGCAGAGGTGTTTTGGCCCGGGACCCAAATCTTTTGGTCTGACATTTTTTTTGGCAGTTTTCTGCATCTGCTTCCACACACTAATTCTAATTCTAACTCTAACCGAATCAACATATGCCTGTAATATCAATGTCCCAGTGAACAAACACCAGCAGGGCTAAATTTGGCCCCATGAAATATCCATCCACGTGTGAAGCTCGTATGGATTCTGCATGCGAGTTGAGGCGAACGGACCTGGCGAACGCATGCGTTTATACTAAACCATCAATTACTTGCCGACACACACGTGTGTGAGAGCAATTTACACATAAATGCCAATAACACAAAATAAACAACACACATTTGTCTCTGTTCTACCACCTAAGTCCGCTCAATACTGATCAGCCCCATCTACGTTAACTTGGAATCCAATAGCGTCAAAGTGGCGATGCATAAACATGGGATCCATAATGACGCCCGCTCCACCCCCACGACCCCTCTTCCTCCTGTGAGGAAGACAAAGAGGAGGAAGGAGGCTGTGTTTTATAATTGTGTATCGAAGCTCATTAATTAGCCCAGCAGGTGGAAAGGCGGTGGAGGTGGAGAGGGGAAAGGGAGGGACGAGGGGAGAGGGAGGGAGGGAGGGAGGGAGAGAGGAGAAAAGACGGAGGCGGGCGATTAAAGCGAGCCGCGCACCTGCTCTGGAGAGGTCTCGGCGCCGGACTGCATGGCGTGGGTTACACAGAAAACACTGGGGCTTGTGTGAAGAGGAATTATAATTGTGTCAGGATAGAGGATGCTGCTTTTTTATTCTAGCCGGAAGGGAAGTTATTGACACACTGTATTGATTTGAGACGCATTATACAGGACAGTGCGTTAACGTGTTGAAATAAATAAAGGAATAAATACAAAAGCAGGAGGGAGTTAGCAGATCGTGTACATTGTGTACAAACACACACACACACACACACATACAAAGTGTAAATAAGGAGCTTTAAATTATCTCAGTGTGCGTCTCGAAAGATGGTAGTAAATAAAGGGAGTTTCAACACATTGTATTGATTCGAACCCATTATACAGGATGTGAACATGTAAAAAGCTGTAGAATGGGTGCTAACTGCTCAGTCTGTCTCTAACAACACAAGGTCACGTAATGCAGGGCCAATAAAGCGCCATTATTCATTAAGATATTCATCATTGAACATTGAACTCGTCGCCCGATTCATCTCCACCTGCACGTGTCCGAGGGGAGGGTCTGAGGATACACCTGAAGGAGACGAATAAAGAGATAAGACGTTGTTGTGTCACCCTCCGTTTCCATCTCTCTGGTCACTCAGTGAGAGCAGAGTCTAAAGAAAGAGATAATCTTCATAGTAATGATTTTGTGACCTGAATGACATTGAAAATTAATTACATTAACGTTTTATGGTACTTTTTTATGAGGACCTGCGAGTCCCTTTGAAAAAAACCCAGCTATTTTGGGCAGACGATGGTGACAAGTTGGGTTGGCTATGCAAGTTTGAAGTAAACGAAAATTATATTTCAAAGGCCTGGCGGAGGAGAAACGCCAGACTCTTGACACGTGTGTGCACTTGCGTGTGTGCATATGAATGCGCATGGCTACATGGATGTGTGATGACACCTAGACTTACATTTATGTTTTCCTTTCTGATTCGCCCTGTGTTTGTTTCATGTATGAAGTACCAATATGCCGTTTAATTTGGGGTTTCTTTCTTTTCTTTTTTTTTTTCAGTTGAATGGTTTAAAATGTCTTATTTAATTAAATGTGTCATATGTAAGCACGCCGTGTCGTATGTAATAGTTCATTCAACAGGGGACATAGAAGTAGACTGAAACGATGTAAAATACGATTCCAATACAATTAAGTAAATTAAGAATTAATACAAACAACATTACTACGTCTACTACTACTAACAAGGAATGATATTTGAGGCACTTCATATCATAAGTAGTCATATTTCCATAGCTAATTATAATGCAACATGCTGTGTATTCTATTTATAAGTTGTATTATTTAAGCAACAATTGCCAACGCAACACAGCAGGGCAGAGCCACCCTGACCGCATGACGTGTGCAGCGTGCCATTAGCCTGTCATGCTGTTACTCTCTACCCCTTGTTGGGTTTCAGCAGCAGAGGTGCCATCGCCGACCATCCATCGCCATGTGATCCCACTAGAATCCAGGAAATAGATTATGTCCGTCTCATAGGGGTGCCTGCGTGAACGTCCGAGCTACACTCGCATGTATTTTGTGTGACGTATGTATCTGAGTGGGGCAAGGTAGTGTCATGGTCAGGTCTAAAGGCTCTGGGCTCGAACCTCAGTGTCTGCAGCACTCTTGAGCAAGCTGCCTAACCCCTATATCTGCTAATGTGTCAATACTAAATACATACATTAAGGTGTGTATAAAGGACGCTTTACCATCTCAAGCTTTCAAGCCAGTGCCTCCCAACCTTGGGGTCGGGACCTCACCTGGGGTCACCTGATGTGAATATGGGGTGGAGGGAGATTGCTCACTTATAACGTATATATATTTCACTACATTTTTTATTAAAAATAAAGGTAACAGGCTGCAAACAGACACAAACAGGCTGCCTAATGATGTGTACCCACAAGCCAAAGTACTACTTGTAGTGGTGAAGTGCAATGGTCATACATTCACTGGGACATTGATGCTACCGGCGGCTGTTGATAGCGTTAAGATGACGTGTGGGGAAGCAGATACAAGTTGGGGTCATTTTCAGACCTAAAAAATGGGGCGGCGGGCCCAAAAATGTTGGGAACCACTGATCTAACTGACGTTAGGACTGCAGGTTTAATCGGAAAGAGGTTGCAGAAGCAAATAAGTAAAAACTGTTGCTTTCCAGTTGACCAGTCACTAAAGACCACCATGTGACTCGCAGCGTGTCTGTGCCGACGGGACAGCCCTGTAGGCACGGAGGGAGTGAGGGAAGGAGCGAGAACAGCTGGAAAGGCACCATCTGGAGGAAGCGTTTGGTATTCACCAGAGTTTGACAAGTACTACGTTGGAAAGAGTATTCGTCTCGGCTCACACACTCATAGGCACACAAGACGCGCAGAGAGAGAGATCACACACACGCACACAACATGAAGTACAACGCACGCAGATACACGCAGCAGACAGATGCACACACACACACACACACACACACGCACGCACACATGCACACACACACACACACACACACACACACACACACGTAGACAGTCACATACACACAGACACGCACACACACACACACACACACACGTAGACAGTCACATCCACACAGACATGCATACACACACACACACACACACACACACGTAGACAGTCACATACACACAGACATGCACACACACACACACACACACACACACACACACACACGTAGACAGTCACATCCACACAGACATGCACACACACACACACACACACACACACACACACACACACACACACACACACACACACACACACACACACACACACACACACACACACACACACCAGGGTAATCTCAGTGGTGACATCCCCAACCCCCCCAGCCTCTTCAACGGCGGTAGCGCCTCCACTCAAAATAAAGATGTTCAAAACGCTCCACTTGTTGTTTAATTCTCCATTGTGTTCAGACGACCAGAACAAACAGTCGACAACCGAACAAATAAGTACAATAAAATAAACAGCAGAACAAAACAAGTACAAAAAGACATGTGATTGCAGGCGGCACGTCGAGCACAAAGGCGCGCGGCACGTGGTGACGCCACCGCTGGGCTGGAGCGGCGGGGAGAGAGAGGGTGTTTAGCGTTTCCCTCTCTGAATAGTCGGTGATGACAACACCTGCATGTTGCACACTGCGAGCTGCCCCCCCCCCCCCCCCCCTAACAAACCTCCCCAGCCTCAACCTCACCCCTCTGCCTTCCGCTACAAGCCTCTCAAACGCACAACATCAAGGGTGAGGGACGTGGGGGAAGGGGGAGAAATTGTGAAAAAAAAAACAACGCAATAAATCCTTTTCTCTTCACCTATTGGCCCCCAAATACACCCGAGTGTTGCCACAATGAATCACGGCGCTGTCACCACGTGCCCGGGAGCAGAGAGAGAGAGAGAGAGAGAGAGAGAGAGAAACAGAGAGACAGAGAGAGAGAGAGAGAGAGATCGTCATTATCCTCCCTCTTTTCCATCAGCGTCTGCTTGTGCTCCTGAGTGTTATCACGGCACTCAGTGGAGAGGAGGATTATTCCCGTCACTAGTTTCAAAGGCGTCGACGGCGATTGCGACGGATCGTGACACGCACCGACTTTCTTTCAATGTCTGTCAACGCAGGCAGACATTTTTATGGGAGGTTGTCCCGGCAACGCACCCAGACAAATGTCACTATATGCAGTAGTTCTTTAGGATAACCCATTTAAATAAACCACATCCGATACATCGGATGTGAAGAAGTTTTTTGGCGTACTTTGCTTCATTTATTTCCTCTTTTATATATATACAGTGGGTACGGAAAGTATTCAGACCCCTTTAAATGTTTCACTCTTTGTTTCATTGCAGCCATTTGCTAAAATCAAAAAAGTTCATTTTATTTCTCATTAATGTACACTCAGCCCCCCATCTTGACAGAAAAAAAAACAGAAATGTAGAAATGTTTGCATATTTAAAAAAAAGAAAAACTGAAATATCACATGGTCATAAGTATTCAGACCCTTTGCTGTGACACTCATATTTAACTCACATGCTGTCCATTTCTTCTGATCCTCCTTGAGATGGTTCTGCTCCTTCATTGGAGTCCAGCAGTGTTTAATTAAACTGATTGGGCTTGATTAGGAAAAGCACACACCTGTCTATATAAGACCTTACAGCTCACAGTGCATAGCAAATGAGAATCATGAGGTCGAAGGAACTGCCCAAGGAGCTCAGAGACAGAATTGTGGCAAGGCACAGATCTGGCCACGGTTACAAAATAATTTCTGCAGCACTCAAGGTTCCTAAGAGCACAGTGGCCTCCATAATCCTTAAATGGAAGAAGTTTGGGACGACCAGAACTCTTCCTAGACCTGGCCGTCCAGCCAAACTGAGCAATCGTGGGAGAAGAGCCTTGGTGAGAGAGGTAAAGAAGAACCCAAAGATCACTGTGGCTGAGCTCCAGAGATGCAGTAGGGAGATGGGAGAAAGTTCCACAAAGTCAACTATCACTGCAGCCCTCCACCAGTCGGGGCTTTATGGCAGAGTGGCCTGACGGAAGCCTCTCCTCAGTGCAAGACATATGAAAGCCCGCATAGAGTTTGCCAAAAAACACATGGACTCCCAGACTATGAGAAAGAAGATTCTCTGGTCTGATGAGACCAAGATTGAACTTTTTGGCGTTCTAAGCATAGACATCTTATACATAGACGGAGCATCGAATGCTACTGCCTACTGGCGCTGACGAGATTCGGAGCTGCCATCTTGGAGTGGTGATCCGCTCCACTCAGTGTCATTCGTTTGGCAGGAGCAATGAACTGTCAGCGCATTTAATTAATCATACCTCACTGATTTTCACACGTTTTTTTTGTCATACGTGTAGCTATGATAAAGGACACATGTTTTGGCATGTAATACCGTATTTTCACAAAATACAACCAATAGTACGGTAATGTTAAATCTTACTTGTGAGAAGTAATCCTGTGATTTCTATTTTCGACCGTCCGCTCATTTGAGCAGGAATAGCTGAACACCAGCTCGGCATCCTTGTTTTCTTCTTCTTGCTATGGGGGTGTTTTTCAGCTGCAGGGACAGGACGACTGGTTGCAATTGAAGGAAAGATGAATGTGGCCAAGTACAGAGATATCCTGGAAGAAAACCTCTTCCAGAGTGCTCAGGACCTCAGACTGGGCCGAAGGTTCACCTTCCAACAAGACAATGACCCTAAGCACACAGCTAAAATAACAAAGGAGTGGCTTCAGAACAACTCTGTGACCATTCTTGACTGGCCCAGCCAGAGCCCTGACCTAAACCCAATTGAGCATCTCTGGAGAGACCTGAAAATGGCTGTCCACCAACGTTCACCATCCAACCTGACAGAACTGGAGAGGATCTGCAAGGAAGAATGGCAGAGGATCCCCAAATCCAGGTGTGAAAAACTTGTTGCATCATTCCCAAGAAGATTCATGGCTGTACTAGCGCAAAACGGTGCTTCTACTCAATACTGAGCAAAGGGTCTGAATACTTATGACCATGTGATATTTCAGTTTTTCTTTTTTTTAAATATGCAAACATTTCTACATTTGTTTTTTTTTCTGTCAAGATGGGGTGCTGGGTGTACATTAATGAGAAATAAAATGAACTTTTTTGATTTTAGCAAATGGCTGCAATGAAACAAAGACTGAAAAATTTAAAGGGGTCTGAATACTTTCCGTACCCACTATATAAAAAAAATTAGCGCCGTTAATCTATTCTCAAAGTTGGGTTGGGAGCTGGGTCTATACCGGATTTCCACCAAGGAAGGTAAGCGCCGCGGAACGGCTGCGCTGCGGAACGGCTGCGTCCTCTGCCCGGCGCCCCCCCCGTCGGTCGTAGGTCCGGGATGGGTTACGATCACGCGCACATATATATATATATATATCTATGTTTGTTTATAAAGGTCCCACGGCTTCATGAAAATGTGCAATTATTCATTATGCACAAGAAATAATGTAAGCAACTTCAGATAAACAAAACTCAGCAGCTCAACTAATTAAATAACAAAAACAAAATGTTCCAGCGAAGTACGCCTTCGTCAATACACATGTGGCCTCTCGGCCTTCGGCTCCCCAGGGGCCATTTATTCACAAATCAGCCAGATTTTCATTATATCAAATATATAATACACATACTTGTCAAATCAGCATGCCCTGACACATAACAACATCACTTCATAGAGTGGAGTGCGTCAGTTGTTTACCTCAGACTGCGGTTGATTTTGCCCCCAGATGGTTTTTCCACGATTAAATTGAGCGTTTTTATTTTTTAAATATATACGATACACTTGCACACAGCTGAAACTGTTTCCAAGGTACTTCTTGTACCTCAAACACACGGCTAGATACACCGGTCTGGGTCAACAGGCCGAGATCCCCATCGCGTATGCATTCGTGTTCTGGGTGTAAAAGGAGCGGACCACGGTTGATAGCAGGCGTTTCCCTTATTTTGGGAAGTAAATCAAGCTTGGCGGTTTGAAAATGCAATAACGTATGATGGTCAGGATTGGACCTTTCAGATTCGTTTATTTCCTGCAATCTCTCGCACGCACTTTTTCAGGGCTCCCCATCTATTTACAAGAACTAAATCACACCGTTTGTGCGTTAGGTATCTGTATCTGTATCTATCCATTATCCACTCATAAATGCTGTGTTTTACAGAAATTAGATTAGGAGCCTTTAAAAAAAAAAATCAAAACAATATTAAAAAAAACCATATATACATATATATATAATAAATGCTGGCTGAATACACACTGTGCCTCCCTTGTTAGAGGCAGGCCACTTTATTTTTCCTGCATCCAGCGACGCGATGGTGATGTGACGTCCGGAATAGTGCTGACAACAACAACTGCCTTCGCAAAAAGTCCCTCTGGGCAGCAACAGCAGCAACGTGGAAATACTTAATGAGTTTCATCAGACCACAGCCGTGGCAGTTTGAAATGGCAATCACAAGCTCGGGGTCAAAGCGACCTCCTTCTCCTCCTCCCCCTCCTCCTCGGGAGGAAATATACTTGTATGGAGAAGGAATAATGACATTCGGTTGAACAAGCTTGGAGTCAAATAAACATGAAAAGAGAAGCTCATAGAGATGCAACAATGTACTATTCCAATTATTACCATAGTGTTTAAATGGCAAAGTAATCAAAAAATACTGACCAAGACATCTGGCCAGTATATACTGTAAATGTCCAGTAAAAAAATATCATAGTGTGCAGCAACCACTTGAACCTGCCCAGCAATTAATAAATGAGGGTAAATACCTTCAAAGCGTCCAATACCTGTGTAGTACTTTATCAGACTAGTACCACTCACAACACCAGCACAAACACAGCATCCTTTAGTATACTGTTCACTATTTATTTATTTTATCCAAAGCGACTTACAGTGAATTCAGATGCATGTCATTTAGGAGCAGGTAGGGGGCGGGGCATCTCGCTCTAGAACGCCTCATAGGTAGGGGGCGGCCATTGGGGATCGAACCCAGTACCGTCCGTCAAACAACCGACACTATCCCGCCCCCTACAACACACGCTATTCTTTACAGAACTAACTCATTTCCCCGAACCCTGTTTTAAATGCATTTTTGTGGCAAACATTTCATGTTTTCTTATGCTACTGCTACGATACAAATAACATCAAACAGCAAAAAGGGACATATGTTTACTCAAGCTGTTGTGCCAACCAACCGCCAAGCACAAATATCACGCGTGCTGCTCACATTCTGTCACAGACATGTTGAATCACACATGTATTTATGTAATAAACAATTTGGGGTACATTTGTTTTGAGCCATCTTGTGCAATGGTCTCTTATCCCATTGAACAAATTAAATCAACGTAGTAGGCCTAAGGCTCTTCGCGTTTAAGATGCTACTACTTTGTGGACCAGAGTGTATGGAAAAATGCAATATGTAACGCGGTCGGTAAAGCCGTTAATAGGAAGACGTCCTTGAATTTATACAACGTAAAGGCCATATAAATGACATTTTAAATTCATGTTTTTTAATGACTAAGCTGTCTGGAATCAAGTGGCAGCCATGACCACCTGTTTGTGAAGCCCTGGTGGGGGACACTAATGTGTCGTTAATCTAATGGCTTTTAGGTGGTTCACTGTAGACTAGCATGTAGTTCCTCTAATGGCCTGTAGGTGGTTCACTGTAGACTAGCATGTAGTTCCTCTAATGGCCTGTAGGTGGTTCACTGTAGACTAGCATGTAGTTCCTCTAATGGCCTGTAGGTGGTTCACTGTAGACTAGCATGTAGTTCCTCTAATGGCCTGTAGGTGGTTCACTGTAGACTAGCATGTAGTTCCTCTAACGGTATCTAAGTGGTTCACGGTAGACTAGCATGTAGTTCCTCTAATGGCCTTCATGTGGTTCCTCTAACGGCCTCTAGGTGGTTGGATGCAAAAAGCCTGTCACCGTTCTACGTCAATGGGAAAATGTTGATTTCATTCTCGTAATACAAAGTGAATACATTATTTCTTTGTTCGGTTAGGACCTCAGTTGCTAGTTCATCTCCATATCATTTATTGTGAGAGGTCCGGCTTGACAGTTTTATTTCATTCAAAATGATTAAGTTATTAAGGCTTGAACACTAAATAGTTTTGGCCATAGACTACTGCGAGGCGGGCATTCAATTCCCGCCCTCAATGTGCCAATTACGGCTCGTTTCCGCTGCTGATTGCAAAATATCTCTAGCGGCGGCCGCGGCCAAGACGTGAAATCTAAGGCTTTACAGCGGTTGCGCGCAAACCATTAGGTGACCAATGGCTATATTTTTTACAGTGTGTGTCTGAAATGTTTAATTAAACCATGACTCAGACTAATGCAAGTTCTCACAGCCAGCCGTGCCAGGGATATTGTTTCTAAAGTTAATTACGAAAAAAAAAGATATTCTCTTCTAATTGTAGTATGTAGTGCAGTGTTTAAAATCAGATGCAGCCGCAAAGTGGGGATCGCAATACAACGTAGAGCAACAATTACAGAAAATGCTACATTGCAATATCCTTTAATAATGTTTTGTGGACTGTCAATTAGCTTTAACACTGTTAACACCCCCCCCCCCCCTTCTCTTTTGTACTGTATTATATTACCACGGCACAGTCTACTCCATTCAATTATTCTACAACAATAACCACGTTAAGTAGAATCAAGTTAACCTATACAGCCCCTTTACACTCTCGCAGGGTTTGTGGGTCCACAGTTAGCCATCACTCCATAATCCCCTGCCCTCCGATACGACAGGAGAGACCCCCAAACCCCAGAGGGGGAATAAACCCAGAAAAGAAAACGGGGGCCCCAACGCAAGTTCTCCTCATTAAATGATGAATAATTTAGTTTCACCATAAACTCAGCAGCTGCTGACGCTTTTTTTTCCATAGCATGCTCGCTTAAAAGAAAAAAGAATCAAACCGATCACATTTCTGGACGAAATATTTACATAAAATAAACATAACATCAGCATATCGATATTTTACCCTTTAAACGGCTCATGAGATATTTAAATGTTGACGGGAAGAGTTGTCAGTGACTCCAAGGCTTTGACAACACAGAAAGGAGAGAGAGAGAGACAGACAGACAGAGAGACCGCAAGAGAGACAGAGACAGAGAGACCGCAAGAGAGACAGAGACAGAGAGACCGCAAGAGAGACAGAGACAGAGAGACCGCAAGAGAGACAAAGACAGAGAGACCACAAGAGAGACAGAGACAGAGAGACCGCAAGAGAGACAGAGACAGAGAGACCGCAAGAGAGACAGAGACAGAGAAACCGCAAGAGAGACAGAGACAAAGAGACCGCAAGAGAGACAGAGACAGAGAGACCGCAAGAGAGACAGAGACTGCAAGAGAGACAGAGACAGAGAGACCGCAAGAGAGACAAAGACAGAGACCGCAAGAGAGACAGAGAGACCACAAGAGAGACAGAGACAGAGAGACCGCAAGAGAGACAGAGACAGAGAGACCGCAAGAGAGACAGAGACAGAGACCGCAAGAGAGACAGAGACAGAGAGACCGCAAGAGAGACAGAGACAGAGAGACCGCAAGAGAGACAGAGACAGAGAGACCGCAAGAGAGACAGAGACAGAGAGACCGCAAGAGAGACAGAGACAGAGAGACCGCAAGAGAGACATAGACAGAGAGACCGCACGAGAGACAGAGACAGAGAGACCGCAAGAGAGACAAAGACAGAGACCACAAGAGAGACAGAGACAGAGAGACCGCAAGAGAGACAGAGACAGAGAGACTGCAAGAGAGACAGAGACAGAGACCGCAAGAGAGACAGAGAGACCGCAAGAGAGACAAAGACAGAGAGACCGCAAGAGAGACAGAGACAGAGAGACTGCAAGAGAGACAGAGACAGAGACCGCAAGAGAGACAAAGACAGAGAGACCGCAAGAGAGACAGAGAGACCGCAAGAGAGACAGAGACAGAAAGACCGCAAGAGAGACAGAGACAGAGAGACCGCAAGAGAGACAAAGACAGAGAGACCGCAAGAGAGACAGAGACAGAGAGACCGCAAGAGAGACATAGACAGAGAGACCGCAAGAGAGACAGAGACAGAGAGACCGCAAGAGACAGAGAGACCGCAAGAGAGACAGAGACAGAGAGACCGCAAGAGAGACAGAGACAGAGAGACCGCAAGAGAGACAGAGACAGAGAGACCGCAAGAGACAGAGAGACCGCAAGAGAGACAGAGACAGAGAGACCGCAAGAGAGACAGAGACCGCAAGAGAGACAGAGAGACCGCAAGAGAGACAGAGAGACCACAAGAGAGACAGAGACAGAGAGACCGCAAGAGAGACAGAGACAGAGAGACCGCAAGAGAGACAGAGACAGAGACCGCAAGAGAGACTGAGACAGAGAGACCGCAAGAGAGACAGAGACAGAGACCGCAAGAGAGACAGAGACAGAGAGACCGCAAGAGAGACAAAGACAGAGAGACCGCAAGAGAGACAGAGACAGAGAGACCGCAAGAGAGACATAGACAGAGAGACCGCAAGAGAGACAGAGACAGAGAGACCGCAAGAGACAGAGAGACCGCAAGAGAGACAGAGACAGAGAGACCGCAAGAGAGACAGAGACAGAGAGACCGCAAGAGAGACAGAGACAGAGAGACCGCAAGAGAGACAAAGACAGAGAGACCGCAAGAGAGACAGAGACAGAGAAACCGCAAGAGAGACAGAGACAAAGAGACCGCAAGAGAGACAGAGACAGAGAGACCGCAAGAGAGACAGAGACTGCAAGAGAGACAGAGACAGAGAGACCGCAAGAGAGACAAAGACAGAGAGACCGCAAGAGAGACAGAGACAGAGAGACCGCAAGAGAGACAGAGACAGAGAGACCGCAAGAGAGACAGAGACAGAGACCGCAAGAGAGACTGAGACAGAGAGACCGCAAGAGAGACAGAGACAGAGACCGCAAGAGAGACAGAGACAGAGAGACCGCAAGAGAGACAAAGACAGAGAGACCGCAAGAGAGACAGAGACAGAGAGACCGCAAGAGAGACATAGACAGAGAGACCGCAAGAGAGACAGAGACAGAGAGACCGCAAGAGACAGAGAGACCGCAAGAGAGACAGAGACAGAGAGACCGCAAGAGAGACAGAGACAGAGAGACCGCAAGAGAGACAGAGACAGAGAGACCGCAAGAGACAGAGAGACCGCAAGAGAGACAGAGACAGAGAGACCGCAAGAGAGACAGAGACAGAGAGACCGCAAGAGAGACAGAGAGACCACAAGAGAGACAGAGACAAAGAGACCGCAAGAGAGACAGAGACAGAGAGACCGCAAGAGAGACAGAGACAGAGAGACCGCAAGAGAGACAGAGACAGAGACCGCAAGAGAGACTGAGACAGAGAGACCGCAAGAGAGACAGAGACAGAGACCGCAAGAGAGACAGAGACAGAGAGACCGCAAGAGAGACAAAGACAGAGAGACCGCAAGAGAGACAGAGACAGAGAGACCGCAAGAGAGACATAGACAGAGAGACCACAAGAGAGACAGAGACAGAGAGACCGCAAGAGACAGAGAGACCGCAAGAGAGACAGAGACAGAGAGACCGCAAGAGAGACAGAGACAGAGAGACCGCAAGAGAGACAAAGACAGAGAGACCGCAAGAGAGACAGAGACAGAGAGACCGCAAGAGAGACATAGACAGAGAGACCGCAAGAGAGACAGAGACAGAGAGACCGCAAGAGACAGAGAGACCGCAAGAGAGACAGAGACAGAGAGACCGCAAGAGAGACAGAGACAGAGAGACCGCAAGAGAGACAGAGAGACCGCAAGAGAGACAGAGAGACCGCAAGAGAGACAGAGACAGAGAGACCGCAAGAGAGACAGAGACAGAGAGACCGCAAGAGAGACAGAGACAGAGAGACCGCAAGAGAGACAGAGACAGAGAGACCGCAAGAGAGACATAGACAGAGACCGCAAGAGAGACTCAGACAGAGAGACCGCAAGAGAGACAGAGACAGAGACCGCAAGAGAGACAGAGACAGAGAGACTGCAAGAGAGACAGAGACAGAGAGACCGCAAGAGAGACAGAGAGACCGCAAGAGAGACAGAGACAGAGAGACCGCAAGAGAGACAGAGACAGAGAGACTGCAAGAGAGACAGAGACCGCAAGAGAGACAGAGACAGAGAGACCGCAAGAGAGACAAAGACAGAGAGACTGCAAGAGAGACAGAGACAGAGAGACTGCAAGAGAGACAGAGACCGCAAGAGAGACAAAGACAGAGAGACCGCAAGAGAGACAGAGAGACCGCAAGAGAGACAGAGACAGAGAGACCGCAAGAGAGACAGAGACAGAGAGACCGCAAGAGAGACAGAGACAGAGAGACCGCAAGAGAGACAAAGACAGAGAGACCGCAAGAGAGACAGAGACAGAGAGACCGCAAGAGAGACAGAGACAGAGAGACCGCAAGAGACAGAGAGACCGCAAGAGAGACAGAGAGACCGCAAGAGAGACAGAGACAGAGAGACCGTAAGAGAGACAGAGACAGAGAGACCGCAAGAGACAGAGAGACCGCAAGAGAGACAGAGACAGAGAGACCGCAAGAGAGACAGAGACAGAGAGACCGCAAGAGAGACAGAGAGACCACAAGAGAGACAGAGAGACCGCAAGAGAGACAGAGACAGAGAGACCGCAAGAGAGACAGACAGAGAGACCGCAAGAGAGACAGAGACAGAGAGACCGCAAGAGAGACAGAGACAGAGACCGCAAGAGAGACTGAGACAGAGAGACCGCAAGAGAGACAGAGACAGAGACCGCAAGAGAGACAGAGACAGAGAGACTGCAAGAGAGACAGAGACAGAGAGCGAGGGCGGTGGTGGAGAACGCTGAAACCACTCTGTTTTTTCCCGCCTCTTGACTCAGCGTCTGGGCGTGGCGGCGGGCCGGTCGAGGCAAGTGCCCCCTCATGAGAAACTGTCCACTTGGCCCCGGTCCTGGACCACACATACACATCCTCTCTCATTGTGCTCAGTGTAAAAAAAAACCAGACACCTTAAATTAACCCCGGCTCAGCCATTTCACGCATTAGCTCACAGTGTAAGTGTCTGATATGAACTGGAAAAACAGATTACCTGAGGTGTTGTTTGTTCGGATTTTTTACACTCATGCAACAGGTTAACAAGATAATTTAAGCGAGAAGACAAACCTCCACACTCTGTGGCTGTGTTGTATGTGCAACGCTAAATGTGCCAGACATTGCCATTGCGAGAATCTATCTTTTACACATGAGCAAGCGCCCCATGCCTGGGAGACAACCTCTCGATAGAAAAGTAATTATGTTCTCCGTGTAGCGAGCGACTAGCGGGAAAACAGTCCCTGCCATCAACCGACAATTATTTAGCGAAAACAATTGGGAAAATCTTTACAGTTGGTTAACAACTATGACCAATGAACAGCTTACGGTAAACTCATTACATCACAGGGTACCGTGTCTGGTTTCCCTCTATATGAGGTCAGAGTTATAGGCTTATATTTATACTGCCATGTGTAACTGTTTTTTTTTAAATTAGCCAGCGTTAATTAGGCACGGCTCGGGAGTGAGGAATGTGCGTGGAATAGAAATGTCCTTCACTGTGAATTCTCCATTGAGCATTACATATCTGGATAAAATTGCTTGATGCAATGTGTTGAAATAGGGCTCAATACAATTAGTACGCAACCAGCATATGGTGTTTAGTTTCAATATGGTTGCAGTGGTAGGAGTTGCACATTATTAATGTTTGTTAATCCTTAGTCTTCTGTGCATAGTCCTTCAAGCCAATTCCACTTGAGAAAAATTGACTATGCTACTATGCTATGCTAATAGTTTGAAAAAGACAAAACTGCAAGCTCATTAAAATGTGCCTTTGTCTTTTTGAATAGCTATGGTTGTAGGTCTGATAAGTCTCCGCCCAAAAAACAAATACAAATATATATATATATATATATATATATATATATATATATATATATATATATATACACAGTATATAACAAAAATAAAAATAAATAATCCTGAAATAAACAAGATGGGAAGGACTTTAAGCATGCACAGCATTCAACACAACACTTACACATTTAATAACCCCAATTATCCTTCCAAAAGTGCCACGCAGATTGCATACTACTTGACCTGCCAACTGGTGGCAGGGGTGGCGGTAATATTATTGTTGCTTATGTGTAAATTATAGGCCTTCCATGTGCCAATACATGTGTACATGTGAATGCCTTCTCGAAAGCACTGCTTATTATTCACAGCCGGTGTATTTTTAAACCTCACAGGGTTTCTGTGTGCATGTACACAGTAAAAACAGCAAAGGGGCTGCCCTTTACGTAAAGTGATTTCATGGATTGGGCAGACGTTCGGCACAATGCTATCTTTTCAGTTTTTATACTAAATCAATTACTTTGAAACAACTTTTTTTGAATATTTTGTATGTATTTTTCTTCCCAGGAGTGATTACTGGTCACCTATTTCAGCAGTTTATTCTGCAATTGAAGGTTACCGGTAAGTTAATTTGCACCCCTGCTGACACATAAAGGTATATTTTATTAATATTACAGATGTTTGAAGTTAAAAGCCCTCTCCCCTTTATCACATCCCACCCCTTTAAAGACACCATGAAATCACACTGAGGGCGCATTTTTGTTGTCTAATATTCCATATTTCCAAGTAAATTGGGTAATTAGCATGGTAAAAAACGGCATGTTCAAGGATTTAATTGACTTGCACAAATGTGAAAATGTGCGTTTGCATTCTTCACAACGAAGAAGACGGGAATGGATGTGTGTTAGTATATTATTGGTTGAAATGTTTGTCACGACCTGATCCTTAACAAGACCCACCCAATGTGGACTGGAAGCTAGGGAAATTTGGGCGGATAACCATGACATGACCATTAACATGGTCATGTCGGCCAATACCAATCCTTTTTTCAATTTCTTTGCCATACCATATGCATCTTTCTACTGGTTGGGTTTACCCATTATACTGTAACTAAATGCTTGGTGCAGATGCAAACATCTAAAAAAAAACATTAACCCTGTGAACATTTGTTACTGTAGCTTCTCTCAATATTCGCAAATAAAATTAAATTAAAAAGGTATGAAAACTGAAATAGGAATCTATTAAAGTGAGTGAGGCTACTGTCTACCACCAGGAAATAACATAAATATTGGGGTATATCTTTATGTATTACTTACGTTCTGTTTCCTGGTGAGTTCAGATTGAAATACTTTAAATAAATTATAAAGAGCTGTATCCTTTTCACACTTGGTTTTGCCAATTTGCTTTTTGAAGATATAACGCAACGTGGGCAGTCAAAGTTTGATAAATACAGGTTTATTTGCAATTTTAAAATGTTAAAATACATTCTGTGCCAACCCTCAGATTGCTGACAATAGCTTAAAAAAAGCCAAGGATGGCTGAGGCGAACTTGCTGGTGAGACCCCAGACAGCCTTGAGAAGGAACAAGAGCTACTTCTGAAGGAGGTGAAGGCGATACAACCACCAGACAGTCAGGGAAAAAATCAACCAGACTTTCACATATCGAAGACAGGCAGTAGTAGATCAGAACAAAACTTGGTTATAAATGGGCTGCAATGGTTCTGGTTAAGATGAATCTTTTATACTTTTTCACTTCTGTTCCCGAAGCTGGCCCTAATGTGGTTTGTGCTGGTGTTTTTTGTTCTTGTTTTCAATGCCAGATCCAGCGGCTCACAACAGTTCCCTTGCCATTGCATTTCCTATGACAGCTGGACAGGCACTACAACTGCCTCATCAGTGTTTTTAAAACCAAGGGAGGAGCCATAGGACAGAAGATCAGCGGGACAATACTGATTTTGGGCCAGGTACAGCATGCACAGCACATATATAATTTGAATGGGAAGAATGTCAATAAAGTCACAAAGATTATATAACATTATAGACAGACAACATTGAGCAGTTAGAAAACTAAAAATGTATTGTTAATGTGTCTGACAGTAACTTGTCTGACAGAATATGAACATCCATACCAGAAGGCAATGCGTTCTTTATTTACATGGGTGAAGAGAGACCCCGACCTACTCATCAAATAATATACGTTAATAACTTTATTAAACTTTATAATCATCTTAAAAATCTATTAACTTGCCAATGCCATTTATATAATCTCTAATTTGTACATTAATTCACACCTGATATAGTTTCCCCTATATAGAGGAAAGTGGACTAATTTGCAATGCCAATTCGGTCAAAAATAATATAGCCACAGAATGTGCTGTTCTGACTTTTTTTCAGCTTCAGGACACGCAGAGCGATGGAGTGGGCAGCGACCCGGAGCAAGTCACCATGGCAATGCTCATCGCGAGGACGACGCTCCTCTTCATACCAATGAGGACATCAGGATTGTGGTTGAGAGTGTTGAAGTGCTGAACAACCTCCGCTCTGTTGCCATTAGGACTCATCTATGCTCTCAACGTCAGCTACCCTAAGAAACTCACACTTTCATTTGAGGTGATCCCGAAAGTCTCCTGGGGACTTGAGGATCACAAGACGTTTCCATAGGTCCAAAACCTGAACAATAAGCTGTCACAATAAGCTGAACACCCCACTTCAACATGGTTCTGGTGTCAGTTATTGTAATTTGGGTTCATACAAGTGTGTTGATCCAGTGATTAGTTTGGACTTTTACATGTTTTTTCATTTTAGATCGTTGTAAATGAAGAGCTGTGTGAAGGCTTCCCAGGTGAAAATGGTTTTACAGTTCATTCATCTTTCTCACACAGAGATGCACCCATGGCCTGACACAGAAGCACACATACGGACACACCCAAACCAACAGACACACAGACACACAGACACACACACACACACACACACACACACACACACACACACACACACACACACACACACACACACACACACACACACACACACACACACACACACAATTACACACCTGTGAATTACTGACTTACTGTGAAATGGTATTTGTTAAAATAAATTAAGTTTACATTTTATGAATACATGTAAAATTAGGACACATTGAGATTACTGTATTTATTTGAACTAACGCATATTTTTACTGAGTAACTTAAATAAATTGCTGGTAACAAAGTCAAATAATTCAAATGGGTAATTAAAGTAAGAAATCTGGTCATTCTGAAATAAAATTTGACTTTGACAAGGCCATATTTGGGTAATTCCAAAGTAGAAAAATAATTTGGATCAAGTAAAATAATGTAGTTTTGTCAGAGGAATCAATGCGTAATAATAGGTTGGCATTAGGATTTTTTTTTAAAGGGAAAACCAAATTATATATTTTTTACAGTGAGCATGGGAAAAGGTTTGATCTTCGAAAATACGATGTAATTAAGAATAATTGAGTAAACTGAAAACGTCACAAAATGCACATGGTTTACATTAGGCAGGGCTGCAGGGGGTCGCCGTCTATCAGGGTGCCAAAGGGAAAAGAGCGGATTACTCTGTTTGATCGTAAACTTGAGGCTAAATACGAATAGAGGAAACATCAATAAAGCCAATCAATGAACGCTGAATTCTCAGATACAATGTGTTGGCTCCGTATCCGCTTAGCGGCTTAGTATTTACATTTCAATAGGACTGTGAAATAAATCATTTATAATTTGGTTTGTTAAATATAGCAGTTTCAAGTTTACAGGCTATTGCACACATATTGAAAGCAATCGTTAAGTGTTGAATGTAAATGTGAATCTACATGTAAAAGTGTTAAGTGTTGAATGTAAATGTGAATCTACATGTAAAAGTGTTAAGTGTTGAATGTAAATGTAAATCTACAGTACATGTAAAACTGGATTCAGAGCATATCTGTTCATAATGTTTATACCATACCATAATATAATACACTGAGGATGTACCACAACCAACATTTTTCATTCTAATCAAATGTATAAAGTAATCATGATTGGACATATTTTCCAACTGAAACTTGACTTTATAATAACACTGGCCACCATGGCTCAGATGTTTTCAGATATTGCCGAGTCAGCAACACATTATTTTAATTGCTATCTTATTATGCACTTAGCAGGTGGCATGGTCCCGGTGACACAAAGTAAGAGCTATTTCCCTCCATTAGCACTTTGGGGAAAGACAAGCAGAAAAAAAAGGAAGCCATAGAAAGGAAGCCATAGAAAGGTATCCAGCGGCGTTAATGACTTAAGACTTACCCTAACATCGCAGCAGGTGGGCAGTGTGTATGTGTGTGTGTGTGTGTGTGTGTGTGTGTATATATGTATGTTAAGGACAGACCCTCCACTGACAGGCCACTCACATAATCAACCAGGAAGTGCGTGAGAGATGGAAATCACGTTCACCTTGCACTCACCTCTCGCTGTGCTGGTAATTGCAGGAGATAGGTGTGCATGGTGGCCTGTGGTCCATTATCATACACAGCCCTGGACCATGATTAATGGCCCTGCAGGGACAAACAGCCAGGCGTCTGCGCTCGCCAGGCAGCTAGCAAGCGGCTCAATGATATGGAGACCCCATTCAGCAGCATATGGCCACGGCAACCACGGGACACCGCCTCACTCCTTATGAAAGTTATAGGGAAAGTGTGCAAATGTGGGTGATTTTTTGTATCTGTGTGTGCGTGCGTGTGTGTGTGTGTGTGTACATCCAGAAGAGCGTACCATAGCACAAGCATGGGCGTGTGAGGGATGGTGCGTGTTGCTAAGTGAGTGTGTGCGCGCGTGTCCTGTGTGCATGTGTGTTTGTGTATGAGTCTCGCACATGTGTGTGTGTGTGTGTGTGTGTGTGTGGGTATCATGGAGAGCACACCTTTGCCTGTGTATGAGCGAGTGCAGATGTGTGTGTGTGTGTGTGTGTGTGTGTGTGTGTGCGTGCGATGAGGATGTTGGGGTTTGGCAATAATAATTTGTTGTGCAATCATTACTAGCATGTCTGGGAGATTGGATAAATTATACTCACTGTGCCCATCAATAATATTAATGTCTCTATTTCCTAAATCTGGTCTAGTTTTTTTTAATGACTACATTGCATGACTACATTAGCATTGGCCATCAATCATTGGCCAATAACTAATAGAGGTGATGGGACTCTTAGCCCTGCACTTAAAATGGCTACCGGGATACACAGAGCACGCTTCGGGTTCCCGGCCTTGCAGAGCCCTGTATGCTATAGATAACCCATGTCAACCTATATACAGTATATCATATCTTTATATATATATATATATATATATATATATATATATATATACAGTATATATCATAGACTGCATCAAATATGGACGTAGCGTGCGTGACGTCACCCATCGCTTGCAGCAGGGCCGCCCTAAGGAGGACAGCAGGAGGCCATCCTCCTCTGCCCCCCCAACCACCACTTCACACCGGCCGACTTTTCCCCTCTTGCCTGCCCTGCAGGTGTCGCTGTTGAAGCATTTTAATCAGAGTTTCAATCATTGGATTTCATCTAAAGAAGAGAGAACAATTACCTTATAAATTATACTGAGATTTGGGTAATGGTTTATTTCAACCAATTATAGTGGGATCAGCACATCCACAGTGGGTGCCGGGTTAAGGGCAGAACGTGTTTTAAAGGGAGAAGCTGCACACCGAGATATCATTTAGACTACTTTATTTATTAATCAGACAACGTTTCGATCCATGATGGATCCTCATGAGGTTAAATGAATCAATGATCGTTGAATTAATAATTATTTCAACCAAATACTCTTTTCTATATTTTGACCTTCCTCTTGCATCTCAAAAAACAAAAATGGAGGAGGCGCAACCTCCTCATATATATATCTATATATCTATATATATATCTATCTATATATATCTATATATATATATACTGTATATATATATATATATATATATATATATATATACACAATATACAGTAGTGGATCCTGTATAATTTTAATTTGCTTTAGCTTAAAGTGATGATAATCAGAAGGGCTTTACTGCTGTGTGTGGAGCAGTTAAACATGGTGGGAGAAACCAATAGCGAGAGATAGATTGAACTTTATTGTTCCCCTTGGGGAGATTTGTCCTCTGCATTCAACCCTTCTCCAGCAGCTGTGGGAAGTCACAGTCGGGACCGACTCCATGTCTCCAGCACCGCTGCCTTGTTCAAGGGCACAAGGGTATGGCTATTAATCCAACATCTAACAGGTGCGTGTACTTTGACGTGCGAGAGAAACGCCGCGTGAACACGGAGATGTAGAGTCCCACTCCCAGGTGAGGGCAGGAAGGACAGTCTAGCGGTTAGGTAGTGTTAGCTAGTAGCTAGTGACTCCCGGCTGAATGGTTCTGGGTTCAAAACCCCAATGTCCACAGTCTACCCGTAGCCATCCCTTGAGCAAGACACCTTACACCGCTACCTGTACCGTAATAACATGTATCTAAAAAGAAAAACTGTCACTGAATGTCACTTTGGATACAAGCGTCTTCCTACTGATTTCAGCCTCATGGATCCGGACCAGCGACTCACCGACGGCGCCGGCTTCCCGCCCCTCGCCGTGCACACCAGCGTGAAGTTCTGCGCTTGGTACCGGCTGAACGGCGCCGGGGTGTTTTCCGCCATCACAGAGATGTTATTCGGGGGTGCTGGGGAGCAAAGGAAAAGGGAGGAGATGTTAACATTTCAAGAAGTTATTAATTTTATTTGTTTTTCTATCACCATAAGAAGCTATATTGAGTTGAGTTGCTTGCAATTAAATAAAAATGTACCGCTTCTTAACAATTTTAACAATAATTCGTCATCACCTACAATGTATGCAAAAAAAATATGTCATTGATGTAATACATGTTTTCAGTTGTAGTGGAAAGAGGCCAGCTTAACTTCCAACCAATAGTACGACACCACGTTTCCCCTCCCCATCAGATAATAAAGCCTGCAACAGGAGCGGCTGGCAACCTGTCTGGCAGGAACCAATAAAATCAAAAAAAGGATCAAATCACATTCCCCCTATGTTCTCGTACGTTAGTTTTAATTTGAAGGACGTCTCATTGAAAATATTGTATTGCATAAGATTAGCTCTCAAAGCCATTTCACGTGTTCAAGAAGTCTCTGAAAAGCAAGCCGCGTTCGGTACATTCACCCTCGCATCTAGAAAAGGTTGTTGGTTATATTCCCGTTGCTCCATGGCAACAGCGTTCTTGAGCAACACGGCGAGCTCACTAACTGCACCCACGGGTGGCGAGCTACGAATCCCCCCGCATTGCGGACATTAACCTGGGGCCCATGAATGTGTTTGATGTGCAGGTGAACGGCCCCCTATCTGACGGTGACAAAGACGCACACGTTAAAAGCATGTTATCAATGGACAATGGGCCCGTTTTAGGTGGACTAACAAAAAAATAAATGTAGAAAAATACAACAACAACATAAAAAAGGACATCATTTGGGTCTTAGGTTGTGTAACTGATTGATTGGGGTCATGTGCTTTGAGACGCCCGTGGGGCCCTGCTGGTGTGAGTCAGAGGGGGCTGTTGAAGAGGAGGCTAAGTTTCATGCATATCATATCACCACCACACAGCTGGAACGCCTCCTGGGAGCTGCGCTAGTGCTGCGTCGGTGTCAGATGAGAAAACATGTAAGATAGACTTCAGAGAGAGAGAGAGAGAGAGAGAGAGAGAGAGAGAGAGAGAGAGGGGAGGGGGGGGTAACGAGAGAGAGGGAGGGAGGGATGGAGTAAGAGAAAGGTAAATAGATGGAGAGAGGGAAAGGGAGGAAGAGGGGAAGAGAGAGGGAGAGAGAGCGAAGGGAAAAAGAAGAGTAGAGAGAAGGGGAGGGAGGGATAGAATGAGGGGAAGACAGAAAGAAGGGGAGAGAGAGAGGATAAAAAGAGAAGGTAGAGAGAGGAGGGGGGAGGGAGAGAGGGGGAGAGATAGGGAGGGAGGGATAAAAAAGGGGGGGAGAGGGAAAAAGAAGAATGTAGAGAGGGAGAGAGAGAAGGAGGGAGAGAGGGGGAGGGAGTGATCGAGCTATACAGAGGCAGAGGGAAACGAGAACAATGTAAACAGAGGGGGAGTAAGAGAAGGAGGGAGGAAGGGAGAGGGTGAGAGATGGTGATGGAGAGAGAGTGAGGGGGAAGGGAGGGATAGAGAGAGAGAGAGAGAGAGAGAGAGAGAGAGGGGGGGGGGGAGTAGAGGGAGCGGGAGGGAGATGGAGGGAAAGGGAAAAAGGGAGGGAGAGAGAGAGAAAGAAAGAAAGTCGGAAGTGATGAACAGAAAATGGCGCACACATCCCCTACGAATAACAAACGCCACTTGTCACCGAAAAAGCAGCCCAGCTCATCAACGCCGGCCGTCCGCCGACTGCCGTGCTGCGGATGATTTCCCGCAGTAAAAAGCTGTGATGGACGACGGCCAATTTAACATCCAAAGCTCTGAGGGCCAAGCGGTCTTTGGCGAGTCCTCTCTTGCGGTGACATGGACACTTGTCACAACATGAGATGAAAAGGTTGAAAGACGCAGAGTGTTTCATATCTGTCTCCGTCGCGGTCATTTCCAGGCATCATGGTGGGGGGGGGGGGGGGGGGGGGGGGGGGGGGGGGGGGGGGGGGGGGGGGGGGGGGGGGGGGGGGGGGGGGGGGGGGGGGGGGGGGGGGGGGGGGGGGGGGGGGGGGGGGGGGGGGGGGGGGGCTTTGAATATTATATCTGCCACAATATCAAATGAAGCATTTCATTTGATTTCTTTTCATATATTCAGCAAAGTGACAGCATATTGCAATATTAGCCCATCTGCTCTGGGACTTTTTTATTAGAATTGGGAAAATATTTTGTTTGACATCAGCGTTGGCAGTTGGTTTGGGAAAGCCTGCTGGCGAACTACGGCGACCTCAACGATTCTGTGTTTCCATGTTCAACTGCTTAGCATTTAGTTACTCAGCATATGCTTTTACCCGAGTGATCTACAGTGGATTTTAGATACAGGTCAGGCCAACGAGCAGGTAGAGGTTAAGGCAACTTGCTGACTGCGGACATCGGGTTTCGAACCCACAACCTTTTGGTTGACAAGTCAAACATCCCCAACCACTGCAACCAATCCTGTCCCCATACAGACCTGTGGGAGATTGTTTGCTCGTTTGTGTGCAGAGGTTGTGTGTGCGTGAGAGAGAGAGAGAGCGAGAGAGAGAGAGAGAGAGAGAGAGAGAGAGACAGTGAGGAGAGAGCATGTGTTTGTTAATTCACGAGGCGTGCTTGAAGGTAGATAACATAACGAGAGAGGTGAGGTGTTGGGGGGGGGGGGCACCTTTTACCTGTGTCACTTTTATGTCTAAATCCATCTGGTTGGTTTGAACAGACGTGCCACGGCGATTCATTGATTAAAAAGCAGGCGGGGGGGGGGGGGGGGGGGGGGGGAGGGAGAGAGCAAATGCGGTGGAGATATGGCGGCGGCGGCGGCCTGGCTGCTTCTCTGTTTCCACACCTCTTAATTGCTTATTGATGGGCTTCACACGGATGTAAATTAACCTTAGGACACTCCATTAGCTCGTAGACAGGGACTGTCTACACTTGGTATTTGATGAGCTGTCAGAAGTGCCTGTTCCTGCCACGCGACGACCCCACCCCCCCCCCCCCCCAATCCCCCAAGTAGAGGAAGACGAGGAAGCAGCACTGTCATGTGTTTCAGTGACACCGTGTGTGTGCCGAGCGTTAACCAATATGAAAAGCAAACTCGCACACTTTGAAATCAACAGACGGTTGTGGGGACGTTTTCTTTCTGACAGGGCTCCATAATAATACCCCATTTCTGGGACCACGCACTGCAGACACAAAAAGTGAGATGCACAGCTCAAGTGACAGCGTGTTATGTGTGTTTAGCCTTAACCAATGTGCAAAGTGAACTCACACACTTGACTCTCGAATTTCTTTTTTAATTCAATGAAACTGCATTTTTCGTCACTACTTTTCGACCGTGGCGGCCATCCAACCAGTATATCCCTCGCTCCGTCCAGAAAGTGCTTCATGTATCCCAGGAGAATATTGTTATGGATTATGATCCATTTTACAACACCATTGACCATAAATGTTATGTGTTCACTAGAGTTTCGCTGTACACAGCAAAGAAGTCTCTATTTACGGTACCGCGGGATATTTTATTGGGACAAACCCATTCTTGGGAAAATTGCTAACATCACATAAAAAGTTAGATTGGCAGCTCAGACGCTAGCTTTTCTTGGTAGCTATTCCTTTGCTTTGTTAGGAAATGTGTTGTTCAACTTCAATCGGAATAACGTCAAAGACTAGAAATGACGGTCGCTTCTGCGTCATACCATCTGTGGAATGATTTTGTTTCTAGAATGGGGACAGATGGGATTTTTGAAATGGCTTGTAATGACTAATCAACCCCATACCTGGTATGTAACCTATTTCATGTGTCTTACAAAACCTGATAACTCTCTAGATGACTCCACCTCCACCAAGTGTTTGTTCTGTTCGAGTTTCACTCCAGCATTCAGTGTTTGGACTGGGCTTGTATGCTCCTCTGAGCCAGCGGTGGGGAGGCATGCATACAAATCAGCCCCCTCAGCGGAAAAAAAAACAAAACAGCAAGTAAATGTTCACTTGACGAGGTGTCTGCCGTGTTATTGCTCGAGTTCTGGATCTAAACAGTAGTCTTCAACTGATAAAACGCTCGGCAGTCAACTTTCCTAGGCTGTGTGAATTGAGCCCGACAGTCTTTACAGAAACATCCAAGGCAACCCAGCTTCTTCATAAAAAGAGGGGAAATGTCAATATATTTCACAGAGGGTTGGCGGTTTCTAAAAATACTCTAAAGGCACAAACAGACATAAAGAGACCCTGTACTTTGAAAACATTTCTCTGTATGTGACTAGAATTTAATTGCACAGAGAATGAACGCTGTACCTTGAAGGGCTGCGTATAAAGCATACGCTTGGCTTATTTGATTTGAAATAACTAAATAAAATATGAAAGAAACATGAAACATGAAACATGCATTCCAATGAAGACATAACATGCCCTTGTCGCTCCTTTATCGGAAAATAAGCGGCAAAACATGTTTCTACAAACAAATATACACATTTCCTCACTTCTCACATTTGAGGCTAATCACACAGTACATTGTGTTTTTGTGATAAAATGTTATACGTCTCCTATCAACCATAACAAAATAATACATGCTATTATTTGATTATTATTTTTACAATATGTGTGTAAAATGATCGTGGGGAGAAAATATAAACTGTAAAACTTTGAGTCTGAATACTTTCTCCGCCATCAACTCTGGTGGTGACACCTGTTGTTGTGATTAACGTGATTTGCAGGTAGTTTCTATGATTTCTCCTAATGGATCAAAATGAGACGCTGCGGCGGCATACAGCTGTCACATTTGATTTTTGACTTTGCTTAGCCTTTGAGCCATTATTTCGGACCACTTTGAAAAGCTCATCTCAAGGGGGATATCCTTCATTAAATTTCCATATTTAGAGGGCTGAAAACGGGCTTTCCACATCTTTGGCAGTATGCAACAGTCGCCCTGGATCCTCCTTGGTTCCCAGGTTTTATGTTCATGTAGGCGGGAGAGACGGAGGGAGGATGAGTGGGGTGGTGGTGGTGGAGAGGGAGAGGGAGGAGAGGAGGGTGTTCTCAAAAGAAGGGTGCCAAGGTCATCGCCGTCTTTCTTTCTCTGGCTGTAATTCAGTGAAAAAAGTATTTGATGAAGCTGTACTTTTTGATTGTGTGCCCAGGGGTCCAAGTGCAATCAGTGTGGATTTTGAATGGGTTTTCGTTGTGCTAAACGGTTGGTGAAGGATGACGTCTGGGCCCCTCATTGTGATCCTATCAAAAGTCATTCAAGGGGGGATTTTGCTTGACAAATAATCCCTCTGAGTGACAGCAATACAATCATGTCCAGAACAATGAAGTCGGTTTGACACTGATGGACAAACTTCAGAGCAGCGCGATTCATCTTTAACTCGATGAGTGAAGTCGACATGCCAGCAGAGCTTTCATAAAGTACTATCATTTGCTTTAGTATTCCTTTTGAATACGAATATGAATATGAATGCCTGCTTGTACGAGCGTGACGTCAATTATCACAGACAACCAAACAGGACACGCAAATCAGTGACACAAAAAACCATAGCCTTGCATTCGCCATGTAGGATTGAAATGGCATGAAGTTCAAATTGAAAAGAAAGGATGCTGGGAAAATACTTGCTGCATCCGAGAGCATATTATTACCATTTCTCAAAAGAGCTTGCCGTTCCACCATTGAAAGAAGCCAACGACCTTGGTGAAGCCTCATCACTTGGACTCACCCAACCCCTGTCATTTTACGACGTGTACAATTAAAACTTGTAGGCAATTCGAGAAAAAAGCTATCGGAAAACGGCACATTAGTGTAATCGCTTAGCCTGGGTTTTTAAATTGGAAACAGCTCATGATTATCTGCTATTGCTACGCTTCCTCTATTTACTGCGCATTATCTTTACTGCATGGCTAGACATTTCTGTGTCACACATGTCCCATGTGTGTTGGTATGCAACCGAAACGGCTCTCAAGCTACACTTGCTCCCATTCCTTAGTCTGTTTTCAAGCGTTCAGGAAATTATTCCTCGGTCACTATGGCTAAAGGGAGGAAATACACGTTTTTTTTTATCGTCCAAGATCAATGACTGTCTCCCTCGTAAGGCTTTGTTCATACTTCACAGAGTTGGGAGCATTGATCTCCCTCTTTTTATTGTTTTACGTTGCTTGTTTTTGCACATTTCAAAGAAGAACTCGATGATGTTCACATTAAAGAGGCACGTGGTTCAGATATCGACCTTGAACTTGCTTTGCCTTGCACTCTTCCTTCTGGAGGATAATACAATGCCTTGGCTCATGTGTGCTCTCTTTGGTTTACTGTATATTTTCAATTTCTCTATTTACTAGTGCAAATAGTGTTGATATGGCCCATCTAGACCATTTTAAATCTTGCAACGTCCAAATTCAGACAAATATGTTTTAAGTGACTCTTTCATTCAGTTGTTTCTATAAACTAGGGGTTTATTTTTCAGTTTATCAGTCAGGAGGACACTTTTGACTGTAATATTGGCGTGCAATTATAATGTTGGCATCCAAACCATAATAAAAACGTTTATAGAGCCAGTGCTTGGCACCCTCTATAATAGGCTCACATTGGCTGCTAGCTACGCACGTCCAAGGTTGTGCCTTAAGAAAATACCGTCACACACAAGTACGCTCGCATATAAATGTCACGCAATAAAATATCCCCCCCCCCCCCCCCCCCCGTAGATTCACATGTATGTAGCAGAAGAGTCGCTGTGTGGATGAGTGAGCCATCGGATAAAGAGTTGAATTTGAGTATGACTGGCATCAGCCAACCCGCCTCCGCCCAGGACTTTCCACTCAGATGGCCTCAGAATGAGTCTAATCCCCCCCTCCCACCCCCCCCCCCCCCCAAAAAAAAACAAAACACCCAGCGTTAAGACGCATCCAAACAAGTGCTGGCAAAGAGTTCCCCCGAAGTAGTCCTAAGTCTTCCCGCCTTTTGAAACCTTCCTCTCCCGGCGCCAAGCAAATGCCGCCGAGATAAAAGGCGGTGGAATGCTTTTTAATCACTTCTCCATTGTGCGCCCGCGCGCATTTGCATTTACACCCGCGCCTGATTCATTTGCATGTGTTATTACTGGGCTGTCAGCTCGTAGCGTGTCCTCGGGCCTCAGCCAAGCGGCCGCTGCGGGCCGAGGCGGCTCCACTGGCTGTCAGGCAGAGGAAGGAGGGGGAGAGAGGGGAGAGAGGCCGGGGGGGGGGGGGGGGGGGGAGTGGGTGACACGCAGAGACAAAAGCTGGTGTCACATTGAACACGTTCCCCAGTTCCGAAGCCCATTAATCATGGTGGTGTTGTGAAAAATAAAAGCCAGCCCATTCAGCCCTTCGCATCCTCCGCCTGTATTTTGAAAAATGTGTGTGCGTGTGTGTGTAAGGATGATTTGTGTGTGTGGGTGGATGTGTGCGTAGCCACGCACAAGTGTGAATGTGTGTGTGTAGCTGTGCCTGGATGCATGTGTATGCCTGCGTGCCTACACAGCGTGCCCGCGCACGTGTGTGTGTGTGTGGTCATTTAGTTATTAACTTTAATTCAGTAGACTAAATCCTGCTGCTGCGCCCGTACAGTAGACACACAATGCGTTGGGTTCGGGGAGAGCAGAAGAACTCAACACATATGGTTCCAGTGATGCGTCGCGCGGCAATGAGCTCCGGCTCATTGTCCCCGCCTTGGCTGGGAGTCCTCGTTAAAACGGACACCACACAATGGACTTATTATTGAGTCGTTCGCCAGACGCTTCCCATCCACCGCGACTTGCATCGAATTAATACGCACGTCACTGAAGGGCCCCCATTTAACCGCCAGGTGTGATGTTGATCAGCCGCTCCCAACATGTGGGAGTGTCCACCCAGATGTATGGATCAGCCAATCAGCTGGTGCACTCCACCGTTGGCGAGGCATCTGGCTCAAGGATGCCCATAGGTTGGGCCGCGTACATCGGGGAATTGAACCCAGTACCTTTTCTCGCGCCGCTGGGGACTCGAACACGCCAACCCACGACACTATCCTGCCCCCGATAGTAGACTCACAACACTTGCACATGTCTGTTACTACACACCTGATACACAGGGAGATTAGATTTCACGGGTGAAATCACAGCTATTCACAGCTGTAGACGTGTCGCCGTTTTACAAAAAGGTTTCAATTAAAGAAAAAGGTGAGAAAACTCGGCCACCGCAAAGAGACATTTTGGTTAGTTTAGTCTGGATCGTGCGGCATTTAGATACAGGAAGTGACGCGTGACAGGGTTCTGGTTCTTGTCTCCCGCTGGGCCCACTGCTCCCGCCGGGTAGCACAGGCTTGTGTGTCTGTAATGAGGACAAGGGGGACGGACGAGTGGATTCACAGAACACAGCTAGGCTCAGGCGGAGACAAAATGGGAAAAAGTGTGTGTGTGTTTGTGCGTGCCTTGAGTGCGAGTGTGTGTGTGTATGCACGCGTGCGTGTGCGTGCGCGTGTTTCCCTTCTCCGAAGCGCAGACAGACAGTGGCAGACAAGACGGCTCAGGGTCCAAAATGGTGACTGGCATCCTCATCCCAGAAGTCCATCTCTATTCTGTTTTATTTGGCATGGGGCAGAGGGGGTTGTGTACGTGTGTGTGTGTATGTGTGCCTGCAAGAGAGTGTTTATACTTGTGTCTGTGTGTGTGTCTCTTTGAGGTTGTGTGTGTGTGTGTGTGTGTGTGTGCGTGCAAGAGTGTTTATACTTGTGTCTGTGTGTGTGTCTCTTTGAGGTTGTGTGTGTGTGTGTGTGTGTGTGCATGCAAGAGTGTTTATACTTGTGTCTGTGTGTGTGTGTCTCTCTGAGGTTGTGTGTGTGTGTGTGTGTGTGTGTGTGTGTGTGTGTGTGTGTGCGTGCGCGCCTGGCCCTCTACCTCCGGCTTGTTCCTGCCAGTGTGTGAGTGTGTGTTGGGTGGCTGGTGATTCAGAGCCAGGGTTTCTTTAAGAGTCCCCTGTGTCTCTGTGCCACATATTGTTCCATCAGAGTGGCTGTAAAGCCTGCTTCTGACCAATTCTTTATGACACCTAATTTACAGAGCATGGGGGGGCAGGGGGGGGGGTCTACCTATGAGTGTGTGTGTGCGTAACGTGTGTGTGTGTGTCTATCGGTATGTGTGCCTGTCTGCGGGCCTGTTACTGTGTATGCTTGCGGGTGTGTGTATGTGTGCATGTACAGTATGTATGAGTGCCTGTTTGTGTGTGTATGTATGCGTGCCTGTGTGTGTGTATGTATGCGTGCCTGTGTGTATCTATGTATGCGTGCATGTGTGTGTGTGTGTGTTTGTATGCATGTCAGTCTGCGTGCCTGTGTGTGTTTGTGTGTGTGTGTGTGTGTGTGTGTGTGTGTGTGTATGTATGGGTGCCTGTGTGTGTGTGTGTCTGTATGCGTGCCTGTGTGTGTGTGTGTGTATGGGTGCCTGTGCCTGGGTGTGTGTGTGTGTGTGTTTATGTATGCGTGCCTGTGTGTCTGCGTGCCTGTGTGTGTCTTGATGCTTGTCTATAGGTGGTGGCGGCCGCCGGTATATTTAAGGCTGTAAAAGTTTACGAGGCCGCCGAGAGTCGGTGGAGACGAGAATTCATCATTCAATCTTCTGTTTGGCCTCAGAGCATGGAATTAATCCTACACACACACACACACACACACGGTGCGCGCACACACACACACACACACACACCCTGGCCTGGTCTACATCACACACACACACACACACACACACACACACACACACACACACACACACACACACACACACACACACACACACACACCTACAAACACACACACACACACACACACACAGAGGGTGGCCCCAAACCTCCCCAACTGCAAATGAGAATGTGAAACAGTCAGGGACAGAACTAAAGAATCCATATTTCAATGTGACGGCTTCAGAAAGTTGACGGCCCGGTTACCACAGAGACAATATATTACAAGATGGGCTTTTTAAACACGGAGAACGCAGGAGAGGTTACAGACCAAAGGTCAATAACTGAGCACGTAGTCAGGAATCCAGAAATCCACAAATTGTACTCGGCATAAGGCCGACACAACAGCAACAACAAGAGCAAATATGTATGTTTTTTTTTGGTTGCTATTATGATGCATGATTTATAAGACCCCCAAAACTATTCGTAAATCCTGACAGTATTTCTGCGCCTCCGGTGTTCGCTGCTGGAAACGCTATCTGCTGCCAGAGACGTCTTAAATTGAAATGCTCTCTTGTCAAAGACGGATGTACTTCTGTTTGCATTTTTTTTCCTGAGGATCGTCGTGCTTTCTAAAGTCTCAATCAGGCACACACACACTGATCTGGAAACATTCATAATATAATGAGTGTTTGACATAATAATCTGGTTTCTCCAAATATTCAGCACGTATCCTGTTATTGACACCACTATAAATAGTATAGGGACAAGACAAAGACAAAGGCTTTGGTAGGAAATGTAAATTATCTTCATGTTCAAGTCATTCTAATATTATTTTTAAAGGCTATTAATGACATCAATGTTTAAATATGATCATGCACTTCTAGTTATGGTAAGCTATGGCATGTTCTTAAGACCATTTACTCATGTATTAATGATACAGTATGAGACTAAAGAACACATACACATAATGGGGTGGTAGATACGCATCTAGTGAGTTATTGTTAGGTGGTAATAGTGTGGTAATGGTGTGCTTGGTCTTTACTGTAAGCCAGCTTGATTGTACACATGGGTTTTGTTTGAGTTGATGTTATTGTTGTATTGTCCATGGAGGAATCAGGTATGTCTTCACAGCGTCTAATGTTCGGAGAGGAGAGAGTATTGCTCTGAGACGTGTGCGCCAGCTGCCGTGCACCACACTCCCCCACATCAGTAATTCAAACCATCCTCCGTCGATAGGCGGGCGGGTTGCACTGGCCTATCCCTTCGAGTCTGGATGATTCTCAAGCCACAAATGGGATTTTATGTTTATAAAACCCCCCCCCCCAAAAAAAAACAACAGACCAAACAGCAAAGTACCAGCATGAATAATGAATTGAGAGAATGCTAATGTGTGCTGGTATCCCTGTGGTACCCAGCTGTCATCTTGAAATGGAGACAGAAAGGCCAAGCCCTGAGGATGACAGACTGTCAGCATGGCTAAATAACTATTTTTTCCAACCCTGCCAACATATAACAGCAGTAGAAATCGGGGGGGGGGAACATGGAGTGGATAGGGTGTTGGACCGCCGGCCGAAAAGGCAATGAAATCAATCCACGATGTCCACAGTTGACCTGCAGGCATCCTTGAGCTTAGATGCCCTGACCCCGACCGGCTCAGTCACCAATGACATTAATCTGAATTCACTTCAAGTCACTTTGGGTAAAAGTGCCAAATGACTACATTGCAAATAGTAATAGAAATCAATTTCACTTGTGTTTGGGTGCAGGTTTGATTATATGTGTATATATATTTATACAGACTGAAAAGAGGCTTTAAACATACTGAAAAGAGGATTATGCATTATTGACTTGAACCACTACTGCCATGTCTATTCTAAAACCTATTTATTGTACTTCCTTCTTATACTGTGTCAGCTGTGTGCTTGCAAATTGTAGTACCTTACAAGCTCATTTCAGAATCTCTTAAAGGAACAACATGGAGCCGGTTTGTTGAGCTATATTGGCAACAACAGACGGATGATTCTGGATGACTAAGAGATAATATTTTCTAAATCTGTCACAAAGCAAGAATAGTGTTGCCTTCCCGCTTTTCTCCTTCAGTTTGGCGTCCCTTCCTTTTGGTTCTGCCAGGACGAAAGCAACACAGGCAACCTCCATCTGGGACTCTGTAGCTCCTGTTCCTGGTTGAAGTAAAACGGTTCTTTAGAGACGAGCGCAGAATAAGCACTTAGGCCCCATCCAATCCACGCACCAGCCATCACCCGGCGGCCGGCCCACTCAGATTAAGTATTTTTTAATCTTTAGCAGTTTTTTTCTCATTACTTCAGGGCTTGAACTGCAGCTGAATCTTGATCCGGGCTTCCTACACATTTTTCATTAAAAAAATGACACACTTTCCCAGACTTCATACATGATAATCATACATATCTTTCGATCTTGGTTAAGTATAATTGATAATTGACAATGCCAAAATACATACATTATTTTATTATCATTACACAGTAGCAGTACCCAAATAAGATGTAAGCCTCCAAACCCAACCAGTGTGCTTAACATAAAGGAAGTTAGTCCATAAATGCACAATTTTAACACATTTTGAGATTGAGCTATGGATCAAAATCACCAAATGATTTTACACATCTGTAGTTTGATGACTAGAGCATTGAAGTCTTAGATGGGTTGCTCCTTTCCTAATTCTAATAATATATGCTATATAGAATGAAGCTATTCTGGATTATATTTTAAAGGCCAAACTTTCCAGACCTTCATAGGAACCCTGTTGATCTATCTGGATGATATTTTCTGTATTTCAGTGATATGACCACAGTGCCCCTAGTGGCACATTTAGGTATGACCCATGTGAGGCACCTCTGTCTCTAAAACCTCCTTGACCTAGCCTGGCTCCGCACACCTACGTACTTCCGCTCAAATTTCATTTCACTTCAGTACTAGGTCTGGCGATGCTACTATGTTAGAACGATTTCTTTTCCCCAAAATCTGCGGTCCAATCAGCGAACCGGAGGCGCGGCCTGAGAACAGTGACGTAGAGGTCATGCGCGAATAGCGTAAGTACGGAGGCGGGCGGAACCAGGCTAATGCTAATGCTCACTGCATCTGCCGTTTGTATACTGCGCGCAACGTGGTTTCTGGCGCATGAAATACGTCACGACCAAACGTTAGCGATTGGTTAAGGCAGATCCAGAGTGGCACTGGGCAGAGCCAATAGGTTTTAAACTTCAACAGCACCCGCCTTCAAGTGAGAAATCGTTTGTCTCTACAGCATTGCTAGACCTTTAGTATGAATGAAATGAGTACCAAGGTCTAGTTAGGACTAGGCTATCCTTGACCTGTCATGGCCTGGAAATATTACCCTTTACATTTTAAACATTCTTGTCCCTACATGTCCCCCAATTTCAGACAAGGTTTTAATATTAATGAGACTTTGTGAGCGCTGTCGAAAGTTCGAAGCGCCTTGAACCTGCACTGTCATCCATCATTTTCACCCTATCCACCCCCCAGGAGAATAGATAAACTTAACTGATGAAAAATACACTGTGAAAGTGGGTAGAAAAACACGAATGCTGTTCAGAATTGTCAATGTCGTCCCGACGAGATGTGAGCACCTTGACATTAAACATGGACACATTAATACAGAGTACTATGACTATGACTGACGTATGAAAGATTGAGGAGCGAGGTCCATCATAATTGCGTATGATATCTGAAAACTTTGGTTGTACATTCAGTATGACCTTCATGCATGCACTAAGTATAATATTTCTCTTATCTTATTTCATGTGTAGCGCTGGCGCTGTTCCACAATTCAAAAGCTCTACTTTTCTCCTGTGTTGCTACCACCGCCATTATGGCCGAAATAAATTTCACAAATCATTCACGTCTACATTCAAGGATTATTGTACAGAAGAGTGAAGGGGGAAAAAATGATCAAGGTGTTTTGATCAAAGAGGATTTTCTTTTTCCTTTTTCTTTTTAGAGAAAAACTCAAAAACAAACTAAAGCCAAAGGGCCCAAGGCTGCGGAGAATTGCGGTATAAATGTCTGGGTGTAAGGTAAAGCTATCACAAAGAGGATAGGAGACACTTCTGAGAAAAAGACAAAAGCTTGACGCTTTTGTTTGAGTTCAATGTAATAATCTGAACCCTGACAGGCTTGTCCTTGACAAACAAATAATTATTTATTACAATACCACTGTTTGTTGTGTTGTATTGTCTTCTTTTCTGTGTTCTGCGAATAACTTTTGCACTTCTGTTTAGAAAATTGGGTTTCTCTATGAATATCTTTGCCTCTTATTCCCCCTCTGTGTTGTCAAACAACTACTTTGTTTGTCTTATCTTTCACATTTGTCTGCTTGGAAACCGATTAAATTGGACATTACTGCCATTGACCTCTGAAGCCTTGAGTAAATAGGAATATCTTTGTACATATTGCGTATCCATTGTACAAATAGTCAAATATGTTCATCTTTATGAATTATTTGTTAAATGTATATTTGCTAAACAAATACAAAACAATTTCTCTGAAATTATCTTTATCTCTAAAAAACTAATTTGGTTCAGGTGTCTGCCAAATGTACAAATTGCAAATGAGGTATCTGAGTGGAGTCATTCATGGCTGACTGAATGAATTTGTTAATGAACCAATACAACAAATAAACACAAACAAACAAGAAATCAGCATTTTTCCCTTGCCTTCATGTGCTTTCTCTTCATGCAACAAATAAATCCTCCCATCCATCCCTCCCCCAGCCCCCTACCCCGTCCACCTCCAGCTGATAAACATGGAAATGACATTTGTGATTGCTTCATGGTGACATTTTACATGGGAAATTAGTTCTCCACCAGCAAACTGGTTTCCATTTTTCCCCCCAACATGATACTGAAAAAGAAATGGCCGTTTATGGAAAAAAGACGAGATTGAATAATCGTTTACCTGAAATAGAGGAATAGCTCAAACATGTTTGTATGGAGATATGGTATTCCCATTTACTATGGTATTTTGAACTATTGCAGGTAAATCCACATTGATGTTTTACACATACTACAAAACAAGAATTACTACCTATTTGCTTTTGAAAATAAATACAATTCAGTATTTAATAAAATCTAATATACTAAAAATACTGCAAAAAAAATGGTCAAAAATTGGTATTCATTGTGAATACTTGTGAAAGTCAAGGCCAGGTAACTCATGGAGGCCGCTCACCACTATGAGGCTCCTGTTTCTTCCTGGACTCAAACAACCTCACTTAACCCCGCAGCAGTTTACACAACATCCCCGAATCAAATCCCTCGCCATTACCGCCATCACTCCTAGACACTTTCCTCCGCTAAATTAGCCGACCTTTTCAGTGCCATGCCAAAAGCCAAATGATTAGGACTACAACTTATAATAGTCTGTCCTCTTTTCAAGACACATTTTTTGCTTTGAGTAATAATAATACACATTCCTCCTTGACTACCCTGGGTGGAAAAAAGGGGCCCTTCAAATTATAGTAAATGTTTATACACTAAAGTATTAACATAAATTATACAGCTATGGGGATTCACACAGTAATGGCTGCATACATAGCTGGACTACCAACATGGTATTTTACAGGCAGACAGAGGTATGAAACATAGGAACAAAACAGTATCTTCTGGCAAGGACACAGAGCATTCCCAGTGCAAATGGATGTACTCTCCTACTCCTTCTCCATGTTCACATTAACTGGCCATATAGAGACGCATTTTATTGCAGCTCCCTCCTGTTTCAATTAAAGATGTTGTGTAGTCTTACATTTCCTCATACCTCCCGCTGGAATTAGGGCCGCATGAGCCTGGAGACTGCTGCGACTCTTCCTGTGTGTGTGTGTGTGTGTGTACACGTGCATGTGTCTGTGTTTTTATGAAACACATAATGTTAACTAATTAATAATAACAACAACAACAACAACAACTCATTGCATTTATATAGCGCTTTTCAAGATACTCAAAGTGCTGACAGTGTGTGTGTGTGTGTGTGGGGGGGGATATGACACTTCATCCACTACCAGTGTGATGCACAGCAGCCAGTATGCGCCACCACACACTGGCTCTCACAGTGGAGAGGTAAATTACTATTAATGTATGTGCTGTAATAGCTGACAGTCTTTAACAGTGTTTTTGTATGCATGGACTGTGTGTATATGTGTGTGTGTGTATTTTCCAACACACAGTGCATTAACGTAATTTTAATGCGTAAATGTTTTAATGGATTCATTTGTCTGTGTGTGTGTAATTGCATGAGGCTTACTGCCGGTGTATATGAACAACTTAATGTTTGAACTTTGGTAAACAACACACACACACACACACACACACACACACACACACTTTTTGCAGTCATCAGCGAAAGTGAAGAGCGTTCTCCCCAATGCACAGTGAGAGAAATAGACATCAAAGGCATAATTTCATCATCATCATTTTGCATATAAATTTCTAATGGAACATGAAAATTGTACCTACCCAGTTGACATCAGCGTCCGGTCACTGAATTATGTTATACACATGGGTAATTTAATCCCCATTGATGATCTGTTGTAGTTACCATGGAAAAATTAGGGGGAAAACATCACGTCCAATTAGTCAAACTGCAAGGCTTTTTGTTCAGCTTGTCATGCCTGTGAACCCTGATACCTCATTGGGTTTGCTTGGGGATATTAAACTAGTGAGTTCTTATGATATCCAGAGCCATTGGCTCCTGGTCGGGTCACCCAAGGTGAACTGGTCTTGGGGTGAACCTCCTGAGAAACAGGCTCCAGACCTTCATGATGGGAGACAATAACATAATGTCACAGACAGACAAGTAGCCTACCATAGCCCTACTACCAGACAGGTAGCCCACCATAGCCCTACTATCAGACAGGTAGCCCACCATAGCCCTACTACCAGACTGGTAGCCCACCATAGCCCTACTACCAAGTAGGTAGCCCACCATAGCCCTACTACCAGACAGGTAACCCACCATAGCCCTACAAACCAGACTGGTAGCCCACCATAGCCCTACTACCAGACAGGTAGCCCACCATAGCCCTACTACCAGACAGGTAGGCCAACCTTAGAGGCTGCAACCTCCTTGTAGACCGACCACCTGCGAGTAGGGTCATAGGTGGTCGGGTGTTATGCCGGTAGTCAGGCAAGGGGACAAAGGTGGTGCGCTGTTACGGCAATCTGGACCTAGGCAAGGTATGGCGTCCAAACTCCTTGGTAGGGGGTGGTCTACTCAGGAGTTGCCCATGATGCGAGGTGAGATCCCCAGCAGGAGTGGGGATATTTAAAGAGTTTGTCCCGGATGAGAAATATGCACCTAACTGCAGTTTGAAGTATTTGGCCTTCTGAGCTCGCCAACCTTATATTCCGCTAAAATCGTCCATCTTCACTGACATCATGACGGCGTGCCGTGTCTACCTGCATTCACTGGCTACCAGCTTGCACTGCTACAACACAGCATAGACTAAGCTGAATGGCGGAAATAGCACAAACAACTAACGGCATTTGCCTGGCCTCAAAGACCTTGATTCCCTTTTCACTGGGTATTTACTCAACAGGCTAGCCTAAAGTTATGATTTAATTTTTTAGAGTCATGAGTCAACTATTCGTGATATAACCTCGTCAACCTCAATTTATATTTTACACACCCTTCACTTTTGCTTAGGTTTTCATCCAAAAAAATACCTAAAAAAATGTTGTTCACTCAAATTTGTAATAAAAATGTCCTGCCTACTGCACTCTGAGCTGTCCCATGAAGGAGAGGTCCCTTCTCAAGGTCTCTTCCTCATCCCTCTGGGTTTTGGAGAGTCCTTCCTTGCCCTTCAGGGGGCTTAGGTTAGGGTTTGTCATATAATGTGTGGCCTGTGAAGCCCTTTGAGACTGTAACTGTGATTAAGGGCTATATAAATACATTTGATTTGACCTTCTTGGAGAAGGTGGGTGGGGCACTGCAAAGGCCTACTCAGGGCTGCACTCGGCCCAGGAGATTTTCAACTCCCCTGTGGGTAAAGACTGGGAATGTCTTGGAAATCTGTTTAACTCATTGTCCCCATTTTATTTCTACATGAATATCCCCATTTATATTAGTGTCGGTAAGCAGACATTAAAATAATACATGTTGTACAAGACATTTTACCAGTACTGCTGTACTGCCGCTTTGCTTCCATTTTGGTATCCTTGTGGTTGGCCACCTTGTTGGTCTTTCAGTAGTTTGTTTATTTTACACACACACACACACACACACACACACACACACACACACACACACACACACACACACACACACACACACACACACACACACACACACAGGATCCAATTTTGAAAATTGCAGTTCAGCCAGAGAATCTGAAAATGTTTTTTCCTGATCCAAAATACTCGTCTGTTGTTAATTTTCTTCTTCATTTATGAACACATTCTGAATGTTTGAATAATTTAATCAAAATGCTAAACTCTTGACTGTTCAAATGCAAATATAACATTTGGTAACACTTTAGATGAGGGACCACATATTCACCATTAACTAGTTGCTTATCAGCACGCATATTGGCTCTATATTAGTCATTATAAAGCACTTATTAATGCATTATTCTGCATGACCATATTCTACAACTACTAGGCCATTAACTTTAATATTAGAGTTTTCCCTCAATAACCTCCTAATTACTGCTTATTGATAGTAAGTAAGGAAGTTGTTGTACATCAATTACGATCTTTAACTAGTTAATGGTGAATATGTGGTCCCTAATCTAAAGTGTTACCTAACATTTAAATCCACTATTCAGCAAGGTTTTTTTTCACAACTGTGACAAATTAACACATGCAAATAAAATGCTTTGAAGGCACTCACACAACATTTTCCGACATTTACATAACATTTCCTTTCCAGATTGGTGGCACAGAAAACAAAGTGGAGGGATATCCCGTCCAGAACATCGCAGGCCAGGACTCCAGGCCAGGTCCTTAAGCCTGCTTCCCTTCACCTGTTATTCAGTCAGAATAGGTTAGAACAGGTAAGGATCCCTGCTCCCAGCCAACAGACAGCACTGAGCCCAACCAGGCTTCATTACATGGAACAGGGAATCATTTATGGAGCGAGGTTACTCTGTTCGGAGGCAATCTGACAAACATATTGACTCTGGCACTCATGAGGTTGCAGACATGTCCGTGCAGCTAGCTTTCATTACGCTCTAATTTTGTTAAGGCTGAGGCTCGGATACGTAGCAGCAAGCCTCCATATTTCTTACCTCATAAACAGACGGAGGGTACTGTGAAATGTCAATCTCCGATAATTTCTGCCCATCATATACAGAAATGATTGCTTATGAAAAGGCGTGTGCAGCAAAAGACTGACTTTTGAAAATGCATGGGGGTTGAACACCAATACAGTTTTCTGTGAATCAGCATTGCAAATCTGGAATTTGAAGCATTATGGTTGCAGCCACTTTTATAGAAATGAATCAGGTGGATTCCAACCACGTTTGGTGAGCAAGACCTACCTCCCTCTACCTTGATAATATACTTCATCTGTGGCCTTTGCATCTAACCAACAATCATACTAGTATGTACAGTATATTTTCATACATATAACTATACTGTACTATATACTATATCTATATACTATGTGTATATGTTGTACATGTATACTATATTATCTATCGTATACATTATACATTATATTATATTGTATAAAACTGTGATACAATGTACTATATATCATCATATTATATCATTATACTGTATTATATAGTGCGTTTTTTGGCTTTCTGTTCAGTGTTGATGAATGCCATAGTATCTGGGCTCTGCCAAAGATTCGGTCTGATTGCCCGGAGATTATGCAAAATGCATTTGCGACTCGCGTACACAGTTTATGTGCATGTGGATAAGCAGGAATCTGCATAATCATGCAGATTATTTTACATAAAGTTAGATCCTGACAAATTAAAGTCCCCCAGCCAATTGCCACTGACCTGCCAGTTCATGCATCCTATTACACATTAGCATTTACATACACGGCTGTGACTTTTAAAGAAGAAAAAACATCCGACTACTCCTCCTTCACGACTAACCTCTTATCCAACAGAATGGCTGCTAGGTGTGTTACTTTTCCAAATAAAGGCTGGTTATTTTTTTTTCAAAATAAAGGATATTTTTTATCCGCGTTTTGTTTCACTACGTTTGTTAAAGTTGTCCAAGCCACTGTGGTGGCTTATTGGTTTGGCAGAATCTTCCAGAAGAAGTAAGTCATTTATAGAAGTTCAGGTGCTTCGACTCTTGATCCGTCTGATACCTGGGGCTGTTTGTACAGTTTGTACGTTGTGATTATTTGCATAAAGCAATTCAGAGTGCAGAGCCAATAAGTTTTATATATATTTGATAATCTTTCAGTCTCTACTGATCGCCGCCTACGATCTACTTCTGGGGATAAACTATAGGCATATTCAAGTTTGTATTTTGACTTTTGCAAAAAGTGAATCTCTCCTTTCACATCATCTAAATCAATGCTCACCAAAAAATACATTGTTTTGTGAATGCTATCCTATTTATTATTATTAATTCTACTTATTCAGTTATTTAGCAGAGGCTATATCCAAAGCGTTTTACTGGCGCATATCGGTAGTCCTCATAAGAGAAGGGTAAGGGTGAAGCAGTCCACACAGGGCCATAGCATTCATAGTTACCATTTGGCCCTAACATTGCTGTGGACGAGCAGTTTGTGCCCCCTCTGTGCGGAGTATCTCATTTTTCGCGCCAGTTTTTCGGCCAATTTAACAGTAAACCCTTTCAGTAATGTTGAAAAGAAAAGCTACTATCAAAGACCATTGACAATACAATCATCTTACGTATTCACAAAATGTTCTCTACTTTAGAAAAAGGTACAAAAAAACAAGCCTTTGAAAAGTTGTTTTTAAAAAAAATAAAAGTTATGATCCCCATGGTCTTGGTATTCATAGAAACACAGACATCAAAAACAAACGTGTTTTATCAAGAATCATCTGTCTGGCTACAGTCTGGCTGTAACATCACAGATATTCTGCAGAATAGGGGGTAGGGCCATCTGCTAGAGGGGCAGTCTAGTGGTGAAGATGGCCAGGGGGTCCAACCACAACCTGCTCCATGTATCTAAAAACATCCTGTAAGCCACCTTGGACAAAAGTGTTTTAATACTAGATAGTAGGTCACAGCCTCTGTATGAGCTATACAGCTATCAATAAAGCATGATACTATACTAGTGCAGGCAGTAATATGAGCAGGGGAATGCTTGAGTACTTGTGAGGAGTAGTTCACGTAAGTCGCCCTGGATAAAAGCGCCCTCTATGTGACTAGTAAATAGTACCGCTGCATTAACGACGATTAAGTATACAATTAAAACAGACTAGTTTCAAAAGCTACCTTGATGTATTCGTATCTGTATGGAGAGAGTCTCACAGTATTCTATCACTTTCCCATTTCATTTTCGGCGGCCTTTTCTTGGCATTCAAGTTGTGAAGAAATCCATTCGCTCCATGCCCACGGGTGGACTTGAAAGGGGCCTCCTGAATCTGTATTTCGTCTATATACCACAAATGTATCGCCTTTGTCACAGTCTTTTGTGCAGCTGCAAAGATGGGTGTCAAATCCATGAGAGCTAAGACCACTGTGAAAGGTACATAGCCAGTGGCTTCAGAAATACCTGTCACTCGTCACTCAGAGTGGCATTGTAAAGGCCAGCTAAACCCTTATTTTGAAACTCTAAATGTGTGTGTTCTTTGCAGCCGGGGTTGACGGTAAGGCTGGTGCAAATGGTTTTGCACACAGTTTCAGGCAAATATTTCTGGCAAGTCATTTTTGTTACAGTATCGGAAAAACACCTTCTGAGCGATTGAAAAAAACAAAACAAAACCCTGTTATACAGTATATATAATGTTGAAGGAAAAACATTTTATTTAGAAAATCTGAATTTTCACCATTGCATGCTGCAGGATTGCTTACAATTTAGCAAGATATTGTGCCTGCTGTCCATACACAGCAAAGTCAAGACAGGAGAGAACCAATGAAAACACATCATCACTATACATGTTGTGTTGCTCCATAAAGCTAGCACGCGAGACGATATGATAAAACAATGAGCAGCGCCACTCAAGGGAACAGACACAAAGTATTCTGGGCACATTAACACCAGCCCTTTATGAACTGCAACCACATAGGCAAGAGATGTGTAGGAGCAACCTGCATGTATTTCCCTCAAGCCAAATAAGTTCCACTTTAGTCAAACTTGTTCCAAAGGAGAAGCCTGTGAAGCTGCACACCTATTTTTAGACAAATCGTTTTTTTCGGTAGGGAAGCAGACATATCAAGCGAGGTGGCGCAGAGGTAAAAGTTAGTGGGACAAAGACTGTCTCTTATCCTAGGGTACAATCAGCAGTGCCTCTCCCGAAAGAGAGAGAGAGACAGAGACAGAGAGACAGAGACAGACAGTTTCTTGTTCTCTCCCTCCACAGTCATCCCTGCTCAAAAGGCAAAAGACCTTGGAGGGGAACTGCGCACAACAAGCGAGGGAGATAGAGTGAAAGAGAGAGATGGGGGGGCAAAGAGAGGAGAGAGAGACATGGAGGAGGTACATGAAGAGAGAGAGAGAGAGAGAGAGAGGAGGAGGAGGAGGAGGAGGAGGAGGAGGAGGAGGAGGAGGAGGAGGAGGAGGAGGAAGAAGAAAGAGTTACAGAGAAAGTGAGAGAAAAAGAGAGAGAGAGAGGCTGAGGCAGCACTACAAGACAGCGGGGTCCACACTTGACGGCGTCCTGGTAAACCAAGGGAGCCCACCGGGGGGGCTTCCTGTGTTCCACATCAGACGCCAGCCTCCCCGGAACGAAGGCAGGCACCGCGAGCGAAGAAAACAATGAAAGGCCGTACCGTGAAAGACATCACAAGGTTATGCTAAAGTGACGCTCTCTAAAGAGCCTCGTGGAACTATTTGAAAATGCTTACCGTTGTGTTCTTTGAAAGACATGAAATGTGAAAATGTTGATTTGCTGACAAAGTTACCTCCTGTGAGAGAAGACAGACAAACTCGTCACTAATTTGAATGGATAATGAAGAGTCACAGGTAAAACACCTCTCCCTGAACACTAGACGAGACAAAGGAGATGGTTGTTGATTTCAGGAGAAAGAGGAGCAAAGAGATGGTGAGGAGCTTCTAGTTCCTCAGTAATGACCTCAAGTGGAGTACAAACACCACTGCCAATAGTGACAAAAGCACAACAACGCCTTTTTTTCCTGAGGAGGCCAAAGGAAATTCAATGCGTGACCACCTCTTCTCAACAGCTTTTACAGGTGCACCATTGAAAGCCTCTTGACCGAGCTAGTGCTTCATAGCCTGGCATGGGACCCGCTCTGCTGAGGATGAAATGGATCTTCAGAGGATGGTCAAGTCAGCCCAGTACAATCAGGCTATCCGTACCGTCTTACTTGCGATGAAGAATTTCAACATATTGTGTATACTGTGTATACCAGTACATTTGACAATAAATCTACTCTAATCAAAAATGTAAATATTTACTAGTTACTTTTGGAATATCAACGAGTTACTAAAATAGATGTACTAGTTGAATTAATTACTTGGTCATCTCATTGAAAAAAAATTAATTGCTTGCGATACATGTCTGCCTTCCCTAGACATCTTGAAACGATGTTAAAGGTATTCCCAATCTTACGTTTCTTCCATCCCTCTCTCTTACCATGCAACACAATTCACAGCAACACCAGCCTATTATGTCCAAGACAGCTCCACGCATACAGGGAGGTCCCTCCACTGTCTAAGGCTCTCCCCTGAAACGATTGGATAGTTCAGTTCTCGGGCTCCATCTTTTTAATGGATTAATGCGAGACAGTTTGAGGATGCTGTGACCTTAAGGGGTTGATAAACAGCCACTGGACCCCACACAGAGCAGAACAGTGTTTGTTCATGGACAGGCCTTGCCGAGTTATCCCAGTGCTAATTTGTTCACTCTGAAATAAGAGCCTCATGGCTGAGAAAGCAGTAAGGTCTTGGCTTTCGATGTGTTTATGCAAAAACAATAAAAAGGCAATTGAAGCGCTATTGTTTCAGTGGGATCCAACATCCTCCTAACTATGCAGTAATTATAATAACATTATAGCCAAGGGACGAACTGGGTCCAAAAAATATTAAATGCCCCGGGACTTTTCGACCCAGACCAGCCCGACAGGCCTCTATTCCACAGACCCACCCCCGCCCCCCCCCCATTGCGGGTCAGTATATTGACTTTATTTTACAGTGCTACAGTGTTCTGTCGGTGTGGAAAATGGCAAAGTTTGGTTACTATTTCAATTTATCTTAATTATTAAAATTACATCATTAAAAAGTCCCATAAATCTATCAACAATACTCTGGTATATCACATTAAAGCACAACAATTAATGGGAGCCATAACTATTTTGCATTGGTGAAGAAATAATTTTGGTGTTTTTTGTCAAAGTCATATAGATATCTATGACTTTGATTTGTTTCAACAGCCTCTTATCCGTAGTCACACTGAATCAGTCAGCAGAAACGCTTGTTAATTCCTTCCTCCAGCTCGCATGCACTGCCGGACGCTCACCAGGCTTTTAGTGAGGCTTTACGAGTGCTTCATGACTAATGAGCTCAAGTTTTTCGACCACTACACACCCAGTTAACTTTATCAAGGCTAATAGGGTATCAGAGGCAATGGGAATATCAATATGATATTTAATCTGCTGCGTTTGATTTAACATGCTTCATTAATCCACCCCAGAAGAGAACAGTTTTTTCCTTACGTATTGGACGTCAGGGACACAAACAGGGCCTCTGAAAAACACAGGTCTTGTGTTTCTCATGGAAGCCTTAAAACACCATTAGTGTACAGGCATTGAATCAAACACCCTCACCAGTGGTGGTTGGATGTCACTACCCCACTAGGGCACAAGCTGATGATTAAAATGTTTTGTACATACAATCACAAATTAATCAGCGGGCCAGAAAAAGTCATATAAGCGTCATATAAACAACAAAATATATTCCCTGCGAAAACATTTGCTTCCAAGAGGCATTTTGTTGGACTGGATATGGCTGTACGATATGCAATCATGCAATACTTTGTTTTATTGTTTGCTGTGTGAAGACTGTGGATATGCACACAGGCTTATACATAATGCTACAGGCAGTGCCTTCTGAGGACCAGATGGCATGCGATTAGCCCTGGCGAACATTAGCTGTGCCATCAATGAGTAAATAGTGAATGTCAATTGAATGAGGCACTTTTTATGAGATAAAGTGGAGGAAGTAGCTGCCTCAAATGTAGGCACAATATTTGTTCCCTCCGAGACCAAATTAAATATATCTGATGGTCTTACGCGACCGAGTTTACGGTGTGTCCCAGATGCCACTAATTGGCAACGCGATGACAGTGACATGTTTCTCTCTGCGGAAAGCCTAAACTACCATTTGATTATTACATGAATTATCCAACATTTCAAACGACTTAGACAAAACTGAAACTGAAATCTTTGTACTGCGGCGCCAAAAATCTGCCTACAGCCAAAACCATGTGCACACGACTACAAAGTCATGAGCACACTACTTGAAATTAAATATTGTGCACAACAGTACAAGTTGAGTGGCGTGTGCAAACCTAAGTACGTCACTGGAATGTGTATTTTTGCCTCAATTGTCACCTCAGGGATTCGCCTCAAGACATTGGTTTAATAATTCATACGATCTGTGAATGAATTGTATTATTCTTACATTTCTCCGTGAGCGTCAAGCCAAGATTACATCAGTTTCTTTAAAAAATAAATAAAATTGTAAATTGTGAAATACCCTCTCACCAGTATTGTAACTGCCTAGACCTGCTGTTCACAGACATGTTTCGACTGCCAAACATGATTTACCGTTCCATTTCAATCTGTTACCAGCCTCAATTTTTAAATGAGTGAAGATCACACAGTTCTGCATCAAAAAGGAAATCAGTCGAGATTGTCTGCCTTCGGTAATGCGCACAACTAAACAGGCTTCATATTGAACACCTATGAGTTAGGGGTTCATTTCCAGCAGTTAACAAACCAAATACAAGAGCTCAGAATTATTATCACAGGTCTCACTGCATAAAGATGACAAGAGAAAAGATGAGAGAAATAAATGAAAACATCATGCCATATCCAAGTACCACATTGCATTGCTTCTGGACATAACGTGATTGGTTTTGGAGGGGGGGAGGGGGAATAAGGCTGTTTCAATCATCAAGTGGGCTTGGATACCATGGGCACTTTGATGACGTATTGTAAGGTGAGTCGTCAATTTGACTCATCAGAGAAACGAGGGACTCACTGACGCACTTGTGCTGTGCGCATTAGTGTGCAACAGCCGCATCCGAGCAATGAATCAAGTGTGTGGTACAGGGCACGGATGTGGCATCATGCTGTCATCGCCAACATCGCCACCGGAACGGCCGTCTCCATCCACACTGTGAGGGCTGGGTTTCTGTTTTTGTTTATTTGTCTCCACTACCTGCTTTGTATAATTGGGGTGATATAAAAACCCTTTTTTGTTAATTCTACCTGCGTTTCCTGGTTTCCCAGTGGTTGGTCACTCACACACACAAAGACTCTCCCACTCAGACAGACTGTGTTGAATGAACGACCGCGACACCGTCCCCATCTTCTCCTATGGCCCTTATCCACAGGTGATTCAGATCCTGCGTTTGGGCTGGGCTGATTGGCCATTAATCCCACTCGTTTATAAACGAGCTTCTAAATATACACAGCGCTTAATTAAAGTTGGGCATCCATTATTGAAGCCAATCTCAGTTTTATGGGATGAGAAGGTAATTAGTCCCTCTTCACCTTAACACTCATCTCTGTTGCCAGACGTATAAATACCAAACCCTGCTGGCTGGTTTGAATGGGATCCTAATGCCTTACAAAAGGTGAGAAGAAAAGATTGAGTCTGGGTTCATTTGTTGTTGGGAATTGATTAAGGTGATTTCACAGTCGGCGGGTACACAAGCATTGGTAGAAGAAGAGGAGCGAGCCTTTTCAAGGTCACGTCCAAATCTGAGGATACAAATGGCCACTCGTCGCAATCTTTGTAATGTCTGACAGAAATCACTTTGGGTAGTAACAAATGATCACCCTCCGTTTTTGTCATTAGGGAAAGAGGTATTGATTTTTGCATTCGTCAAAAGCGTGGAATTATGACCTGCATATGCTCTGTGTGTTGAACACACTTCCGTCGGAAAAGATAAATGACGGTTTTATGCGAGTGGCGATAGGTCAAACATCGACGGCCTTGGTGTACTGAACTTCCATGAATGCGCCGGACAATGGACAGTTGGTGGGGGGGGGGGGGATCCTGAAAGTACTAAACCCTTTTGTTATTTCACACAATGTGTTCCTTATGATAGTCGATTGGCGATTAGAAGTTGCGCGAACGCTATTAATTCAGCGTGTCTTGGCAGGGGTGTCATAACTGATGATGAAGCGAGCCCAAGGGGTTCTGTGATAACCATTTCGGAACAGAGCTTTTAATTGATTTAATCATTTGCTCAGGTGAACTGGTGCAGTCCCCAGCTCTTTCAAGGTCACCTGCTTTTCTGGTGACTCACTGTGGTCGAAGGGAAATCACAAAAAAAAAGAGGGTGGAAGGGCCTGTGTCAACACTGCTTGATTAATTTTCTTTTGTTTAATTTACACTGACCATGTCAACACGAAATGCAATTACAACTTAATCATTTTTGTGCTATTACTTTTTTTGGGGGGGGACAAATTAATTCGGGGTCCTTTGACTATATAAACCTTTGACTGCATAATCCTTTTTCATAAGAATAACACGTTATTACAATTACGGTTAAGTTATTACTTTTGTACCATTTTTATTGAGTCAAGATTTCTTGGAAATTAGTATTCTGTTTGCCAGCGTTTTTTTTTTAAAGGTTAATTACATTAACTATCATTAATGATGGCAAATATATGAACAGAGAATAGTTAGCAACGTGTAAGTCTTGGAATTATCTTGTACTGCAGACCTCGCACTACACCAGAGATCAATTGAAAGTGCTGAAATCCTGGAGGTATACCACTTTTTTGTGTGCTGCTGGGTTCACGAATTGGGAAGGAAAAAACTGTAGTTTTCGCCAGGGTGAGTGTATGCTTTTAGTGTTCAAGTAAAATAGCTTCCAAGTCACTATGGAGGTGCAACATAGCCGTTCCGCGGCGCTTACCTTCCTTGGTGGAGATCCGGTATAGACCCAGCTCCCAACCCAACTTTGACAATAGATTAACGGCGATAATTTTTTTATCGCGCGATAAGAGTCTTGCGTTATCGCAGTGCGGTAACGCCGATAACGGCCCATCACTAATATATATATATATATATATATATATATATATACACATTAGGGGTGACCCCGAATAGTCGACTATTCGATGATTCGATCAAAGGAGCCTAATTCGACTGCCAATCTCATAGTCGAATCATCGGCAAAACACAGGATCATTCCATTCGGGCTGTAGGCGGTGCTGAATGTCTGATTTTACATATAGTTTCTTTCTCCCAATAAATCATGATATATAGCCTATTTTTGTATAGTGTGCAAAACACACTGCTGCCGCAGCGGCGCGGCACGTCTATGACACAAGTGCTGCCCCTAGCACACATAGGAAGCGTCGCGCTGCGGTGCGTCAACAGGAATATAGTCGTCTCTGGAGCAGAAGAAAAAAAAAAGAAAAGAAAAAAGCGCCTTTTCGGCGGCACTTGACGCGCGGCGACGCTGTGACAGTGGTGTGAAGTGTAGAGGACGCAGCCGTTTCGCCGTACCTTCCTTGGTGGAAATCCGGTATAGACCCAGCTCCCAACCTAGCCTGGCTCCGCCCGCCTACGTACTTCCGCTCAATTTTCATTTCACTTCAGTACTAGGTCTGGGAGTGCTGTATGTTAGAATGATTTCTTTTCCCTCAAATGTGCCTTCCAATCAGCGAACAGGAGGCGCGGCCTGAGAACAGTGACGTAGCGGTCGTGCGCGAATTTCAGTTATTGAGCGGAAGTACGGAGGCGGGCGGAACCAGGCTAATGCTAATGCTCACTGCATCTGCCGTTTGTATACTGCGCGCAACGTGGTTTCTGGCACATGAAATACGTCACGACCAAACGTTAGCGATTGGTTAAGGCAGATCCAGAGTGGCACTGGGCAGAGCCAATAGGTTTTAAACTTCAACAGCACCCGCCTTCAAGTGAGAAATCGTTTGTCTCTCTATAGCAGTTCTAGACCATGAGTATGAATGAAATGAGTACGAAGGTCTAGTTAGGACTAGGCTACTCCCAACCCAACTTTGAGAATAGATTAACGGCGCTAATTTTTTTAGCGCGCGATAAGAGTCTGCCGATAACGGCCCACCACTAATATATATATATATATATATATATATATATATATATATATATATATATATATATATATATATACATATACAGTATATTACCAGTCTGCATTTTTAAGTAAAGATTACTTAAAGTAAAAAGAGTAAAGATCACAGTTCTGCATCAAAAAGGCATCACAAAACTAAAGAGAAACTTAATTTCTGCTGGAAATTAACCTCTCTCTCTCTCTCTCTCTCTCTCTCTCACTCACAAAGTAAGGAAATAATCTTAAGTACCTTTTACAAAGAGGACACTACACACTCAGATTTGGCTTCACCGAACAATAGCAGATTTACCAGCCATTTATCTTGCAGTTTTTTGGATAGTTTTTTGCATTTGTGACCTTTGTGCTGAGCAATATTTGGAACTCGATTAAAACTGTTGTTTTTCTCTTGGTTTGATCGATGCTAGTTTAGAGGCTATTGGTGGTGGTGGGTTTTGCTATTCCCTTGCAAATATGCTAATCTAATAATAATATTAATATACGTTTTCGGGAACAGAAGAAGTGGTGGCAGAGAGAAGTCAATAATACTACAACAATAATATAATATACATTGACTTTTTTTAACGTCTAAGAGGGAGAGGGAGAAAGAGTGTCTTTTTTTTCATTATTATTTTGTTCAGGTTTTTTTTTCTGTTCTCTTGAACACATGTAATATATACAGATCAAAACGCCAACTGTACTAACAAGTTACTGATAGCCCAACATAAGCTGAGCCACAAGGTAATGTGACCGAGTTCCCAGTCAACATGAGGTCTATGTCTGAACACATCAGAGATATGTTAATTCCCTTTGATTGTCTAGGTTATGTAGTCAATCTAATGAAATTCATCATATTCGAATGAAAGAAAAAAGGGAGGGAAAAAAGACAGCACAATCAGCCTCTGGGGTTAATCAAATCAACATACTTATGCAGGCCAAGTTGAAGATGAAAGCAAAGACATTTCAAACTTTCTCCAAGTGAGGGACGGCCACTAAGGTGTGAAAAGTTCAGAGCCCAGCCTTCAGAAACTGAAAAGATTGACTTCCATGGCAGGGGATTCATTAAAATGATAATTCTTATTTATGAAGCCCTTTAAAAAATTAAAATATTCTCCATGTCCCCGACTCCTATTAATTAACTTTTGTTCTCTAATTTTTCTTTTCTATCTGCTCCTGCACTCCTATTTCCCGCTCTTCCCAGTGAACTAGGCACACTAATAGCTTATGAATAATTCTGTTTCAGCTTAGACAGCAATTAGCCACAACGCTAGCGGCTATTCTTCTTCTGCACGCGTGCGGCGGTGGCTTTAGAGTGGGCTGAGTTTGGGGTCCTCTGACTCCCGCCTGGCTCTATGATATCACAGCATCCAAGGCAACACCAAAACAACAAAGAATAAAGGAAAAGGGTTAAACCCTAAATGGGAGGATCAGTTTCCCCTCTCCGTTGACGTCAGAAGCACCCTTGCTGTGTAATAAGTGGTTGTAAATAATCTTGTGAGTAATTATTTCATATAATAGCAGGGGACAAACGGTGAAATCGCCCTCCCATTAAAAACTGTTCATTTGACAATGAATGTCCACAGTTTGGAGCAAAAAAAAGAAATCTAAAAACAGGAAGGCAAATTTAAAGCAATTGGTGGTTATTGGACACATGGAGAGATTGCTAATGGATTAATAATGTAATGTGTTTCTGGTTTCACTTAAAAATTCTGGCTAGGGCTAATTAGCCATCGAAGCACACAGAACAGTTTTCGGAGGCTGCCAGTGCTAAAATGTCAGAAAGCTAAGGAGCTGTCAGCAGGCCGGCCTAACACCAATAATTACAGTACAGATGGAACAATTCAAGGCACAAAACAGACTCTGGTTAGCAAGTCAAATATCATGGAAGCTCAGCAAATAATAAACAAAAGTCGTTATAATGTAGTCAGGTCTACTACACTGCTCTTATCACAATTACAGTCTTTAATGTGCCAACATCGCCAAGCAATTACAATTTAGCTAGGCTAGGCAGGGAAATATCATTAAAACAAGATGGTAGAGATTGAATGAGGGGTGTGAAAAGGCCATCTAGCCAGAAAATAACCACTCAAATAAAATGTTAACTAATATAATATGTATTGTCGGTAAAGTGGACCTATGAATACAGCAGTAACATTTTTAAACATCCCTTTAAGGACAATGCTGTCTGTCTTGTGTTGTAAAATAAAGAGTGCTAGCTAAGGTATGAGTGACTAATGGAAACATACGTGAACAACGAGTCATCCTTGACATTCATGGAATTGACACCAATCTACAGGTTGTCTCTCAAGTCGAGTACACTGCTAGCTTCTGTGCGTTTCCAGCATTCGGGTGATATCCACTTGTACTTCTACCTAAATGTTTCTACACCAACGCTCGCACGTGCAGGAGAACTCGCTAACAGATAGATGTTGTCAAACTCACAGCGAGCATGTGCTAAACATCTTAGCAGGGGGAAAGCTACGGGCGAGGTCTAGCAAAACACGAGTGGAAGTGTATTTCCGTTACAGTGCAGTTTGGACTGAGATAAGGAGAGGAGAGAGAACAGACCAAAACACAAATACAATATCCGAAACATCTGCGGGAGGCCACCGTCGCGAAATAGGCTACATGTAAGGAAGGAGGAATCGTTTGGTGGAAAGGACAGCTGGGAAAATGGAAAACTCAACTGGAAGTCCCTAGTGGGCACCGCAGGCTAGCGTAGCGCTGTGTATACTGTAGTGTGGGTTTTATGTGGGCACTGTGGGCTAGCCTAGCGCTACTACTGTAGTATGGGAATTATGTGCGCAATATGGGCTAGCTAGCATAGTGCTGTATACTGTATGGGAGTGATGTACAGACTATTGGCGAGTGTAGTGTGGGGATTATGTGAGCAAGGTGGGTTAGCGTAGCACTGGATACTGTATACATTGAGTTTTGTTAGTACCATGGTAACTACCGTAGTAGCGGAATGATGTAAAAAGGTACTCACACATAACGGTAAGAAAAACGTTCCCCGATGCCAGCACCACCTTCTCCCTGGTGGCCCGGTCATAGATGCCCACATGGCATTCATACGGCCCGTTGTCCGAGATGCGCACCTCTGGGAGCCTGTGGAAACACAAAACAAGATGGCCGTTAACTCAAACTGTTTTAGAGGTTTAGAGGAATGGACATTACATGCACTTACAGTATGTGCATAAATAGGACGGTATGTGGATATACAGTAATTGCTCATATAGCAGTTACATTAGCTATGTTTTATTTTTTTCCTGAAAAACAGGCCCTTAACAAGGAAACTGCATGGCAGACATTTGCATTTGTTTAAGCGCTCGTTTCCTGTAAAAGCAGTGTTGAGGGTTCAGCAGCTTGTGCTGCAGCCTGGCAGCATGCGTTACATTCTGACTGACATCTCCTGGCAACTCGAGCTGAGCCGAGCTTACGGTCTTCATTTACAATTGGACAGGCGAGACGTGCACTGTGAGAAGACTACGCAAGCGTGCACTATGATTATCTGTTGGCTGTGGTGGTGAAGTGCACGTTGATCATTTCCTGCAGTGCCCTGAAATGGTGGTCCAGTCTGAGACTGACAGTAGGAACAGGCAGTGGAAAAAGACACAGGTAAAATGTCTGCTGGGGTAGGAGTGGCTTGGGTGTCCCTGCTGAAAGGTTATGAGTTTGATTCCCGATGAGTTTGAGTCTGCAGTCTGCCTGTACGCGTCCTTGAGCAAGATGCCTACTCCCTACCAGCTCTGTATGGTAGTGTAATATTCACACGCTAATCACCGATTGGTCGAATTGAGTCACATGGTATGCGGCAGTGAGTAAAATAGTACTGCAGATGTGAGCATTGCTCTGTATCGTGTGCGGTACGAAGAAGGAGTCCTTGTGGATTCACAGTTTTGCTTTGTAGACTTAACCAGAGACGTGCTAACATGGCTTTTCATGTTTCATTTGGTTTCATCAGACACTTCACCGAGCGCACGCCTGTCTCGTGCTCATTGGTCGCAGGGTGGGACCATGTGATGTAAGGTGCTAGCCAGGCCGAACACATGCAACTGATGTTTTGGTGAGCTGGAGAGCTGTTTGCGTTAAAACGCACCCCTGGATCTGCTAAACATTGGCGTTTGTTTGCTTGCGGCATGTTTTATGGATTGTGACCCTCACATAGAAGTGCACCCCTTTTCTGTTGGGATGGTAAATGGATAATTTTGGATGGTTATGCTTACTTTTTATGTTTAATTTAAATGTAATTCCAGTTAAACAACACAATCAAACACATTTCTTCCAAAAGTCTCTTAAATATAACACTATAATGAACCCATGGTTACATAATTTGCAAAAAAAAAACCAGGACACTGACATACATAACCAGTACTGTCCACTTGTTGAAGTTATAGCTTTCCCCTAACCCTAACCCCACAATTGATAAGCACCATCCGCACCCAAAATATTTAGGACAGGGTGAGACATAGTAACATAATACTTTTTCAAAGTAAAAAACATCCCTTTTGGCCACAACAGATGGTGAGAACAGCTACGGCCCTGTGGTAAAACATAATCTGTGATACCTTTGGTTTCACCCCCGCAATATAAATCAGTCATTACAGCACAACCCGGTGTGACCCCCACAACAAGCCAACAAGCTGCTCTTCAATGGACCTTCTACAGCCAGGGGACAAATGTGGCAGCAATCAGCACACAACCACCACAATACAACTATGTATATATATATATATACACACGCAAGCACACGCACACTTTTATTTTGATGGATAGAGATGACGAGGAGAGAGCCAGGGAGACCTATCTGTATTCTGTGCCCAGCTAATGTGTCAACAACGATAATCAAAGTGAAACACCGGCGGCAGCGTTTAGCCCCAGTGATTCATTCCTGCAGAGCGGGAAGGATTGTCCCCCCACCCCCCGCCCGGGTGTCTTTCAGATGAGGACCTCTGTTGGTGGTGGTGGGGAGCACCAGCCCAGGCTTTTAATGAGTATAGGCGGCAGTGTGTGTCTGGGGGGGGGGGGGGGGGGGGGGGGGGGGGGGGGGGAGAGGGAGAGAGAGTGTGTGTGCGTGTATCTGTTTGTGTGTGTCTGTGTTTCCTGATACAGCAGAAGAGATCATTTGGAGAGGATTCAACTCTGCAATGCCAAGCCAACACTTTCTTCACTCCACTCCCAGTGTGTGTGACAGAGAGAGAGAGAGAGAGAGAGAGAGAGAGTGTGTGTGTGTGTGTGTGTGTGTGTGTGTGTGTGTGTGTGTGTGTATGATGGAGAGAGAGATCTCTGCAATCATTTTGGAAGTGCTCCAGTAACCAAGCAAAGGGAGACCAAGACAGTGACCCACGAAATAAATCCATTTCCATGTCGTCTTTTTCCATGACACAGTTTATCCTTTATCTACAATGTTTGTGTTGTGTTTGAGTTTCAGTTCATTCGGAGGGTCGACTCTGAAGCACATATCCGCCTTAATCGATGCACAGGTTTCGGGTAGAGGAGGTACACTCACAATGAATTACGATCAAAAAGAAAAGGGAGTTTAGGTAGCTGGATGTTGGTTCTTCGCTATTCTCTGCCCTGACAGCCGACTGCCAAGGCATCCTTGAGCAAGGTCGCTTTTGCGAGCTATACTAGCTCGATAGTTCTTACTGGCTCACAAAGGAAATAAATAGTAAGGGGTTTTGGTGGCACCCTGCCTTTAAATTCAAGTTGTTTTTTTTTTGTGGGGGAAAAAGAAAAACGACAGTGTTAAAATATCCTCTGTGTGCTCAGCAAAATCCTCCCTGGATAAACAAAAGTTAATTAAGAAAATAAAATGTATATAGGGGAGAATGAATGCCTGCAGGTATTAGGAGAGGAGCGCCTCCGTCACACACTCCTCTAGGGATACACACGAAGCCCTGCAGAATCAACTGATGTGTATATATGTGTGTGTGTTGGTTACACTGTGGCAAATGCTGACATAGCCAGCTGCTTTGTTTTAACACAATAAAGCAGTGATGCCTTTACAGGTCCAGTCCCGAATGCTGCATTCACACATTCAAACCATGAGAGACAGAAATAAGACATGATTGTGTGTGATTGTGTGTGTGTGTGTGTGTGTGTGTGTGTGTGTGCGTGCGTGTGTTTGTGCGTGTGTGCGTGCGTACCCAAACAACAATCTGGAGATGTTTCAGTGGCTGTCTTTTCTCTCAGTCTGACAGCCAGCCTTATGCGTCAGGAGTAGGAACGGAGGAAAAGGTTATTCTGGTAACGCAGAGATGTCTGTTAAATATTGAAATTGGAGGAATTAATTTTGCACCAGCCACTCTAATCTTTGATGCCGTGTGTTGCAGAGGTTGAGCTCTGCTGGGAGCGGGACTGGCAAAGAGCGGGAGAGTGTAGCTTTTAGAGGACATGGTGTTTCAGCACTGCTAAATAGTACTGGCAATTACAGCTCAAATGCAAACACTTTGCTCCATTTACCGCAAATGGGTAAGATAACGTTAACCGCTTCAATTATATGATAATCGCTCAATGAGAGAAACAAAATCTTACGGTGAAGTCTATAATTAATATCACATATTGCCAATATCTTAGCGGGAAGTGTACCCGTGAAGCAAATGGAGTGATTGTGAATACGATTATGTCACATTACAGTTCCTTTAAGGACGATTTAGAGAGATTAGCATTTGATTACCTTTAAACTCTTAAAAGAACAAGGCTGGCATCATTTCCCTGATGCATTTTTTCTATTACAACATCCCTCTCGTGGTTTGACCAAAAGCGATGAAACTGCTTTTTTTCTTGAACTTTTAACGAACATTTAAACAACTCTCGTTCATTGCATCGGTCGGGAGAAAATCCAACTTTTACGGTCCACTCCACCACCACCGCGACTTTTCCTTAAAAACATCTGTGCTGAGCTACCATGAGGGCAGAGCGGAGGGTAAGGAAGGCACAGCCCAGTGTTCACAGGGGCTTGTTCTCTTCCTCTGGCCGGCTGTCTCCTTGCCCTTCCCATGGCCCATGAGGACACATTATGATTCGGACCCTGCAGCATTTTCTGATACTTCACCGGATTTTTACAGTACATCACAGAGCGGAGGCACTTTGCGGCACATAGGAGATATATTACTGTGAGAAACATCACTACCAAGGCCCCTCTCAACTGTTATGTCCTTATGTGAGCAAACTCTAGTTTGGACTTGAATCCCCATTCTGCTTGGACAAGCAGAATGTATATGCACACAGAAGCAGTCGAAAAACACAGCCAACAGTAATGACAGTAATAAAAACACACTTGTATCGGGTGGCACATCATATCTCCGCAGTAAAACAACCTGCATCATCATCTTTCTACACCGCTTCAGAGAGAACCCAAACTCTGATATTGGCTGACAGAGCTTGTGTTGCTTTTCCACAACACACACTTGAAAAAAAACGTGGTTCTGTCTGGGTCAACTGGCAGAACCGGGTACTATCACTGCCAGGGCCGGGGGTTCGATTGCCACATGCCAAGAAGTTATGCACTGCGTGATCTCATACGGTGCTGTGGATACGGTGCAATCGTTTGTCCGCTTAAAAAAAGGGTTAAAAAATAAACGACCCAACAACATGCTCATGGAAACTGGGCAGCGGGTTACGGATCGATAGGCGATGCGCCCCCCCCTGGAGAAGGGGCAGAACTTCACGCGACGGCCAGGAAATCGATCCTCCCAGGAGGGGCTTTGTAGCCGAGGACATCTCCAACTTTCTACATCCAAAACAGCTACTTTTCTCTTTCAGTCAATGGAGCAACTTATGTAGAGGACTGGGGGGTAGGAGTTCACTCTCACACACACACAAACACACACACGCACAATAAGACACTCAGCTGGGCACTCGCAACTAATCCATTAGTCCCCGAGGCGAAATCAGCAACTAGCTCGGCATCCGTCTGAAATGGTGCTTCGACTTCGATCTCCTCTCTATGGCCTCAGATGTGAGCGGTGTTAAGGCTCTGCCGACTAAAGGGCTATAGCTATAGCTACTGCAAGCACAAAGTGTTTGGACGAGAGGCAACATCAGATGGTTTAAAAGCCAAGAGACGTGTAATCACGTATAAATCCTTGGGGAACGAGCCTGAGACCAAATAATGCGGATAATACTACTAGGAATCCTTGCGTGTTTATGGAGGGATTGCTGTTGTTTTCCAGGCTGGCCTGTTAGATTAGAGTATAAGTGCTGATGCGGGCCGTTTCCATGGGCCACAAAGATGTGGTGCTGTTGTGTGCAGCCCTGAATAAATACTGTATTTGTGGTTGTTAATTCAGACAGAAAAAACAGGGGGGAGGATGAGGCAGGTTGAGAATATAACACAAGGCTAGGAAGCATCATTAGAGGATGTTCTTTTCTTTGCATCTCCACACATTTTTAAAAGCCTAATTTTAATCCCGACTCTACAGGTAACATTGGTTTCATAAACATTGCTGGCCAATTCAAAATGACCAACAATAAACTTTTAAGGGGACTTTTACAAGGCCGTTAATTTCAGCTCCATTACATGTCGTTCCACCCACTCTTGGGTCATCTGCATTTGCTGCATCGGTTGCAGCGGTTTCTGTTTAACATGAAAAAATATTAATTGAATGAAAGGGAGAGTTGCGTAAGGTAGACCGCTACTTCATGAAATTCACTCCACCTAAAACATTTAGGAGACGATAAAAGGGAATTATTAATCCGCCTGGGACAATGGGGAACTTGATTGAGTAATTACCAGGCAACGTGGTCCAATTCCAACCGACCGCCATAATAGCGCGGCTTGTCCGTCAGATTTTGGCGGCAGTATTGAGAAGTGCTTTACCACTAACATTGGATTCCATTAAATATTAACGGTGGTGAAATAAATGTTTCAGCACCTTTAGCCACCCATCCTCCCACACCCTCCGTGATGGAGACGAGTCATGGGGGCAATTTGGACGGCAGCGCAAGCTAATGGATTACGTGGTGTGCGGTGGTAACTTATTTCCGGTGGGGGGGGCATAAGGCTCGGAGCAGCTACGTTCCTTCAAAGCTTGAGTGCCTGATTTTGCCATTTGTCTTGAGCTTAACCTGTCACCTAGCATAATGCTGCGTCAAGTGGGACTCCTGTTAAAGACAGTAGCATAGCCGTTAGCATGATGATGGAGAGTTTCTCCCTCCCGACGGAGAGGGAAGCTATGGGTGGGCCTATCGGGTGGAGAAGCTATGGCTCTCCGGTTAGCGGCCGCAGGCTAAGCGTAGCATTGAGAGGTTTCTCACGTACACAGCTCTATGACGAGATCTTCCTCGCTTGAGTGCTTGTGTGTGTGTGTGTAGGGGCTTTTTTGTTGCGGACCAAGAGTGCGCAAAAAGGCGCGATAGTTGCCACCAATGTACACATATGGAGAGTCAGTTTAATCTGTATTTTATACAGTTTATGTGCCCACACCAGAGCGCCACTGGACACTTTTTTGACCTGCTTTTTACTGTCTTAGAGCTAGCGGGATGCACTTTATACAGCGGGGACTGTTGAGTACTTAAAACAAAAAAAACCCAACAATTTCAAACTACATAACCTGCTATTCAAGACGTGCTATTCTTTTAAAACACCACCTCTGTAGTGCTAAGCTGCTGTACATTTCCCGTTCAGTTTTGATTATTGTAAAACTTGTCGCACCTCACATCCCTCTTGTTTGTGTTTTCCCTTGTGTGTGTGTGTGTGTATGTGTGTGTGTGTGTGTGTGTGTGCATTCTATGCATGGGCATTTCACGTCACTCTTGTTCGTGTTTTCCCTTGTGTGTGTGTGCACATGTACACAGGAGCAACACTCCACAGGGATGGTGGAAATGCCTGGACTCATCTCCTTCACAAGCAGGAAGCAACACAAGACGAGAGAGAGACAGAGACAGACAGATGTATAGACGGAGAGAGAGAGAGGCGAGAGCGGGAAACGAGGGGGGTAAAAGCCAGGGTTTGGATGGGAGTGGAGGAGAGGAATCAAAGGGAGAGCAGGGCGCGGGGTGGGAGAAGATGAAAGGCGCTGATGAAAGAGGAATGATTTACAAAGGAGGCAAAGTGCGATGCATTCCATTTTCTTAAGTGAAGTCATAGGTGTGACGCCGCATTGTGTGCGTTGGTTTGGTGCCGCTAAACGCAGAGGCAGTGGAGGATATGCAAGCTATGGAGGCAGTGGAGGCGGGGGGGGGGGGGGGGGGGGGCGGTGGGGAGTCGGCGGGGAGTGGGGAGCAGGAAGCCAGCCGAACCGAAACAGCTGCTAGATGTGTTGCCTGGAGACGTGGGGTGAAGGAAGACGGTCCCTGGGACACCTCAAACATGTTATCTACCTGCAGTCTCTCTCTCTCTATCTCTCTCTCTCTCTCTCTTTCTCTCTCCCCCCTCCACCATCTCTCTCTTGTATTCACTCAGTGCATCTCCCCATAATCAATTATTTCTCGTGTTTTAATATACCACCTATACGGTTTCCGTTCTCTCACTCTCTCTTTCTGGTTGTATCTCTCACTCTTCTCATTCTCGCTCCCCTCATCGCTCTCTTTCATTCATTCATTCACTCCACCTCCCATTCCCTCTTCCATCAATTATTTCTCAATTGTATTTATTACCTCCTCTCTCCCCTTCTGTCTCCTCTTCTCCTCTTTCTCTCTCTCTCTCTCTCCCCCCCCCCCCCCCCCCCCCCCCCCCCCCGAGTCTACACAGTGTTCACAGCGGGTCTTCAGAGTTCCTGGAGGTTGAGGTCAGTGGGGTGCTATTAATTAAGCTATTGTGATTTGATTCACTACTAGTCGTGGGAATGATCATTTTTTCACTGAAAAAGCTAATACAATCATGATGTGACATTTGTGGGGTCTGTACCAGTTTTCTTACATCTGGAGAGAAAAAATATGTAGGCCACAGCATCTCTGCAGCACTAGCAGTACTTCATTTATAATGGCGTTATAAATTTACATTTACACATTTTACCCTTATCAAAAAATTGCAGCTCCTGCAATTTGGATATTGCACTTGGCCATACTGCGATTTAGATAATATTTTGATTAATTGTTCAGCCCTAGTACGCGCATCCACATAGAGGGGGGGGGGGGGGGGGGGTACATTGGGGGCACACCTGGCCCAGATGTTTGGCTTGGGACATACAAACTGAGGTCTGAAGGCCATGCCCTGGCCTATTATACACAAGCATCTCAACTGTAAGAGACAAATACCCTTAACTATAACAAATAAGTTACATTCGACACTGTAGGAGTGCATGGATTATGTTATGTAAACAGTGCACTACAAGACACAGTGTTACTTTGATAATGAATGAGTTAAGCGAGGGTGGGGGTTTTGATGAATGAGATGTTAATCGGTTGTGAAGCTTACCGGACTGTTGACTGGTACACAAGGTCCTCGCGTCTGCGGTAGTCCTCCATGTGGGAGTAATTGGTATTAAACATCGCATCGTAGGTGAAAATCTTCTGCTTGATCGTGCCGCCGTCTGTAACCTGTCAGGGGGGGGGGGGGGGGGGGGGGGGGGGGGGGGGGGGGGAAGGAGGGGAAACAAACGGCATTAGTAAAACGTTTTCACTAATGATGGATGGCACCAGCATACCACCATCTCTACCACCACCTTTTTCCCTTACGATGCATTACCGCATTACCGTTTATACTCCGACAACCAGTCCAAAATGATAAAAAATGCATGCATGATGTAAAAGTTAAGTGCCTTATTATGCATATCCAAAATTAGAGTAGGAAGAAAATTCATAAATATTAGAAATGTTTGTTCAGAAAAACGTTGTTTTGCTAGCCTGGGAACCAGACTAATCTACAAGCTCATGTTTCATTTGCTCTGGCAGATAAGTCTGGCCCCTCTCCCGTTCAGACAGATTTCCAGCCAACCTTGCCCGGGTCGGGCCATTCAGATAACTGTTTATCTAATAGGGGCCGGGTTTGATACGATGACAGTACAGAGGAGCGCCGTTGAGTCATTTTCGGAAACAATTAAGATGGCTGCCGCTGATGTGGAACGGTCTGTTGAAGCTGCTATTGCGACAGTATTAAATGAACTGGACGGTCTCTTTTCTCTAACAGAAGAATTAACAACTGCACCTATGGCATTTGTTGATGAGAAAGATGTGTTTGCTGTACTTCCGACAGGATTTGGTAGAAGTTTAATTTACGTCACGTTTCCTTTGCTCTGATTGGTTGTAGGTCTATCCAATTGTCCAGCTGCCACAGACATTGCAATCCTCGTGTTCACAATATAAATAGTTGTAATTTTCGTGAACCTGTGGTTTGGTTTCAGTCATACCATTTGCCAAACGTATATAGGTTGGAGTGGTATGAATATATAAGACTCTTTATACGTGGAAGCAAAAAGGTTTTCTTGCATCCGATTGGTTGGTTCATCATTCAAATCTATGAGCCGATTGGTTCGAGAGTTAAAAATGTGGATGAAAATGTATTTTAATGCTTATTAGCTGTATAAACGGCCCTAAATTACACACTTGAAACGAAACCTTGGCTTTGGGTTTCCAGTGGCTTTAATGAAGTAATGGACTGATGAACCGGGCCAGCGAACTCTCACGTACCTGCTCAACAATTACTCTATTGCACATGTTTGAACCCCTTGATAAGATCAGTCAGTGCTTGTGAAACAGCCATTGATAGGGGAGACAGGGTGGTGGTAGTGGTGGTGGTGGTGGTGGGGGTGTTGGGGAGGGGTCGAATATTACAGATGATGAGATCACGAGTCACTTAGGCAGGCTAAGGTATACGTATGCAGTTAAGAGCTAATGAAGAGTGGCGCGGAACAGTGTAATGTGTGTGTGTGTATGTGTGTACCGTGTGTGTGTGTGTGTGTGTGCGTGTGTGTGTGTCGGTGTGCATCGCAGCTGGCTTTCTGCGGAGGTAATGGCTTGTGTCGAGGCACTGGGGTAGCGGGGGTAAAGGGGGGCGTTGGGGGAGGTGGTGGTGGTGGGGGGGGGGGGTAAGGGGAGAGAGGATATTCAAAGCACCGCTCCCTTTCTGTGCCTGCCGTCTTCTCCTTTCTTCACGTGGGCAGGGTAGATGAAGAATGAGTGCCGTAATATTCGCGGCAGAAAGGAAGTCACTTAGCATGTGAATGACTGTGATTTCTCCTCTGCTCAGGAGCCAAGAAGACAGACGCGGAGGGAAAGGCTGACAGTATTTTAATGGAACCTTTAATGCCCGCTTTGAAGGGAGGAAATTGTCGGTCGGTTCCTCGCCTTTTTTAGTGACGGTGAAGATGCAACATTCACAAGGCAAGCCCCCCCCCCACCCCACCCTCCGGCCACCCCTACCATTCACCAAGGAAGGGGGGGGGGGGGGGGTAAATCTCGGTGCCATGGAATGAGTCATTCCCGCATAACACACACACACACACACACACCCGCACGCACCACAATCCCATGCAGAGGCGATGCGGAGTTGTCTTTACTTGAGACAACATCTCCCCCTGGCCTGCGGTATGACTTTTGGGCTAACTGGTGTAACCCGTCGTCTATGGGGACGGGCGGCTGCTGCGGGCTCTGTTTGCTAAGTGGAGCCGAGTGCAGGGAGCTGAAAGCGCGGAAACAAACTTTCGCAGTTACCTCTCCGGTGCTGTGGTTGTATCTTTCATTAACAACGGTCAATAAAGGTAAACATAAGTGCATTGCATTCTCTAAGATTTCAAGCTGTTTAGCAAATAATTTAATGTAAAAAACACAAAAGAAGGCAATAAAATGCAATATAATGATAACACATGCTAGTTAGGTAGGTGTTAGCCCATTGCAGGCTTTAAGAAATAGCTGTAGAGGAGGAACATCATTGGAATAAAAAAATAAATCATATTTTTCATGGGGATATTTTGCAGAATTGGTGAATAATTGGTGAACATCGACAAAAAGCGTGAATACCAAGTAAGTGAAAAATTTCAGGGCATCTTTGAGCACATTTTCCTTGGTGCCACGGTGAAGACTTCTCAATAGGATGGCCATCGGCCATAACACCATTGACATGAAATTCACTGGAACGCATTCACTGCAAACCTCGCCCAGGAAAACCTTGGGCAGCCTTCAGACGGACCCGGGATTACCGGGGCCATCTGGTGCTCTTTAAATGCCGATTTGATGGGTGTAGACACACCCCAATGATATGGCGTTGCTCCGAACTTCACAGGGACGGGTGGCGAGGAAAAAGGTCAAACTACTAAAAGCAAAGCCATGTTTGAAATGGAGGCCTTCCCTCCACTAGCGCCTGCTCCGCCTTGTCTCATAGCTGTACGTCTGTTAATGGACAAATTCCACCACGAGTCAAGAGGAACCTGCGGTCCTGACAGTGTTTTAACACATACATCACATTAAGAGGTGTCCCCCCCCCCCCACCGTAGCAGGAGGGGGACGTGTTTCACCATCTGAATGATGACATGTCTACCGACACGCGTAGCAATATACATTATAGATGATGTGCAGTATGAGGCACGGCTTGACACTGTTTGTTCTTACTATTGCCATAACATTTTGTTAAGGGAATGAAAAGATGGAATTCAATTTCAGTAAAATAAAAATTGATTTGAAAGTTATATTTTACCTGATGGTAATTATTTGGCTAGAAATGTTCGCATGACTCAGATGCTGCCTGGAATCATAATGTAAAAATAATATGTAAGAAGGGACTGATGTTTAAGTGGATGATTTGAATATTGTACCACACAGTCAAAACCGGAAAAGTCATGAAGTATGAAGACATGTTTTGCAACAGCTAGAAAATAACAAAAAAGACAGCATTCTTCTCAATGAAAACTAGTTGTAAATTAGATTTACGATTAACATTCCTTACTGCTCGTCATCACAAGCGAGAAGACAAGACGAGTCTTATTTTATACCTTTCGTCAATCCCACATCCCCTATAAAACGACTAAAAGCAGCAATGTTTTTGTGTAGAGGTTGTCGCTCAGACTCATGAAAAGTGTGGCCTTGTCTTTTAACTACTCTGATGCCAATTTAATTAATATAATCATGTGGTTTTCATTGTCACAATATTTTTTGAAACCTTACATATTTCTTTCACCAATAGACAAATCCAGGGTCTAGAGAAGGCCATCGTTTCTCGACACTTTTCAAATCCGATAAAGACCAATCTTCATGTTGAAGTATGTTTGTTTGCATACATAGCTGACTCCAAAAGAAAGCGACAGGAGTTGAAGAGAGGGAGTCGAGGAGAACAACAATATTCCTGCAGACGAAAAACAACAACATATTTTTGTTTATGAATAAGCTCAAAGTTGGCTAAACTTATATGTGCAATCGGTCCTGCTCTGGGAGCCAAAACTCATCCACTTTCCTTGAAGATCTGGGTGTATTTATTCATTGAACCTACCGTCAGCCTTCTGTACCCCAAAAGTTTGGACTTTATAAAATACCAGCATACCATATTTATTTTTTATATATTTTCCAGTGCCTTCGAAAAATGGTAAGAAAAAAACTTTTCATTGCCAAATACCAACAATAACAGATTGCAGTGAGCCAACAGATCACGCTGAAGACGAGGTTAACATTTAATTGCACGACTGAACAATAAAAACGAGGTTTTTGCACACAAATCACCAGAACCAAAAAACCCAGCAAGTCTGCGAATCCGTTGAAGCAGCGCAAACAACTATCTGGACAACTATCTGGATTGGCTGTGGTAATGTACCTTGGTATTACCTGCAGTCCCATCCCAGATAGTCTGTACAGAAATACTTTGCTCGTTGCCTGACCTGCATTCAGTATAAATGCAGTATATAGAGTAGAGAAGTTCGGCCTCATGCTGCACCTTTTGGCCCCCCCCGAAAAAAGAGATTGTAATGCAGGGAAAATTCGCTCTTCGTTGACTCAAGAGTTATGAAAAGCCTCATAAAACTTGGTATTAATGCCCCTGCCGCCCCTGATCTACTGTGGTGAGTTAAAAGAAGATTTTTTTCATTTGTTTCATTTTACAGTCCATCTTATTCGACAGACATTACATTGGCCTTGGGCCACGGGAGAGCCAGGGTGGATAATGCAGGCGTCAGCTGCAGGACGCCTGGGCAGGTTGAAGAAGAGGAGGGGGCGATGTGGTGTCTAATAGAGGTCACATCTGGAACGCCCCCCTCTGCCTCTCCATCTCTCTCTTTAGCAGTCCCTCTTTAACGAATCCACCTCTTAATTGAGAGCGACCTGGATTCCCACGTATAATAAATAGCGAAGGGCTCGAAGGGTGGCCGCACATCATCTCCCACGTTTATCCCCCCACTTTGTGGTAAAAACGACTAAGGAAGAGACAGATAGAGAGCAAGTAGAGAGCGAAAGACGGAGTGAGAGAAAGGAAGAAATAATGAGAGGAGGAGAGAGAGAGAGAGAGACAGAGAGACAGAGAGAGAGATATAGAGAGAGAGTGTGGAAGAAGAGAAGGAAACTGTGCCAAGATGGCTGTACAACAGGGAGGGCAAGAGGAAGATGAACACTCTTTGATTGCAGAAAAAGCACCGTTGGGGAAGCAGAAAAGCTTTGCTCCCACTGCTTTGTGGAATCCAGGCCACGCGCAGCAGACGAGGCAGGGAGGCGCCACCGAAGCCATCTGGAGATATGAAAATGCACGGCGTTGGCAGAGAGTACTACCACACCCCCCAGCACCACCACCCGCGAGTGTCTGAACCGTGCCAGACACTCAATGCACCGGCCGAGAGACCCCAGAAAGAGACACGTCAAAGAGAGGAGAGCGAGGCAGGTGAGCTAACAAATGCTGAATAGAGACGGGGGGGGGGGGGGGGGGGGGGGGGTATAGCGGTTAAAGGGTTTGACTCCAAGTCTAAAAGGTTCTGGGTCAGATCCCCACGTCCACAGTCTACCTACGGGCAAGATGGCCGCCTGCTCCTTAATCACGTTCATCATGCAAAAGCAACTGCACGTCTCTTTGGATAACAACGTCTGCTGCTAAATGAATAAAAAGTAAACAGTACACATAAAGGAGAGACCAGGGGCCGGGGGGGGGGGGGGGTCGCTTCCCCCTCTCCCGAAATGTGGTCCTGCGATGAGGTCCCTCCTCTTCCTCCAGACGACCTGTTGGCTCACACGGTGCAAGCAGCTGCGCCCTCTCCTGCTAATGATGCTGCCACCACCACCGCCCCCCCCCCCCCCCCCCCCCACCCCCACATCATCATTGGGGTCAGATCACAGGAGAGTCTCTGGGGTTAACTAGAGCTAGCCTCCGTCTGGGGGCCCGCCGCTATTTATAGTCGGCTGCTGCTGCTGCTGCCGCTGCAGCCGCCGCTGCAGCCGCCGCCGCCACGACAGCCACTGGAAGGATTTGCGTAAGCTGAAAAAGTCCAGCCTGGATAATGCTTTATAAACACAGCAGGAGCAGGACGACACGGCTGCAGGAGAGAGGAGAGAATACCTCATCTCAAAGGGTGATTTGTCACACACACACACACACACACACTCACAAAGACACACACCTACTTACTTATTCTCAGTCCTACTTGTAAGCCGCTTTGGGAAAAAGCGTCTGCTAATCTACTTTAAACAAACTACTACATAGGTAATAATAGTCCTATGTAGTTCATAGTTCTTCATATAGCTCTGCTGAATTCATATATCTACCCGTCCTTTTAACCATCTAACTGTCTACGTGTGTGAGGTCAACAGAGGGGGGGAGGGGGGGGGAGAGAGAGAGAGAGAGAGAGAGAGAGAGAGAGACACAGTCTGTGTGGTCAGGATGACTATCATTATCATCATGTAAACCAGAGGTAATTGTGTGAGCTGAACCTCTACATATAAAGCTTTAGTGTCCATTTACTGCAATGTGAAGGAGCTCAAAATAATGTCCCGAATAAGATCTACATGTGATCTCTCTCTCTCTCTCTCTCTCTCTCTCTCTCTCTCTCTCTCTCTCTCTCTCTCTCTCTCTCTCTCTCTCTCTCTAATCTTACAAAGGCATTCATCATTCTCAGACAAAGTTGGTTTGTGACAGAGAAAAAAAATGGGGGGGGGGGGGGTTGGAGGGTAATGTTATCAAATGATGGGAAGGAAAAATGGTGGACAATGAGAACAAAAGTAATGTAATAATGATCGTTGCCTAAACCCTGACAATGTCTCCAGGTAGCAGGAACACATTGGAGAATATTTTCCACCTTATGACTCAAAGAAAATAAATAAATGCATTAATTCATTAATAAATCACACTTTAGAGACTGATTAGCAGATTGCCTGATTTTAACTTAATACCGCCACAACCATAAAAGGAAAAGTCAGACAATGTAGAGATTAGCAATATAATAGATTAGACTAATCTTTAACCTACTGTGGCAACGTAGCAAGAAAGCAAACAAGCCATTTAAGGGGGATAGAGCCACACGGTGCATTAGCATATATAATATTACCCTGATACGGCCGGGAGAGACTGCTGAGAGGACCGGCTTTCTAGATCTCCCACTGAGCCACCAGAAGACACTGCTGCAGCTAAGCTGATTTTATAGACATAAACATAAAAACCAATACCGCAATAAAGAACCGAGATGTATAAGTACATAAATATTATACAGCAAGCTAGACAGAATATGGGAGCGGCGAGTGAGAGAGGGAGAGAGGGAGGGAGAGAGAGAGGGACACAGACAGACAGACAGAGACACCAACAGATAGACAGATGAGACGAGAGAGACAGAGAGAGAGAGAGAGAGACAGAGACAACAAGAGAGTGAGGTAGAGAGCCAGAGAGAGAGAGAGAGAGAGAGAGAGAGAGAGAGAGAGAGGGCAAGAGAGTCATATATTTACTAGATGTGTCTGCTGCTGCTGTTAGTGCTGCAAGGTGTAAAGCCCCAGATGTGTGGTGAGGGGTTGTGAGGGGTGGTGGGGGGGTGGTAAGGGGTGATGAGGGGTGGTGGGGGGTGTCTGGGTTGTTCAGACGACGGGGGATATGCCGACTGGCTGAGTCTGACGCCCGCGAACACAAAAGCCTTCTGCCGGCCGTCTCTGAGGATTGCGCTGAGTAACGCCGATTCCAGAGTTCAGAGACCAGCGGTTCAGTGGCGCCGCACGCCAGCCGCTACTACTGCGCCCTGCCTCTTAACCCTGCCGAGCTCAGCACAGCAGGCCCTCCCCCTCGCCGCTAACCCCTCCCGCTGGCTCCCGATTGACAGGAGAAAAAGGGATTTCAGGCTTCGCATGATGCCGTCGTCCTCTCCCTCTGCGTCTGCCTCCTCGCTGCTCAGCGGGGCGCCACAGGTGATTTCCGGCAGGTTGCTAACTGCGGGATGCCAAGTTAGGCTCATCCACGCCACACCGCCGCGAGTGACACCTCACATAAGCCCATTAAACCACACCTGTGTGAAAAACACATAACCCCCCCCCCCACCCTCTCTTCCATTTTGAAATCAATTACAACAACAAACAAAACAGCAACAGGTTATAAAGACGCCCCATTATGTATACCCTTTTATTTCACCCCTTAAGTCGCTCGCAGTAGAGTAATTGTGGCAGTGATGATGCGTTCATAAAAAGCACAACAGAGATCAACTTGTCAATTAGTCATTGGCCCGGCGCCGGTCTACATCTTCTGGGAGTCCTCAGCAGTTACGCGGTTCCTGGAACAGCACACTTGGTTTTTGGTACAAAGGTTCAAGCGGTACGCCGACGATTAGCTTACGAGTGACAGCGACGGCGTTTCTTTTTTCATCATATCTCCGTCTGTCCCTCTTTCCCGTTAACTGCGTCACAAGCCTCCCCCGCTACACAATCTGCCATTTTTCCCTCCCAACATAGCCGAGTGCAGAGAGCGGGCGGGGACCGACTGCGGCAGAAGTATCCGCCAGATTACAAACCGGGATTAAAAAAAAAAAAATTGAATCTGTGGCACTGGCACCGGCCGGCCGCCATGTTGTGGCGCACTCAGCAATGCTGCGCCCTGATCCTGCATGGCGCCGGGGGAACGGGGGTCAACTGATAACTGGGGGTATGAAACCCAGCCAGTTAAGTGTTATGCAAGCGTTATCTAAAGCCCATCAGAACCCAGGCCGTCCAGAGATGGTTATTATGGGCTGGCTGACAGGCAGGATGGGGGAGAGGGGATCAAACATGGGCCAGATTTAATGGAGACTGGGCTTCTCGGTGTATGAAATTTCCCAGCAGTGATGGTGGCGTGAGAGAGAGAGAGAGAGAGAGAGAGAGAGAGAGAGAGAGAGAGAGAGCGAGAGAGAGAGAGAGAGAGAGAGAGAGAGAGAGAGACTGGGACTTTGGATGTATGATTTGCCTCTAGACTGGGTTAATTACGGTCTTGCTGGAATACAGTAGGCGAGCTCACAGTACACACACACAAAACACAAAACAAACATATATATATATATATATATATATATATATATATATATATATATATATATACAATGTGGATAATGTGGATGGATCATCAGTATGGATGGACACTGTTGGACAGACCTCATATCAGCTGCTGAACCAATGAGTTCTGGCATCAGATGCAGACCAAGCGGCTAGATGCAGCCAGATGCAGCTCTTCATAATATTTTTAACACTTTATTCATTTCATTTTATTCATCATTAAAATGTGCAGACTTACGGTTGAGGGAGAAGCAAATCAATATTGGAGTAACTCTAGAAATCTAGTAGTTCTGCATGAACAAGTTCATTAATAAACAAGTGGACAGCTGTTTGTGCAGCGTGGCTCGAGGAATCAGAAGGAGAAGTTAGTAGTTCAACATCAGGGCCATGTCCAGGCAGTCCTGAGGTTTGGACTTCAATTCATAGTCGCTGCAAAAAAAGTGATAGCCCCACTTGTCCCCATACATTTTGGACCAAGGCATCTGTTACCTAATACGTAACAGGCGAAGCCCAGGTTGCTTACCACCACCGAAGTACATTATTTTCCAATAAGGGGACACCCCTGGAGTGGTTTATTCCACTTATGCCACAGTTACCAACAATGATCAGCTGAAATACAATATTCTTCTGTGGCGCTGTGAGCATATTGTATTTGCGGTGTCAAGGAAACATCTGCTGGATAGTATTTATTTGTTATTTGTGGATTGTATTTGACCATTGTTGTTAATGATGGATTTGCAGCACATTGATTCAGAACTGTTTTGAAAGGCAGAGGTTTCCCGTTATTGAAAAATAGCACACACACCCCATGGAAATGTATTGACCGACCAGGATCAAGTATTCAGCAACGCCGTGGTATAAATGTAAATAATGTTGTATTGTGAAGGACGCCTGAAGTGGCTCTGAGGCCAGAGGTGGGAACACAAATCACACTCTGGTTTCCTTTAAGGTGTCCTTCTGCAGCTGAGTGGTGGTGGTGGCCTCTGGGCTGCCGTGAGATCAACCTCCACTCTGTTACTGTATGCACACAAAGCATTGCAATGCCAGCATATCCTTTCCCTGGGTAAACAGTACTACACTGTTTGTGTTTTGGTTGTTGTTGTTTTTCCCTGGTGCAATACCGTGATAACAACTCCTGCATCGCATTAGAGTAGGAACACGAGGAGGGAAATAGCCATTGTGCAGCATGAGGAGATGATGAGATTGTATTGCAATGTAACGCAACCAAGAAAAAACAAAAAATCTGAGCACTTTGCAGAGGACATGGAGGTTATAATCGACCCCCGTCAGAGCCAGGACAGCTTGAGTGTTTGCCCTTAATCTGTCTGATTTATGTGTACTGAGGAATTGAACACCCGTCATTTAAGACCAGCTCCACCCAGTCTTAATCATGGCACTGGCTGACGGAGGGAGCAAATTGGGCAAAAGGATTTATGATTTTTCAGGTATTAAAATAATTCATGGTAGCTGTGGTGGTGACCAGGTGCTATTAGGATTCATTATTTATTTGTATTCATTGCTAAAAAAAATATACGCTGAAGATTGGGACTGACATATCAATAACTTTGCACCTAATAAACTATTCATCAAATTTGCAATATTCATGAGAAAATCATACAAGTGACATATGTATACTGCTATGATGTACGGCTTTTCTCTTTCTCCACCGTACTATTGTACGGCGGAGAAAAGCCAATAAGATATCTAGCCCAACGGACAGCAGTAAATCACGGAAGATAATGTATTGCAATGCACACATTTAAACTTCATGTCACTGAGTCACACCAAAGGTAATTTGTTGAAGGATTACTGACTATACTATACTGCACGCAACGCAACCTCTGAAAAGCACTGGTAATGGCAGTGGGTCAAAATGGCAACTCAGAATTACCGGAGGTTTTCTGAGGCCCTCCAAGAATACGATGTGACACAACACAGGACTATTGCAGGATAAATAGGTTAACCTACTGGGCACTGGGGAGGACCGACGGTGCAGCGGAGAGAGATGGAGGAGCAGTGGGAACAATAAAAGTTAACAATCTCACAAAATGAGTTTCTAAAAATAAACTTTTCCTCAACGTCGAAAATGTCTGACAGGCACCACCAATTCTAGAGAGCGACGTGGACTTCACCAAATACCAATCTAAAAATGTCAGTCTGCATTTCACTGCATTTGATTATGAATTGTGCATGCCATGTTTTCTACCAATTAACTGGGTTGTCAAACAGTTTAGCGATGCAAATCATTTGAATATTGCAATCTGGATTTTCCATAGTAATGAGATCCTGAATCACCAGGGATGTCCTGGGGGACACCGAGCTCAAAGACAGCATCGGGTACACATCCTGCCTATAGGACTCAAATGAGATGCCTTGTATTTATCTCACACTCAACTCATAAATATGTATAAATATACATTTAAACTATTGTTTACATGCACTATTTCTGATGTAACGGTAATGTACTACAAAACAACCTTGGTCCTATAGCTCTGCCCAGTTGTTCTATTCTCGGAAAAAGGCGTGCAGCACAATCTTTTGTAGCTAGTCTGGTTTTGATTGTCCTCAGCCTCTGCCAACTGAATAATGTAAAGATGAACTGAAGTTAGGAGGAGCCCCCCCCCACCCCCCCAAGGGCCAAGTGTTGTGAATAGGACGGTGTAGTATTGACCAGGTGACAACAACGCAAGGACCCACATGTGGCGCCACACCAGACGCCAGACCCTGCGCATCAGACCCCGATGTCCCGGCTGAGTAGCGGTTTAGGCGAGGCGAGGCTACCGACCAAGACGTACCGCAGCCTTCAGAGCCTGACTGAATGGAATAGGAGTAGCTCAACTGAAACGCTGGCCCTCGAAAACATATTCACATTCCTGTTAATATATGAACTTTTATTCTGCTGCTCAGTGCGCCACAATCTTGAGAAGACTGAAACACACATAACACAGGGCACGCTATAATGATATGCAGTAATAGGGTATAATACAATTAACACAACAACTGACCTAAGAAATACACTACAATGAAGAAAACAGGGCGAGACGAACACAGCTGCCTAATAGATGGCACATTAAGGCAGGCAGACACACACACACACGCACACACGCACACGCACACACGCACACGCTCCAGAGGACATCTGAAAGGGCACACAATCATTTCAACCCAACTTGTATTGTACAGTCTTACATATCTTACAAGACCAAGTAGATCTTATCTCTAAGTTCAAACCAGTAAGACCAACGGCTTCTATCTTAGGGGTCTGGTCATTGAAGGGCAAGACAAAAGGTTCCAATTTCCAAATCATACACCATTCCTCAAATGTTGTTGAGATCAAGGCCTGGTTTTGTCTGCGATATAATGAAAAAGGAGAGGAGAGGGAAAAAAAAACAACAACAACGCCACGACACGCTGGCATCAGGATACATTCTCGCATCGGGGAAAGTGCTGATTTCTGGGCAGGTCGGTGTCGTAGATTTCAAATGTCACGTCTTTGCTCTGCAGAAAAGCCCCAGAGGGATGAACACAGGTTGACATTTGCTAGCGTTAGTACTTAGTACTGCTTCTTAGACTCTCACGGATACTTTAAAGCTTCCCCCGCCAGCCGCCCCACACACCCCCCCTCGGAAACGGATGTAGGTATACACACATACAAATGTGTTAATGATGGACTGGCCGGCATTAAAAGAAGCCAACTCGATATTTGTGTTGAATTTGCTGTGTGTGTGATGTGTACTCCACACACACAGCGTGATGATTTAATGAACGCTGGGAATGCAAATTAACAAAGCAGGGAATTTAAAATTTCCTTTGATAAAACACCCCCGTAAAAAATAATAATTGCAGAAGCGTTACCATCTTCCTATTTGAACTACATGTACACATACACACACGCATCTGTGTGTGTGTATGCATCTCTGGAATGTGCCCCCTGGTCCAAGATGTTTTTTTTTGTATTTTCTTTTGTATCCACAAAGATGTTTTTTTTGTGTGTTTTTTGTGTCCGTGTTCATGTTGTACGTGTCTTTCCTATTCTGTTCCTCTCGCCACAGAAAGGACACACACACAGCGGAAGACAGATGGTTTTAAAAGACACCAGGGGCCACTGTGGACGTTACCCGTTCGCTTGTTGGCTCCTTGGCTCCCCCTGTTTTTATCCTGTATTCCCCAGGTGTCTGGAAACACCAGCTGCATCTCGCGACTGCTGATATAAGAGAGGCTGGTGGTGTGAGCCTCCCACATAAACCGTGTCGCAGAAGACGTATAGGCCGATAGACGGAGATGGTTAGATAGACGTGGACATACGGACTTTGATAGAGACAAACATATGTGCAGCAGACAAAACGGATAGACGGAGAAGAATGGATAGAGATGGACGGATACGGCGCGGTATACAAAAATAGACAGACAATTAGACAAGACAGATAGACATCGCAGACGCAGACCGGCGCGGCCAGACAGACACACAGACAGAAAGATGATACAGAACAGCATAACAACATAGACAAGACGGATAGCCGTAGACAGACAGGGATACAGATAGAGACTAACACTAGGAATGTTTTAATCCCTATTCATACGTTTCATTTTAAAAGCGTTACCTGTTTATAAAGCCAAGGCAGGTAACGAGAACGGGGGGGGGAGGGGGGAGTAGCTATTCCTCTGTCTGCTCTGCATTCAGCTGCCGGCTCATTTCATGCTTAAATACTTAGCATTTCTAACCCCTGGTGTGGCAGGGGCACCTTTCTTTCCTCCACTTTAACAGGACATGCTTGAGTGAAGACAGAGGAAGTGGCAGTCATTATTTACCTGCAACGTCGCTCGTTCGCAGGGTGACTTTGTCTCCTCATATCGCCGTAGGAAGAAACTAAACTAAAATACCAATATTTATCGCTTAAAACCACACTCATTATGACATATTCCACTGGTGTATCCGTTTGTCCTGAGGTGACTAATGCAAGACTGTGATAAAACATCAATGGCTTGATTTGGCAATAACAATACTTTTTTTCCGGAAACTGAAATAAAAGTATGCATGGAAAAAGTATGTATACACGTCGGCCTATATCCCGGAAACCTCTTTTTCCCCTTTTTTTCAAAGTTCAGCTGGTATCCCTTGAGTGACTTGGGTTGATTAACCGTATTTCAAGATACTTATCTTTTCATAACGGTTGGCATTTTTCCTGGCGACCAATTCCAGAATTAAAATTAAAACCTTATAGCTTTGCCACTCCGCATCTAAGGCTCGACAAGAAAAAGCCAAGATCTAATTTCCCAATTGAGCGCCGACAGAGGGGTAGTTGAGCGGCGCCCCACCTGACACCGAGCCCAGAACCCAGGCGCCGCGTGTGAGGAGGGATGAAAACACGGCTCTCGCTAATTAAAAAGGCAGCATCTTTAAATCGCATGCTAATTATTTACGCCGCTAGAAACACCAACTGCCAAAGTGTTCACTCGAGAGCACAGCGATGGGTAAAACATGTTCAGAACAATGGTTTTTAATGTGATTTGGGCCAAAATATGTTTCATTCATAATAGGTCCTTTAATGATTTCCGTTTTGGGGGGGATTTTTTCCACGTTCACCAAATGTCACCGCGTAACCACGGCACAAAACTGAGCGGCCGCGATGAGCGTGTAGTTGGTAAACAGTTTGGCACAGAGAACACTGTTATTAGTGAGACGCTACCACATCCGGCTTTCATATCGCGCATTACACAGGGACGCCATTGATGGAGGATCGTGCTCGGCACACAACAAGAGCCAATTATTTGTTGAAGTACAGACACACTGATCTTCACAAACACACAAAACAACACAGCGTGCGACGCGGTGGCTAATTAACGATACAACCAGGCAGCGGAGGCACAAACTTCTATGGAAAAAAAAGAAGCACTGCAGCGCTTTTGACCAAACAGTTTTTTACTTGTTATCCGTTATGCATCATTTGGCTTCTCCCAATGTGCGTTTTCCTACCTGGTTCCTCCAAGCGTCCTCAAAGGAGAGAGGCTTCTCAGGGAGCCGTCTCTCTGAAGACTCGCCTTTCATCCGTCGTCATTCAACACATTCAATCCTCTATCGGCTGAAGGTCAGGCGAGGTGGGGGCTGGGTTGTTAAATTCTCCTCAGAGCCGGCGGCTCATAGACGTCTGTACTGTAACTGCAGAAAGAGCTGCAGAAATGAATTTGACCCGACCTGACCTGGTGTTTCTCTAACACGGGCCAAAACAAGGCAGACCAGGAGGAGTCCTTGGGTCCCAACATAAACCCTTTATACTTCGCTGGGGGGGGGCTGGCATCTTTCCTCCTGGTACCGACTGTACCGATTTCGTAGATATGAATCAGTTATGTGGATTACTGTATGAATGGCTTATTACACTGCACTCCATGATCAAGGTAATGGTTCTGATTTCCAACTTGCGTTCCTCGTCTACATTTCAACCGACATTACAATCTGTTGAACGTTGTAAAATTGCCAAAAACTGAGGTCTATTTTCTCGGTTTCCATCTGGAGTCCCTGCAGTGTCGATGGCCAAGTGCACCGGTGTTAATGGTGAAGCAGAAGACAGAGAGAGATCAGATTGCGGGTAATGATGTCTCATCTGTGTGTCTCTTCTTCGCATCATGCTTCATTCTGACATGACACGGGATGGGAGAACGCAGGTGAGCTACAGCCACAGGTTTTAAACTATCCTGACTCCTTGCCAGGCCAGCTACTCTCTCCATTGCATAGCATTTAGCATAGCCCTCCACTGGACTGAGGATAAACCCAACTCAGAAACAAGTCAAAAGCTCTCTCTCTCTCTCTCTCTCTCTCTCTCTCTCTCTCTCTCTCTCTCTCACATACACACCCAACCATATTGAGTATATTGTACACAGTCAAGTAAAGGGGAGCTGTTCTTTTTTGTTATTGAGAAAGTCATAGAGAAGTGAGGATTACACACACACACACACACACACACACGGCCTTGTGTTTACTTGTGTGGGGGGCCATGGGGCCATGTAAACCCAGCCCAGGCTGCTTTGTCAAAAGGGGAATAAAAGCGCCCCCCCCCCCACACACACAGAGCCGCCGTGCAAGGCCTCGTTATCGTCTGGGGAACCGGGAGAGGAAGAAGCGATGGGAACGCGGCGAGTGGCGCTTTGAAAGGAGCGTTGGTCATCTGGCGGCCGAGGCCCGGGGGAGGGGGCATTTCAAGGTCCTGTGATCGCCCGACGCGGGATAATCAAGCGCGAGACAATGGACATTTGACGAAGACGAGACAATAGCACCGTGACGAAGACGGACCATTGGTCCACACACAGGCCGCCCTTTTATTATATTCCACCCCCCCCCCCCCCCTTCCTCGCTCGTTGCGTTTCTTTTACAAATCCACTCTCATTAGCATGTCGCGTTGTGGGGCGACCGTCACTTCCTTCCAGCCGCAAGCCAGAGCTGTCAGATGAAATGGTGAACACGGCGTGTCGTTTCCCTAGTGATGCAGGCCTTGGGAAAAATATATCAAACATTTCGGTGCGGCGGCGTTGACTGGGTGGTAAGATTCGCTCCTGCCGTCCACCGGCGGTGTGTTTCTCTCTCTCTCTCATCTGTGCATGTATGCCTGTGTGCTTGTGTTTTACATGTGGCGGATAGCATTTCATCTCATAATACATTTTGTGTGTTCGTTACGACAGCGAGGAACAGGAAGCGGCAGACTTATCGCAGGATCTTCCCCACAACGCCGCTGTGGGCGTCCACAGACGAGAGCACAGACCGGACGTGTATTTGGATCCCATGATTAGCCTGAAAGAGACAGACCACTGTAGGGGGTGTGTGTGTGTGTGGGGGGGGGTCGCGTTTCAACATTTGACAACGCATGTACCCCTCGACCCACTTTCGCTCACCGCAGTTGCTAATCACAGTACTTCATGCAGAGGGAACGCTTCGCTTTCAACAGCAACAGAAAGCAATCCCCGTCGCCATCGCCCTATCGCAGTACTTTGTAAAGAAGCGCACAATCAACTGCCAATCAAATGCCGGCGAGACCCATGGGGAGATGTGGTTGGCCCTGATAACTCGTGCTGATAGAACCAATCAGATCTCTCTCTCTCATCGCATCACTTCACCATTCGGTTTATCTCTCTCCGTCACTGTTCTCCACTCAACTGACTACAGCTTTACATTCAGTGCATGTTTCAGATATGCCCGAGAGAGACACAGGGAAGGGAGACAGAGAGAGAGACAGAGAGAGAGACAGAGAGAGAGACAGAGACAGACAGAATAGAGGGAAAAATAAGGTTTACCCTCAAAGATGCCCTCCCGGCATTCAGAAGGAGCAGGAAGACGCCCCGCGACAGATTTATCCAATGCTGTGAATGTTGTTTATGTGCTGATGTTTATGTATCGCTCGGTTTTATGAGACGGTTTGAATGGTGCCAGGAAAACAACAACAAGACATTTTAAATGTTGAATCCAAGCTGGCCACACGCGACGCCGCATGTAAATCAAGGTGTGGGAAAATCATGACACCCCCCCCCCCCCCTCGTAATTACTGCTGGGAAGGGATAATTTACCTCTCTTGTACTGCACTTCAAAACTTCAGAATAAGGTTTATGCACCAAGAATATTTAGCATTGTAAAGCCATATGGCAGGCGGTAATGCTGAAACACTCAATTTATGTTGTTTTACATCATTTAAAAAACAATTTGCTTTAATATCCCTCAAGCACAACCAAAACTGAAGACTAATTGTATTCGGTACTTCATGTTTGTTATTTTACACAGCATTCGATTTTAAAGGACTGCCTGCATTGAAAACGACAACTAATTGCATATTCCATACATTTGCGTTTTTGCTACCCACTACGTTTAATGTGGACCGCCGGGCTATCACTTCCTGACTGGCGGGATCATGTGACACCACCGCTATTTTGGTGCCAGGTTCTGGGAGTCACCGACGCCACCAGCCACAGCAGCAGGCGATATGTGAGCAATTTAGCGCCTGAGTGCACGTCGCACGTCGCCATGGTGGCACCAGGGATGCGTCAAGACAGATTACAGATTACAACATCAGATTAGATGTACCTTTTAATTGGGGATACTGGGACTGTGTGTCTCGCAGCAGATGCTGAAATGGGTTTCACCTTTTAAATCTTTACGCTTTAGCGTGGCGACCAGGGATTATCTCAATCAGGTAGGTTGGTAAATCCACTTCCAAATAAATAGACTTTAGAAATACATAAATGAATAAAAAATAGGATTTAGTTACTGGTATGTCTGCTTTAAATCAATTGAAATGCATAACTCGAGAAATACATAAATAAACAAACAAAATGTTGTTTTTGGTAGATGGGGTTTTGGTAAATCAATGAAAAATAATAAATCACATTAATATATTATGGGTAGGCCTTGCTTTTGGTTTAAATATTGGGGTGGCTTAGGTTACCCAAGATGTAACCAGATTGTGTTTATTCACAATCAGGCTGTGGCAGTTTCCATGTCGTCTTGGCAGGGCCTACTGTGCTGCGACTTGGTCACCGAGGGCACACATCAATAAGCCTCTTTGTCAACAAATGAGGGCTTCGCTCAAGCTAAATGCTAATAATCTAAACATACTTGGCAGACATTACTTATTTTTTCGCAGAAAAAGAAAAAAAAAGATGGCAAATGGAGGATTACATTTTTTATGATGCCACTTGGCTCAACATGTCCCAGTCATTAGCTTGGTGAGGAAAAGGGTTTACCCAAACCGTACATAATCCTGGCTGAGATGAAGGTCTTCAACCGCAGCCCGGCGTTCTCCACAACTACGATAGAGACTGCATGATGATGATGATGATGATGAGAGAGAGAGGGAGACAGCGCTCGGGTTGACTTTTCCTCTAGCTCGGAAAAGTGCAGAAAGATTTGAATGCAACACAGTTATCCTGCCATTCCAGATTGAACAGAGTGGTGCCAAAAAAGAAACATGTTGAGATGATCAAAAAGTGTATTTTTGCCTTGTTGGAATCAACTGAAAGAAAAACAATTGCAGTCATAACCGTTTTTATTTCCAACTGCCTTGTTTTAGTTTTCTTTGCTCGAGACTAGCCCTGCAAAGCCCGGCGTAGACACATCCCATGATGTGCAGACAGTGGGGTTGAAGACTTTTCAGCGAGACCATGGCAGGTTGGCCTTATTCTGCGCGTTGCAGATACTCCTGACAGTTTGATTAAGATTATAGAAAGCAACTGGCAATATTCTAATAGTCTCCGCTCCCTTGAAAAAGCGAGGCGAGGCAAAGCTCTCAAAGGATGTACTGGCATTTAACGCTGCTGCGCTTCACTTGATTGGCGCTGTGAATTAGCAAAAAAAAAACACAAACCGAATGCAGAGCACTCTTTAATGCCACCGAGACTCGGGAGATGTGTTTTATTCAGTGTTCAATGTGCCATGAAATGCATGCTAACCTCTATTTGAGAAACTGTTTTTATTAAGCTTTGAGGATGATTTATTGGCAGAGGCGTTAATTGCACAAATCACATGGTCTGGGTAAAATACAGATATGTGAAGTTGTATGTTTGATACATATGGTTATACGCAGCATGAATGAATATAATCCCGGTCAGAAAGCTTTGGTAAACATCTCCTGCTTCATATTTGAGTCATGATTCACACCATGCCACGGAGCTACTGTGAGGTAGAAAGAGGCAGAGAGAAAGCAAAAGAGCAAATGTCAGAAAGATAGCAATAAACAAATACGTGCAATAAAAAGTGATTTAAAGTTCCAGACAAAAGAATGAAAACAAACTGTCCTTGATCATAGATTTAACAGATTGCATCATGACCCGCAAAGGCAAGAAAGACTGAAAACAATGAAAGGACAGGTTATGAGTGCGATGAGGAATGGCGAAATGGGTGCGGCCCTAAAAGGATTGTTTAAAGACGAGGTGTAACTGCATTCAGGCTGTAACCGGCTTCCTAAATACGCCATGTCTCCCAGTAAAACGGGCGATTAGCGCTAGAGAAAGCGCAGAAAAACTAATGTGGTTTTCTCCCATGGGATTTAAATGGATTGTGCAAAAATCGTCACAAAACTCACGGTACCCCACAGCACGCCACAAACTGTCCAATCACATGGCCGAACGTGCGGCGCACTACAGGCTATTTGCATGAAGTGAAACGACATTATACGTTTGTCCCACCCCCTTTGTGGCCCCGCAAAAACAAAAGTGCGCTGTCCCATGATCCTTTGCGCCGCACGCCGACGTGTCCGATAACGAGCGGAGCCGCGCGGATAGTCTGCAACTTCGGCCCGTTGAAGGCTTTCTACGAGGGGGAGCGTAAGTAGGCACTCATGTTTGCACCTTCATGGACAGGACGGCGAAACGAGAGAGGGGGCGTGACGTAGCATAGGGCCGCGAGTTGGAATCGAACGACGGTGCGTTAGCCTCCGCGGTTAGCGCACTAGCAGGCTAACGGGCTGAACCACCTAATGACAGGGCCGGTTAAAACCCTGCCCTGCGTGGTCCGTGAAAAGTGTCTCACCCCATGGGAAATTAGCCGACAAAGGTGGAACAAGGTCCCTTATCATATCGTGACATCTCTCTCTAACCTGTGGCGGGAGAAACCCTCCGACTGAGGAGGCTGCTGTTGCCCCGACGATTGATCGAAGCGATGCTGTGTTGCGACAGCCCTTTAAAAACACGCACACCCCCATACACTGTTCTGCTGCATTGTCAGCAGGGGGGGGGGGGGGCGGGCACGGCAAATCATTATGCTTACTAACAACTTCCATCCCCCCCCCCCCAAAAAAAAAACAAAAAACAAAACTGCATGACAGACAGTGAGAGAGAGAGAGACAGAGACACAGAGAGAGAGAGAGAGGGAAGGAGGGATGCAGAGAGTGAGAATAGGGAGGGACAGTGATTGAGAGAGATAGGGAGAGAAGAGAAAGAGAAAGGCAAGATGAGAGAGAGAGACAACAACAGTGGGAGAGAGAGTAGGAGAGAGAAAGTGAGGGAGAGCGAGCGAGAGAGCGGGAGAGAGAGAGAGAGAGAGCAAGAGCGATAGGGAGACCGAAGAAGACGGTGAGAAAGGAAGGGACAACTAATGATGCATACTAAAAATGTCCCCAAAAACAACTAGAAGAGAAAGCGAGAGCGATTTTCGAGAGAGAGCGAGGGAGAGAAGGAGCAAGAGAGAGAGATGGGGGGGGGGGGGGGGGGGGGGGGGAGGGAGCGAGAGATAAAGAGCAAGGGAGGAGAGGAGAGGACAGAGATGATGATGGGGGGGGGGGGGGGGCTTGGGGACCTAGTTCAGCGTGTCAGTAATGGACCACTAACATACCATTTGACTTGTGTGGCTGATCGATCAGAGTCCCGGCGGACATGTGCTGCCTCAGCCAGCGGAGGGGGGGGGACTCAGTTGGCTGGTGATCCTAATTTGTTGGCTCGTGTCGGGATAAATAGGGATTAAACACAGTGTTTGATCTGGAAATTGAACAAAAAAGTTGTCGAGTGGAGAAGAAAGTGGGGGCGGACAAACAAAAAAGGAAAAAAGCTTTGGCGGGGACTGGGAGGCAGGTTCGGGATGGAAAGGCAGACAAAATGGCCGTGTGTCCAAGTGATTTTATTCATGGGTTCATTCATTTTTTATGATTATTAATCATTTGATTTGTTAAGGTTTGTTTTAGTTATTAGAAATACAGAATTGGTTAAGCAAAGGACGATGCTCCTGAATACTCATAAAGCAAATGTAATTTATGTCTGGTGTGGTTTAAAGTATTCACATTTATTTTCCCCTCCTCTGCATTTTTCTTTTCACCGGTACCCTACTTTCTGGTGTGCGACCTTTACAGTTTTGCTATGTTATTTGCCATGAAAGATAAGCATATATGTATCTTGGTTTCTTAAAAGTCATCTCTTGATTTCCTTCATCAAAAGGGAAATGTTACCCGGAGGACTATTCGGTTGATGTGTTAAATCATACTTGATCACTTGGGAACATGTAAACTTCTTATTACGCAGAAAACAAATCTATTCAGACAAAAATGAACAGCAGTCACAAGTATCTTTCGATCAAGACGCACAACAGAAACATTCAATGATAAAATCATCCCGCTAATGAAAATTAATCTCCCCATGATCATTTCTAAGAGATTAATTTCCCCCACCAAGAAAAAAAGAAAAATGTTCATTCTCCAGAAATGGAAATGTCAAGCCATAAAACCTACCGACAGTTCCAGTGTGCGGCATAATACCATAATTATGCTAAAGGGAAGGCGGGAAAACAATGTATAGTGGGTCTTTTGTCCATTTCACACACGCTTTGTTGCCTGATGGGCAGGCATCATTTCACTTATCTCCAGAAGTAGTGGAGGAGGAGATACCAGACTCTGGTCCTTCAGCTGAATGGCTGGCGGCCACTATACAGATGAGAAACTGGATTGGATTTCCATGAAAAGGTAGGACCCAATGAGTTCTGTGAGAGTCGGGGATACCATAATGGTTCATTAAGACACACAATGTCACGCAGGGCCTGAAGGGAGAAGGAGATGAAAAAACACGAACAGATCAGACAGGAAACCGCATTAAGGAGACTCAACTCGCTACACTGCGCTATCACGCACACACCGCGCGCACACACACGCGCACGTGCACACATTTTATCCTATTCAAAAACTGGTAGTACACGTTTACTTTATTTCAATATACAGAAATTCCAGTTGAAACGTCATCATGAAAATGAAGGTTGCACATTATGGTTAAAAAAACGCAGGCAAAAAAAATAATAAAAAGAAAAGAATAGGAAATGTGAGGCAGAATCTTTACCAAGGTCACAGTTGCTGGGCAACTAGTTTCAAAGGGTTATAATAATAATAATAAGAATAATAATCAAACCATATTGTTTCTCCTGTTTAGTGTACAGCCTTTAAATAATTCATACACCGTTGTCAAATGTACATCATAAATAACATCTAGTACACACTCACACCTTTTTCTTCTTTTTGAAGATAGGATAAAATAAGATGGTACTTTATCTTACATCTCTCTCTCTCTCTCTCTCTCTCTCTCTCTCTCTCTCTCTCTCTCTCTCTAATATAACAATATTTTATTATAAAGTTTCTTAAACATATAGCCTACACAGATATACAAACTGTAGGAGCCAAATTAAAATTTTAATATAAATTGTGTGTGTTTTTAGTATGTGTTTGTTCCCTATATTAGTGTTACCTTTCTTATGATAATCATTGGTGTGCAGATTATATAAGGGTTCTCATTGGTTGGTCGATATACACTGTTAGATGCAAGTTATAGTTAATTTGTGGAAATGCGTTGTGGCACATAAACACAGCACTGCGGAGGTTAGTTTGGAGTAGTTAAGAGTGGCGCCACATGGTTTTCTGACCGCGTCAATACGTTTAGACGTAAAGGAATACGGTAAAGAAACGAGGAATAAATGAAACATCATTTTAACAAAGGAGTGGGATCACTGTTTACTGGAATAAATCAGGCCAACACACTCTCCCTCGCACACTAAGGAAATAAGAATTAAAGGATAATACCAAAGACTGTAGGGACAATACAAACCCAACACCGATTTAACCCAACATATAACCAAATGTAATAGTTTGGCCTGTGATACGCTGTGCGCGTATCCATATGGGCAGGAGTTAGACCGTCCCGTGGTCATTATTGTATTGTGTGGCGAATAACTGTTTAAACTGATTTTACTGCATGTCTGGATTGCTCCTGACAATGGTGCGATGGCAAACATACGTGTGTGCATCCGCACGCCGGTTATTACACGGCTTATGAGAAACGACGTGTATAATGTAGTGCACCACACATTCGACAGTCAGTGTTAAAGTGACAATTAACTGTAATCTCTCTTGCGGTTGAATGGCAGCTGTGGTGTCACTACATAAGAAAAGTTGGATGAGAAAGAAAACCCTCCACCACCACCCCTACCTCCACCACTTCCACCTCCACCACCACCCCTACCTCCACCTCCACCACCCCTACCTCCACCACCTCCACCACCACCCCTACCTCCACCACTTCCACCACCCCTACCTCCACCAACTCCACCACCTCCACCACCCCTACCTCCACCACCTCCACCACCCCTACCTCCACCACCTCCACCACCCCTTCCACTTCCACCACCTCCACCACCCCTACCTCCATCACCCCTTCCACTTCCACCACCCCCACCACCTCTATCTCCACCACCCCTTCCACCACCACCACCACCACCAATTCCCCTACCTCCACCCCCTACCTCCCCTACCACCGCCACCACCCCTAACTCCCCCCCACCTCCACCACCACCACCGCCGCCAGTCTCTCGCCGACGGCTCGCGGCAGTGAGGGGAGAGCATGATGTCTGGGATGAATATCTCTTAGCCCCCCTCTCCCCTGGGGGACGGCCAGCTCCAGCCGGCTCCCTAGCCAAGACTCAGAGTGCCTTGGACCTGGAGGTCAGCATCTCATTTTACACGGACAGAAATCTATTATAAAACCTATCTGTCCTCGCATGCATGCCGTCCACCGAGGGTTAGGGATGGGGAAGGGGTCCCCTCTAATTGTTTTTCCTACGCCGCTGAGCTGACCTGCTTACACTAGAGAAGAGTCTACTATACTTCAGGCGGGAGTGATGAAGAGAAAGATAGAGAGGGAGGGAGGGAGTGAGGGAGGGAGATGAATGAAGGAAGGGAAGGTGAAAGGAAGGCAGGAGGGAGTGAGGGAGAGAGAGAGATAAAGGAAGGAAGGAGAAAGGAAGGCAGGAGGGAGTGAGGGAGAGATGAAGAGAAAGAGAGAGACACAGAGACAGAGAGAGAGAGCGACAGAGAGAGAGAGAGAGAGAGACAGAGAGAGAGAGAGAGCGAGAGAGAGAGAGAGAGAGAGAGTCAGAGAGAGAGAGAGACTGGATGCAGCTGGTGGGTGCAGATATTGTTGTTGTTCCTGTTTACCCTTTGGTGTTTCTTCTTTATGTTCAGTGTTGCATACAGGAGCTTGTCTTTTTCCATTTACAATTTAGCCATTTTGCAGATGCTTTTATAACAGTTTTCACCATTATTTATCATCATGTCCTCAACCGCCAGAAACATCCAACATGCTACAAAAAGATATGGCGACTTTGTTGTCAGGGACAAACTCCACGTGCAACTGAAATGTTGCAGGTATGGAAGCCCATAGTGAAATTGTCTTTCATGAAAAGCCAAAGTTGTCGTCCACGGTCACCGGCTCCACTGAAAGCTGTCCTCCTAAAGTGGGCTCTTAGAGGCCAGTCATGAAAGAACATGCCAGAAAATGTGTTTTTATTTACGATATAAAAAAAGGCGAAACCTGAATTGTTGGGGGTTTTAGGTCATTGTTCCTTTCTGCCCCATCAGGTTGAATTATTTTTTTTTTTTACGGGCAATAATATATTGGATTTTTACAAGGCTTTGCTAAGGCGGTTGCATTAGATTATTGGAAATATCGGGAAAAAATATACCAATGAAAGGGAAGCAACGCTACAATGGAAAACGACAAATGGGGTCATTCAAACAATAAAATCTACGTGCAAGAAAAGTCAGAAAACATGTCTTTACAATCGGCACAATCTCTCCTGGTAAAAGCAAGGAAGGTTGTTGCTGGAAGAAGGAAAATGAAAGCCCTCTAATGCGTGCAACGCTCGCTGAAGAGCACATGGTCCACCTTGAACGAGGAGGCTCTGACCGAGAGAGCGAGAAAGCGAGAGAGCGAACCCATTTCAATGGCTGCTTCATAACAACCCCAACTTTGAAGATATGAATAAATGTTAGGATTTGATTTCATGTTCCCAGGGGCTTTAAGTTGGATATGGTGGCTCAGTGGGGGGGGGGGGGAATACATGGGAATCTTTTGATTAGATTGTGGGAGTGCTCTTATCAGAATCAAACATTTTCTATTTTAAGTAACACACTGTATTTCCAAGTCTTACACACACACACACTGGAGACGACTCCTCCGTTGGATGATAGAGTATACAAAAATCAACCCCATTTAATTCGATTTTTCGTACAGATTCTATGTTTGCCTATCCAACCATCTTTTTCATTATTCGTCATTTTGTATTAATACAATTGGAAGACGATATGAAATTGTGGGTGTGCATACAAATTCAATAATGGCATAAATAAAAGGGAAGACGATTTGAAGAAGTTGACGAGAATAACGATTTGTGTAATATATTGTTATTGCAAATCATATATTTTAATTGTATTTAAATCATGCCGGCAGGCTAATGAGGGTATAGCATTCTCTTCATCATAGCCATTAAAAAAAAGAGACTAAACCTGCCAATAAAGCACGTCTATGCAAAACCTTTTTGTGAGGCTACGACTGGGAATTATTACGTCTAATAATGACCTCGGTGTTGCTTATGAATTGAAAAACTGCATTAATCATTTCCTCAAAGTGTTGTGTGCTTTGTTGTCGATGCCCCGCATTTCAGATTAACGTGACTCGTGCGTGGATTCTAGATAACAACTCATACCCAATATCACAGCCCGCTCTATAGTCATATTTTTTTGAGGCCACAAATGAAATGAAGCGGTATTTCTGAGACCACGCAGGGAGTTGCGTCGTGTGCTATGGGTGCGTGATCACCGCATGCAGGGAACGTGTGTGGATACTGCATGCCTAACGCCACAAGTCAAGTACAGGTTATTCGTAGAGACCTTAATCACAGTTACAGTCTCCTAGGTCTCATTTTACGACGCCCCCTTACCCGAAGCCCTCTAAACCGCAAACCTTGAGAAGACCATAGACCGTAAGGACCACAGCAGAGGGATCCCTCCTCCCGGCGATGGTTAGGGATGCACTAGGTGCCGATGGTGAGACGTACTGTAGAACGGTAGCATAAAACAAAAGCAGACACAAAAGGTACTACAAACTAGATAAGTAATAGGTTAAAGAAAAATCTGTTATGATCGTGGGCTAGTCTTTCTAGTCTTTCTGTCCTAACCAAGAGCAAGTTCGCAATTTGAAAACGATTGCCGCCATGGACTGCTACCATGCATCCCAAATGCCAATGAACACATCTGTAGGGCAGATGGAGGACGCAGGGATTCTGAACCAAAACGAGTCGTTTCTTTCCAAAAAGACGACAACTGTTGCTACAACGCTGAGCTTCAGACAGGAATGCACTTAGGGTGACTAGGCGCGTGGAGGGCCCTTCTCCGATTGCGTGAGGACACTGTTAAAACAACGCTGGCAGGGCTGGCGGCGAACCTTGGGGATCCCAATCGATGCTTCATGTTTCTCCCGTAGTGTCGTAGTGTGACCTGTTTAAATGCACGTGATTTGCGCTCGCCAAGGAGCGAATATCAGTACCGAACTCTGGGTTTCGGCTAGTAGCACCGACCTTTATTGCTGAGAGTTGGGCTAATTCCATATTAGCGATAATATGGTTGTGCTGTTTTCATTAAACGACCACACACACACACACACACACACACACACACAAAGTGAAAATACAATTTTTAAAACTAACATGATAGCTAAATATTGCGTATCTATAATTGTACATCGTACATTGTCACATGTACCCAAAGTACTTAGGGATTTGACATTCTGGATCTGTAGAATCTGTTGTCATGGTAACACTCACTGGTAAAGGTTTCACACCTATAGTCTATGCATATATTGCATAGACTACAGTTTGGTTTTAAATTATTTTTTTCTTCTTCAATCAAACTTGTGAAAAGATTTTCTTCCACAAACTGTCAAAACTTGTTAACAGGTATTTTTTAAAATGGTCCGGATTCAGTAAGAGTTTAAATGAAAAGGTTTTGGACTGTAAATACCATGAGAAAAATAGAGTTGAAGTAAAATACAACCAACATGATATTGAAGTACAGTACTTGAGCAGAAGTACATAGGACACTTTTCGATACTGAAGGAGAGTACTTGAGCAGAAGTACAAAGGACACTTTTCGATATTGAAGGACAGTACTTGGGGAAGTACATATTTTCCATGGTTTTAATTGGAGGGAAGCTGGAGGTTTAGGTTCAAACGTTTCCATTCTACATTTCCCCTGACACAGCCGAAAGACGGCTTTCATTATTCACCCCAAAAAGTTGCTCATTTTGCCTGTATTTGTCAAACTAAATGCAATTTGCATAGCTGTTGAAATAACTGAAGGTTATTATGTAATGAAGTGTCTGAAGTATAGAACTATTTGAAGTGCAGGTAATTTAAAGCAAATAGCCACTACAAAACTAGCAGATTAACACAGACTTATTTGTCGTCTTTTCCAATAGATCTGTGTGTACTGTACAACGTGGACTATTGAACGGACCAAAAGCGGCTTGAACTGTTAAGATGTTAAGACCGGATCGATTGTGGCTCCTACACGATGTTCTGCCCCCGCGTTCAAATCAAAGGACGAATCAAACCAAACTGGAGGGTGTCGGCCCTTGTTAGCTTTGTTTTGGAAAATGACAACTATTACAGCAATCACAAACTCCCTTACATCCTTCTGGATGTAAGGCCATCTTGCCTCCATTCATCCTTTTCCAATGGAAGAGAAGCAATTGCCTCTTGATGTGGACTTCCAAGGTTTCCAAGACATGATGTTTGTGTGTCTTTTGTGGTTCAGGCAGAAGCTGACTTTACTCTGGCAAGAATCAGAAACGCTTTATTGATCGCCAGGGAGAAATTGGGTACACACTTTGCTTGGGTATAGTACAATAGTATAACACCATTATGTATGTAGTACAATGGTACAACTCCATCATGTATATGTTATACAATGGTAGTGTTATATCATGTATAGGTCCTATATGTATTGGGATCAGGGCAGGCCTCCCATGGTTTATTTAAAAGTATAAGCAATGCCATCAGGGCGCTCTCACACATTGTAAACACCATGATCACTTACTGACACATATTGATAACCAAGTGACAAAACGTAACGACCACACTGCAATGCTAATTGAACCATTGGTATGTTCTAGTGGGTTTTATTTTGTATAGCAGTAGTAGTATTAGTAGTAGGCCTAGTAGCACTACTGAGAAGAGTGGTTACCATAGCACCTACTCCTATATAATAATAGTAGTACCGTAGTCCTAATTATGACAGTTGCAGTTGAAATAATGACACGAAAGTTTAGAAAGAAGCTATTAGTTTATATTAAATAATTGCATGGAGAGGCAACAGGGCAACAGGGAACTACAAATGAATACCAAACAATGGCGTACAAAGGGTGTTTATTTGTTCACGTTATAATTTGTTGAATTACTCGAATTAATTAGACCCAGAGTGTTCTTTGGGTTACCTGGGGATCTCTATGAAATGCCATTGAAACAGCGTCGTTTTTCACCCTCACCAGCGCCGACACAAACTATCCCATTGTCCTCGCCACGGCAACCGGGCCATTAGCGGAGAAGGAACAGCTTCTCCAGACACACGAACCAAACCAGCCACCGGCCCACTCTGTTACCATTAACATACACACACAGACACACACACACCAAAAACAACACCAAACACGGCAAGCGAAGAGAGGGAGGGAAGGAGAGAGGAGCCGTGCCCCAGCAACGTGCCGACACGGTGGGTAATGGCGTGTAATTATCATTCTGTGTAGAACAGCCGGCATATTCGGCCCGTGTGACGTGTGCTAGTAAGGAAAAGGTTGCGGTGCGGTGATCCGTAGCACCTTACCGCTGCCATCCCCCGTGGGGGGGGGGGGGGGGGGGGGAGGGGGAGGAGGAGCGCTGCACGCCAGGCTAATGGAGACGTCAGGGCCACGCACACGAGAGGAGGGAGCCGAGGAATTTTCTTCTGAATGTGCGCGTCGGCGTGAAGAATACGGATGTGTGTGTATATACACACACACACACACACACACACACAAATAATGTGTGTCATGTATACGGCAATATACACACACTGCTTGTATCATGGGTGTGTGTATGGCAATGTGCACACCGTGCATGTATACATTTATGTGTATTAGCAATGCACACTTGGTGCTTGTGTGGATGTATGTGTCTGGCAAAGTGCATGTTGTGCTTTACATATATGGCAATGCACACACTGTGCTTGTAGTAATGTATGTGGTATGTGTGTGGCAAGACACACACACACACACACACACACACACACACACACACACAAACACACTGTTTTGCATTTTTTCCTGCTTTCATCAATGTATGTGTATAGCAATGCAATGCACACTTTGTGTTGGTATTGATGCATGCATGTTTAGATTTGCATGTTTTGAGCATGTATTAATGTGTGTGTGTGTTTATATTAATGTATTCATGAACTGCACGCGTATAGCAATGTGCACATGTATATGTATTTGTATGATTAGATGAACATCTGACAATCTGTTTCTAAACCTTGGAGAGGGGCTGGTAGAAGCAGCAGGGCTATATATATAAGCGCCGTGGATACAGAACGGTATTTATAGCATGTTGATTATGTAACCAGGCTGATACGATACACTGAATGCGCTGGCCATTATCTTAGACATTGAACTGGCACAACGTGCTCATTTCTCCGCAGAACCTCGCTACTTTTTCTTCTTCTTTGATGTCTGTTTTTTTTTTTAAGACAACAGACCTCAAAATCCTCTGCTTGCCAGACTTTTCATCGCCTTGAGCACACCTTCGGTAGATAGCCGTGGCCCTCTTGGATGGAAACGAAACACACACACGGCCAGAGAAAACATGAAATCTTTGTTCTGTCTACATTCAAACAGAACATGCGTGTCAAGTCCAACACTGAATAGAAAAAAAACATGGTCTATATGCAAGCTATACATGCCTGTACATGTGTTGCATTACAACTAGGGCTGTCACGATTCTCCAAATCCACGATTCGATTTGACTTTCGATGTTAAGGTCACAATTTCGATTCTCGATTTAAAGAAACGATTAAAAGAGGACTAATCGAAATCATGACAGCCCTAATTACAACACACGGTAGATTGTATTTGGTTTTGTTGAGTAAATAAATACATAAAACTGAGCCAGCGTATTTTGAAATCGTCGACATGGCACAGGGCACTTTGGGGAGTAAAACAGCAGGGCACCCAAGATACACACAGGATGTGTAAGTACACATAAACAGAATGAAAGGAAGAAAGGAAGGAAGACTACATTAACTCGTATATTTCAGTTTCTAGAGCAAACCTGTCCTGCAGTTTGCTAAAGTGCGATTTAAAATATGGTGTCTCTTGTGGTCTCGCCACAGGAGCCACCATATTTTAGCAAGAACAAGATTGTAGGTCAAACAGCCACTGACCCACCTTTATCACAATACATATGAACGAGTTCAGCTGTAAACAGTTCTCCAGCAACACAGTATTGCATAGTATTGCATCCTATATGTTCTCAGAACAATATGAGAATACTAACAAATGAGTCATATACTATTCGGTCGTTTAGCAGGCGCTTTTATCCAAAACAACTTGCTAATAATTCAGATATAGGTCATTATAATGAGGAGGTAGGGTGATGGGCATCTTGCTCAAAGATGCCTACACGTAGGCTGCAGACATTGGGGGATTGAACCCAGTACCCTTTGGCGAGTCCTAATCTTGTGCGGTAAAACACAGTTTCCACAGTCTCTTTTTAAAGCAGAGAATCATAAACCAACGTGTAAATGCTGGGGGATATTAGGATATTGGACTGGTTTAAAAGAAGATGTGTGGGCAACAGCCAGCTAGCATCCCAATGGAGCCTTCCAGTATGTTTACAAATGTTTGGCTGTAAGCAACGCTTGAGGGCTTCATTGCAAATGAAATGAATCCTGAGACAGCATGCCTTCATTCTCATTGTCAGCTAGCGTCGAAATAAAATACTGTGGCGTGTGTGTGTGTGTGTGTGTTGCCTCAGTCCGACCTGTTGGACTGATTAGACTCTGCGGCCGGGCGAGGCTGCACACCTGTGGTGCATGAGCAATCACGGCACCCGGGATAAATCAGCTATCACCACACACACACACTCAGGGAGAGAGCCTCTGTCATGACTGCATTTACCACCTGCTCTGGCTGCACCATCTTGCCATCTCCAATAAACTGGGACGATATACTACATCTACCTGTGTCCTGTGTCGGAGGAGCCCAGCCCCTTAGGTGGTGTGTGGTAGCGGTCAACTGCCACTTACAATCTAGCAGCATTATCTACTATTACTATTTAGTTATTTAGCAGATGTTTTTATCCGGTGACTTTCAGTGAATACAGATACGGACGTCATGGAGGAGCAGGTAGAAAAACGATTCAGTTGGAGAAATTGGTTTGGCAGAACTTCACAGGCAGGCAGCCATGATGGTTGACACACAGCAAAGTGGTTGTAGACCACTTTACCTTCCCGCCGTTAGTTTGGCCTGGTAACCCTCTTGGGAGCTACTCTTGTGGGTGTACCATGATGTGAATGACATAATAGGAACACACAGCATGAGGGGCGCTGGCGTGGGCTCTTGTAGACGAGGGACCACCAGGGAGCACTCTCGACGTGTGCGTGCAATCACTTCGCTGTTCTCCTCCTGAACAGACTGCACCGGAGACCTCCTCCCCGATGGAGCCAAACACTCATGGTTGCTTGGCGTGGCGTTAAGGCGTACAACATCTGACAATGGGTGTCCACCCTACCCATAGTGCTTTGTACCCACTGTGGTTTCCTACAAAGGCCTGCTATGGATTCCCTACGAGGCCATTAGTGCAAGATCACATTTGCGTTTTCTTTTTTGTCATATCTTGGGGCACTTGCGTAATGGAGTGATATTTTAGTCTCGAATTCAGTTGACATTTTGCTACACCTCATTTGCTCTCAGTCACAAATGGTCAAAGTCAACAGAAATAATGGGAATTTGTTTAAATGACCCCCATTTTACCATGTAATGGCAATTTAACCACTGCTATATACTCTTTAAAAACGTGTGTGCAATCCATAGCACAAAATACAGCTTAATGTTCGGAGTGGGATTTCCAGTCCCTTCAGATTCACCACTGAAACAGCCAAACAGCGGAATGGGACATTTTCTGTGGCCGTTGATTTTATGATATTGAACCAGTGCTCTGATTGGCTGGTTCTTGACTACATTTAGGAGCCCCAGTGAACACCAGCCAATCTACAAACACAATCAGCCAAGTTTTCAGCATGAAATGAGACTTGCAGAGCTTTCTGGTCCTTTTAGTTTGCCTCTCTGGCCATACAATTCGATTGGCTAAAATGACTCCCCAGGTGAGCATCAGGCCCAGTTCCATTGGAACAGGAAGTACAATGAGAAGTCGACATGTTTAGTCAAATAAAAGGGAGAGATTAAAGGAACTTTGGCAGCCAAGTGAGGGTAATTGATTTATAATTTATCAGCTTTTGGTGAGGGGAGGCCCCCCAGAGAGAGCTGGGATATATCTTGCAACAAACTCCCTGCTGTCCTTGTGAGTGTGCTTGATATGGACAGGCTGTCCCGCCAAGAGAGGGTGTTAAACATACCGCTATCAATAGATTGTTCACATGTCTGACAGAGGTTTTACACAAGCAAAAAAGTGAAACTCTCAGACTGGTTCCTGATTAAATGAAATTGTCATGGCTGCCGCAGTGATCTATGATGCTCAGGGAAAGGCATAAAGCACCATAAATCTCGCTTTGTCCTGCCTTGAAATGTCAGCATTTGCTAAAATGAGCCTAGAGATACAGTTTTATTCCACAATGATAAAAGTGAGAAAGCAGACGCCGCTAGTCTTAAGACAGTGTTCCTCCCTAAGCAATAAAATCGCTGCTCTCTCATCAACAGACAACAGCACTCTGCCAGGGCATAGCGGGCAGAACCAAGGTCGAAGCCATCATACTTTACCACAGGACAACACACGTGAAAATACAATGCAAACTGCACACGCTGCCTAAGGAAAATCCTCTGAGGTGGTTAAAAAAAAAACAGCGTTATTCCAAGGGCGCAATTTCACGGGAAAGCACGGGACCTTTTGATTGAGACCATCTGCACATTCGTCCTCGTATTATTGCATGCATCAGAACACCGTTTAAACTTTAAAAGCGTTTCTGTTCATCAATTCATCGGATAATTCTTAACAATACGTATTATCATGGAGGCACAGGGGGAAAGAGCCAGAAATATTATGGTCCCAGCTGCTTCCTCTTCACACTCTGAGCGATCATCATCATCACGCCCCCTCCATTATTCCAACTGCTCTGTTTAAGTCCTGAATAAATCTAGACTTTATCCAGCGCATAAAATGTAAACACATACCACTTTTAAAGTTCTGGCGTCAGCAACTTCCCAAACCCCAATCTCGAGGACACAAAGGAGGATTCTTCTTAGTACAGTGACTTAATTACCAGCAGCACTTATGCCGCGTAATACACCAGCTGAGACTGTAATGACTGCAGAGACACCAGCTGTGAACTATTAAGGACAGGATGGCAATGACCAGGCAAACCAGAAATCAGCCTCTTAGATTGCCCAGAGAATGCTGTACTACAGTTGGGGCACAGGAACATACCGTAGCTTTGTTTTCTAACACATCATAGCACGTTGGGTTGTGTTTGATTGATCGATTGACGATGCGGGAGAAAAAAATATTGAGGTTTGACATTGATCTACTGGTGGTTGATCTACTGGCGGTTGAAGAATACATGAACATAAAGCCGCAGCAGAATATGTTGGCATGGCGTTTGGGGGAAATTGTTCAGAAATAATGTGTACTCACCCTGTACCAAACAATCTCCCGGAGCCTCCCATCGGTTTTGAAGTTGCACTTGAGCGTGACGGTTTCCCCCACAACAACTGGAGGCAGGGGCTCGATGGTAACTGTCAAATATCCTGGAAGAAAGTTAGAAAAGTGCACACGGGACATTGATTACTAAGGGATGTAATAATGCAAAATAAAAACCAAAGCTAACTCTTTCAGATGCACATTTTGGTTTGTTTCATTCCCATTTGAAATGGAATGATTTGATTTTCAAAAGCCAAAGGGTCATGAATCATTCATGGTGTTTGAGTGAACACGTTGGGTGTTCACTTAATCCCCAATCTCTGCTTTTTAACGGCGGAGATTGACTGAGACCACGTGGTCTTTTTATGCAGCACCTAGTTCTTATTAAAAACCTGTAAAGTCAGACCACATTCCCATCTGGGAGAAGCCCGATATGTAGGCCTATTGGCTTCTATTATACGGCAGCAAGGTCTTAGGACACCTACACGTGTGTATTGGGAACAATAGGAGATGTGATGTATGTGATGTATGTACCTCCCCTCTGACACAGCATGTTCAAATTGATTTGAGTCACCAATAGACTGACAAAGTCAGTCTCTGAACGGTTCGCTATCCTAGAGACTGAGGACAATCTTTCAGGTTGTGTTGCTAAAATTGGGTGGACACAATTAAGAGTTAAAAAAAAAATAACATTACACAACCAATCAAAGGTCTCAACTTATCTAATGTTGCTCGGGACGTCCATTTTCAATGTTTTAAAAAGCTGTCTCTGTGTTACAAAGTGATTTGCTATATCTCCAGCTTGGAAGCGAGATCTCTGATTGTCTGGTATGGTGAGACTACACCACCACCACCACCACCACCAAGGCTTTCATTTATAGCGATGGTATTCATCATCAGATTGGAACATGTTAAATATAAATATGCTGAAAAACCTGGCATTTCAGGACATTTTTGAGGTTGTTTTGGAGTTTTGTTTTTATTACCATGCAACACATTATATTTGATTTGATTTATTGATTCATTCATTAATTTATGTAGTTAGTAGATCAAAATATTTCAGGGAAATAAACATCATTAGAAGGTTGCAAACCAAAGACGTAGGCCTACCTTCATTATAAGACACCAGAATTATGAACATCGTTATGTTAATAATAACACATGAATTATGAGGCAAATGCAACCTTTTCAGATCTATAGTTACAAATATAAACCAATACATTCCTAAAATACAGTCAGTTTATTCTTTGTTTCCTGCTGCCAGTGTCTTGAATTTCTCTCTAGTCATAGCCTAAGACATAATAAGACAGTAGCCTTAGTGAACGACAGCAAAGGGAGACTCAGAATGAGTCCTGGAAGGATTTTGTTAATAGGTGAAGTGAGGCCGATCAAATTCCAGGTGTATCCCGACTATTACATGGTAAGTGCAGGGCTAAGCAGTTAAAACACTCGTGAATTCAGTGATCCATGTAACTGGTGGTTCCCATTACACACTACCCAGCATGCCTGGAACTGTGGATGCCAGTTGGAAAAACGGGAACACATACTGTGGTGTGCTGCTGTGTAACATTCATGCAGCTAGTATAGTGAAACATAATTATATATATTTCTTTAACGCAGTGTCACAACAGGAGCACTTTCAGCGAGTTTTCCTCAATAGGTCAGGAAAGAGCAAACATATTCTTGGTCTATTTGTGTTATTCCATTGTTTACACAGCATCACGTATCTGAACAGTGGTAAGATGTGATCGCTGATTTCTGTACAGGGGTAAACATGTTGAGGACCTATGAATAGAAAGGCTACTTCTCCCTTCAAGAGATGTCATTCTCTCCCTTACCTTCTGTCCAAGAACCACTTAATACAAGTACTGCTGCCTTGTTTTTCATCAGTGTATCGGTTGAGATGCAAGTAAGCATGTGCAGTACCACCACCGCCTCCCTCTGCCACTCATAATATCCCATCTGTATGAGTGGTCCTTGTACAACGTTTAAAACAAAAATGCACAAATGGGATTAAGTCCACCATTTTTAATGTGCTGTAAACAAAACACTGTGATTTGCGCAGCATACTTTTTGCATCATGTCCTGCCTCCTGCATGCTCTACCAAGGCCCCGCACCTCGCCTAAGTGTAAGAGTATTTCCAGTATGTGAGAACATGTCTGACATGGACAGTGATTCTCTGGACATTGTCCAGAGTTCATATGTGAAAACGACACAGAAACTTGTCAGACTGAGATTATGATACGATACAATACAGCGACACCCTCTCACCCCCAGGACCTACAGGACCATGATGGAAAGACCTACAGATTAAGTTATTTGTGTTGTTTCCAACGCATTGAGTTTTTTAGCCGCTGTTAAGCCTGCAAAAACTATTTGTTTTCGATATACACAAATTGTTAATTGAGAAAGGTAATTCAAGATGAAAGTGGTGGTCTTGTACATATTGTACAGGAATCGAGTCCAGATGTCAAAACATCAGGTTCCTTGTGTGAAACACTGCTATAGAGATCTCTGGCCAATCACACGGGTCTCTCCTGATTGGAGATGTGTATTGATCCAAAAAGACTTGACTGATTGTACTCTTGTTGTGTATTTAAAAACCCATGCCGTGGTAGCCCCACCCATTCTGTGATTGGATAGTTTGCAGTACATTTCACGCTGTAAAACTTTGCTATGGAGTAGTAGTCAAAACGCAATGCTCTTATACCGTCAATGTGCCCGGCATTCTGTTGTCAACCGCATCGCATCGCTCATGGGCAAGGCAACTGCCATTGAGTGATTTGCATTATTTTTAGTCTAAATATGGGGGTAGAAAACTGCATTTCATTTAAGAAAAAGCTATACACACACAATATGAGTTAGAATATCGCAGAATTTGTAATAACACTCGGTAAAACAACACCGCCCGTGCATTGTTTTCTTAAAGCACACCATCTATGTGCATATATTAAGTAGAGTATTCACAAGGGCCATGGATTTCCAACACGCTTCACTGTACTGGGCTGCGTTTCAGGGCAGCACATTCACTTCCACACCTCACAGCATCCATAAGAGTTGTTGAATACACTTTCCACGATCCGTTCCATATGTATACAGGAAGTAAAGTTATGTTGCGTATTGCAGACAGCGTCTCTTGGGGTTTCAATCCAACTCCTTTTTCTCTGCAGAAAACAAAAGATATTTGAGGGAAACTTCCGTAACAGTGTGCTGCTCAACTCGTACGGGTTTAAAGTCTCCGTAGAATTAATGTATCCTGGTTTATCTTGGTTACGCCAGCAGGTGACTTTAATCACCGGGTGTACTGTAGCCTACACCTCCTTTTTGAGTTTAGAGAAGAAAATGCATCGTTAAGACACAGCAAGTGCAGGGTTTTCAGTTATATTGCAAAGAGTTCTTCAAGGGCTACTTCCTGTCCTTATTTTGTAATTGTTTTAAATCTATTTTATTTGAACAGATTCTCATTTACAATAATGGCCTGGCCATTGGCCATTTTATTTAATACAACAGACATTATTGTATCCATGTCCGTCCATCCCAAAATATGGATGAGGGTTGACAATTTAAAACCACATATAGTGTGAATTCGAAAAAGCCAGTTTCGAAAAAACACACTCCAGGAAAACATATGCTATGGCATATCAGCTATGGCTGAACCTGCATGGTGAATGTGTACACATACCTGAGTCTAACCCAGATTTAGAAAACCATGGAGATGGAAAGCCCTAATATAATGTAATGACTGCAATCTTAGGTGACAGTTATACACAGCCTGATGCTTGTATATTCACCCACCGATGTGATGTGATGGAAACATACTATAGTAATGGAGAAATCATGTTTGTTTACCTTTATTAAATTCTGGTCACAATCCCAGCGCTAAACCAATATATTTTGTGAGAGATTGAGCAAGATACACTCCACTATGAGCCAATGAGGTATGACAGGCTTATGTAACTTTGATGTCGTTTTATAAACCCAGGGGTATATAACTAAGCTTTCTCTCAGAGGCTTTTGAAGAGTAGTTCTTCTTTTAAAATGAACTGCATGGCTGTAGAATTAAAGTATCACTGATACCATCTGTGGTACTGATAGTTTTCTGAAGAACAGACTAAAGAAGGGTTTTATGCTATCATTACCTTTAAAATACTTATAACAAATAAATAAAACATGAATCTATATTAACATAAGAATGACCTTATTCTGTTTTTTTTTTAAGGTAATATAAAGAGTCATACAATTCATGCATTGTCTCATTAACATTAACATTAACGTATTGGATTGTTTGTTTTGTTTTAGAAGTAGTAGATGTGGCAACAGCACATCCCTCTAAAGAATGTTGTGAATATTTTTTGGGGTAAAAAAAGGACTTTGACCCAGCGCTGAGTGCTGTGATAGTCGACTCAGACACGCTCATTAAAATAACTTAATTAAATCAGCAGATAAGAGAGGGTCTTCTCCCCAGAGTCAACGTGAAGGGATAAAATCAGTGGTGGAGGCTGTACGTCATTAATACAAAGCCCAACACTCTTAGCGGAAATCCTCACCGCTTACTACTAACCCACGCCAAGCGCCGCCTCACATTGCGAAACCCATCTCTCTCTCTTTCTCTCCCTCACTGCGAGTTATCCAGGAAGATGTCATCGGTCACAGTGTTTGCATACGGGAAATGGACAGCCCATCTGGTGAGACGCGACCCTGACGCACTGCGATACGATATCCAACACTGCAGAAAGACAACATACCGTTGAAATAGATTTGACCAGAATGGACTGAGAATCGATTCCATGAAATCCATTCCATGGATTATTCTACCACAATCAAGTGGCGTTGAAAGGGGGTGAAAAATATGACATTTTTAGAGATATCTGAGGACGTGCGAATAAGCGGATATATTCTGTATGTGAAATGAAATGTTAATATCCCATGATATCCCATGACATCTCTAACAGTGTTTGCAGGTTGTTTAATTGGGATTAATTGTGGGCATGTGATTGGCTGTGCAGCAGAGGGAAATCCAGCGTGGCCAATGACCGCAAACATTTCTTAGCAGGAAAGGGGAAATACTTAAACAGGTCGGTAACACTTTATAATAACGCAACACTTTGGAGCATTTACAACGTATTAGTTAATAGTGAATTCATTATTAGTAAAACATGAACAATACATTATTAAATCATTACTAACCTACTAATAAACACGATACGTTTTTAAGCATGCTAATGCTTACTGAAGCTAGTTGGAAAGCATTTGCTAATCGTTAGTTAAGACTTCTGCGTGCCCTAATCTAAAGTTAATAAAGTAAATCTTGCAAGTTACGGTGTAGTCATTACAGTCCGATTAGCAACTTGAGACGCGAGAATACAAGACAAGACAAACGTGCTGTGCGCCGTCAATGTCTACGCAAGACAGCAAAAGACAGGAAAGTCTGGAAATAATCCGGTCGTAAACTTCGTCTCTCAACTCCCAACTCCATTGTCGCGTCTCAAGTTGCAAATCGGACCGTAATGCATGGAATGGAAGAGGAAGATCCGGATATCCGCTGGCTACACCGTAACCTGCAAGATGCCAACATCGTCAGACAGGAAGTCGATGGGTTCCCAGATTAGTTACAAATGTCTTTAGCCAGAATGTATTATATGAAACTACAGAGTAATGGGTGTGTTTTGTACCTGTTCAATAAACATTGTGTTTCCTGTACCACCTTGTGTTGTGTCTGTTTCCTCTTGAGGATGTGAGGTGCTGGGATGGTAGCTTCTTCACCCTTTACCACACCTTACTTCATTTAGGTATGGTAAACAAGTCGTCTATAAAGTATATCAAACACCTTAAAAATGGCCCTGTTAATATAAAATAAATAATTCATATACAGTATGTATAAATGCTTAACATACTGTTTATTAGTAGGTTGGCAATGATTTAATAATGTATTATTCATGTTTAACTAATGATGAATTAACTATACTAAATTAACCTACTAATCAGAAACAAATCATTTGTAAGTGTTTATCAATGCTTGACAGTGTTAGTTAGGTTAGTAAATAATGTATTGTTGATGTTTTACGATTGATGAATTTACTACTAACTAATACGTTGTAAATGCTCCAAAGCGTTTAATTATAAAGTGCTACCAAAAGGTCAAATGACATGGATTATGCACATCCGCCAGGGAAGCTTACATTTCAAATGGTCCCTGTGTGGAAGCAGTGCAGCAGGCAGCCTCGTACCCAGAGACATACACTGCTCATTTCCACACAATTCAATATCCAATCGCACGCCTTTTCCAAACGACTTCATAAATTAGAAGCGTTTTATTGGCCAACTCCACATTGAAAGAGTTCCAGCTATCTACTGTTGTGCCCAGCACTGTTGTTAAAACACCAGCCAGTGCAAACCATTTGCAGTCAGTGCATGAACTGTTCAAGCCCATGCAGTTAAACGCCTGTATGAACATGAACAGGAAATAAAGGAACGGAAGATTTCTCTTCTCTTTCATGTCCCATGACTTCATGTCATGCTGGATGTAATCAGCATGATACTCCCAGCAAGGTGTGTGTGTGTGTTTAAACTCATGAGGCATTGGGCTTACGGGGCACTTTCAGGCTCACGCCGCCCGATATCGATTCCCTCCGGCGTATCAGAGCTGCATTTTAAGAGACGTTGATGCTCCATCATACACTTATCTACAGCCAATCAGGTCCTGACCTGCCTTTGCATGAATCATAAGCTTCTGCTTGACTGGGCGTACCAGCAAACAGCGACAAACTCAATATTCTCTAAATGAAGGACACATAGTGATGCTGTTTGTAGCTCGTAAAAAGAACATAACCATGGCTACTCAGCCATTTTCAGAATAATGTAAAACGACTTCATTTTTTTATTATCCAAGGGCATATCTCATTGCTGCAGATGGAGCTGCTGTCAAAATCAGCATAAAGCTCCTCTGACTACATTTCCCGTTTTTCTCTCGCCCCTCTCGTCTGCTGCGGCTGCTCCGTCGGCGCCATCGTCATCATTGTAAGAACACGTATGCTGTCATGGAGTGGGCGTAGAGTGGCACGCATTATAGGCTTGTAGAGGCAGATGCGGCTCCTCTCCATCCATCAGCGCCGGAGTCGTTGGAACAACATGTAATGAGAGCTGCAGACTATGCTTTCTGCCATTAATAACAGCCGTTTGCCAAGACGCCATTGGGAAAACAAAAGGAGAGCTGGTGATGAACCGGCCGGGGATGTCCACAGCACTATTGTGGCCGGTGATTTATGGCCCAGGCTAACCTTTGCTTTAGTTCTCAGTGTAACGGGCCGTAGCGGAGAAACGGATGGCAGGAAGATAGCCGGCACGCGCCCAAGCATCTCTGGCCGTAGGAGTAGCGAAAGCTGGTTTGTAGCTTGAAAGCGCTATCTTGTTATGCTTACGTTCATCCTCATCACCGTCATTGTTATTATTTCCATTATCGCGAATACCATCATGTCGTTATTACTACCGCATTTTCAATATCAATCATGCTATCATCATTGAACATCATCAATGTCATCATCATTGTTATAATTTTTGAAGTATCATCATGAATGCCATAAATGATCATTATTACCTTTGTTGCACCAAGCATGAGCGTTAATACATCATCAATATCACCATTGCTAAATCATTATCAGAAATGCCATCATATCATTATTACCATTAGCATTATAGGCTGTCAATGATTATCAATGTTATTATCACCAACTCATTATCAATGGACCATTATCATTTACAATAACGGGACACGTGAAAATAAACTAAAATAATTTCCTATTCAGACTAATATTTGGATCCAACGTCATCCAACCAGAGCTGAATATTTGGATACACAAGACTGGTAAAAACGATTATTTATTTCAGTCTAAACATCTGACTCAACAACCCTGCATAAAAGTTTGAATGGTGTCCACTTTGAGAGGATTTCCAAGCAATCAATAGCTTCTGATAATCTCAGCACTATTGGCACCAGGTGTAGCTCAGCGGCCGACATCAGCTTACAAAAAAAATTGAGTTCTTACGATTTTTCAGGAGGAGCGGCTCTCTAGCCCTGCCGGATATATAATGCATGTGTGATATCTGCAGAATATCCCCCGTGTTTAGCCCCTCTTTCTTGGCAGTCAGCGTGGGTACCTTCTCAAAATATTAAATTTCGGGGCCTGAGGCAAGATAGTACTCTTGAGTGTATCCACTGGAAAGTATGAAATATATCTGGGGGAGAATATTCTCCAGAAAATCATTTGCGAAATGTACAACTAAACGGCAATTACAAGGATGGAGGAGGACTGCGGATGAACTTGATGGAATAAGTTGAATCTTTGTTTGTGTCGATGCCCTCCCCTTCTGAGGTAACGACAGGCGAAGCAGCTCCTATGAAGTGATCGGTATGAGAAATGATTTCTCGAGAGAAACACCATTTCTGTTGACTTTTATAGAGATTGCCATTAGGGTGCCCAAATGTGTTGTGCAGGAAGGAACCACACAAATAACCGAAGAAGTCATTCAGCCCAGAACGTGTCGTACTTCAACACCCACGTTCAGGGTTGATGAATCTACAGCATGTCTAGGAGCATGTCTAGGTGTTTTTATTTCTTTATTGGAAGAACATCACAAGACAAACGAGCCTCAGTATAAAAGAAACATAAGTCTGCAATTTTATTCCCCCTATTTTTTCCCCATAGTCCCACCCCACCCCGGAGACACACGAGTGCAAACGGGTGATATAAAGTCAACCTTTATGGCAAAACTAATGACAGCATTGGTAACGTTGATAACAATACAAAATACACATAAATGAAATAAAAAAGGGGGCTCACTCGTCACAACCAAAAAAAGATGTCAGAGATTCAATATGGTTGATCCGACAAGTTTTGCCTGTAACTCAAATACAAACAAAGGCAAGCTGACTCCTAAAAAGAGAGGGAAGAGAGAGCGATGGAGAGTGAAGTTGAGTCGGCGTGTATGAGTGGCGCTGGTGATTGATGCGGCCCAAGAACACAATCTGGGTCTGTGGTGCAGGTCTTGCTTTGTAAACAGGAAGCTGATGTGTTTTCCACTCAGAGTGATTTACTGTTTAATGAAATGCCTCAGCTGAGAGAGAGAGAAAAGAAGAGGGAAAGAGAGAGAACGAGAGAGAGTGAGAAAAAGAGAGAGAGAGAGAGAGAGAGAGACACTGGCTGTCCATTGCAATCCCACCACCCACCGGCCAAGACCGCTGTACTGGATAGCAATCAGGAGCAACCCCATCAGAAGGTCTTCAGACTGGCGGGCCTGAGGGCAGCGGGAATTAATTCAGCTTCACAGCCAAGTATTGGCGGTGGGGGGGGGGGGCATGGCCTGGTGACCCGTGGGCTTAGAAGCCTTATCCATTAGCGCTATGTAGCATCACTGCCACGAGCTATCGCCACACATGCAAGACCTATCCTCGTGTCCTTCTGCCTTCATTTGGTTTCATTATTATCCCTTTCCCTAATAGCGCACAACTGTGGCGGATTCACCAAATGTAACGACCCGTGTTAGAATAGCCTCGTTGTCCGATGTGAAACTCACACTAGGATGCTGCTTTGTTGTTTCAGCCGTCTTACTGCACAAAGTAGATTACAGTAGGGATTGGGAATAGGCAATAGGAAAACACATAAAATAATCTCACTTTCTGGAGATACAAGGTTTATCATCCCACACGAATATACACACACATACACACACACACACACACAAACACACACACACATTTCGGATTATCCAAAAAAGCAATTGTAATTGTTTGGTCTTGTGCGTGAAGCACAAGACCAGTTGCATGGGACGCCGCATGCGATGCTACAGGCCCCAGCACAACAGGGCCCCTGCTGCGGGCCCCGAGCCGCCACCAGGGGGGGGAAGGCTTCGCTCCTCGCTCACAGAACTTTTATTTAGATTTTGGGAAGAGGAAAATAGATTGCCTTTGAAGCACAGACGTCTGGGGAAATCACAGACACTGACAATACAGAAGCGCAATTCAAGGCCCCAGACGTAGATCAGCGGTACTAATATCCACGGCAGATTTGGAGACGACGAAGAGGCGAAGACAAATGTCCAATTAAATGAACTGCCTTCCTTGTCTTTTTTTTTTAGATTAAATGATTCATGATTTCTTTTAATTCACTTTTCTATTTTAGTTCAAACACAAAAATATCACCCTAAAGTTTTTTATGTGGTTGTAAATATATTATGTAAGCAGAATATATCAGCGTATACTTAGGCCCATGAACAGCCTAAAAGACAGTGGGTTGTCTTCACCTTTTCGAAGACCTAACCAGCTGCTCTTATGCAGACAGTTTGACTTTGACACGAACGATTATCAAATCATTAAAAAACTTGCAGCGGTGTTCGGTCGACGTGTTTATTCTGGTTGTTTCTACCCTCGCAGACTGTACTTCTGCAGAGCGCTCCACGCAGTACACCAACTTCTTCTGGACAGCCACTGCAAATACTTTTATGGACGCTCCTGAAAACGCAGGCATTTATCATTGCAATATTTGCACGCTGTGTCCCATGAGGTATGTGGCGAAGAAAAATTACAAGTTTGTAATGACATGTGAATAAGCTACCAGGGAACCGCTTTAATGCACATTTACGTGTGTAATCATCGCTTGGAAAGTGGGATTTTTTTTTTCTCCTAAAAAGCGAAATGGCAAGATGTTAGTCCCCATTATTGAGTCCAGGTATGATGCCCAGGAAATAAGCCCGCATCAAATAACTGAAAGGCCCAGTGCATCAAATGAAAAGGCCCCCGCGCCATGGGAATAGGTAGATCCAATTGGTTTTTAATAAGGTAAACAGAACTAGAGAGGCAGATAAACACAGTCTCAAGGCAAAGACGCGATGCTCTCGCTAACAAAGGGAGAGGGAACGTGCGAGTGGTCTCAGCTAACTCAGACTCACCGCGGGGGAATCAATCACCCCGATGTGCAGTCAATCTACGGAGGAGGAGGAGGAAGAGGCCCCCTTCGCATCACCACAGGTCATGAGCCATAGCGGGGGGGGGGGGGGGGGGGGGGGGGTGGAGGAGGCGAGAGGGGGGGGAGGGAAGAGAGAAGGAGAAATGGCCATTCTGAATGTCAAAGGGGTAAAACCTGGGGCGGGGGGGGGGGGGGGTGCATACGCATACTGGGAACGTAAGGCAGCAGAGTGGGTTTATCATGGGCGAACGGTAGCGTTAGGAGACGGCCATTTCAGTGATGCAGGGGCTCCTCGTCCCTCGTCCTTCCGGCGGCGGATATCAATAATATCATTTACGAACCGCCCTGATTCAGGTCCGACCTGCGCTCTTACCCTGTCAGGGGGGGTTTGAGTACACACAGCCCACCGCATTTCACCGTTGGGCTTCAAATAGTAATCGAATATAAACATATCCAAGGTTTGCGTGCGCGTGCGTATATGTGTGTGCGTGTGTGCGTGTGTAAGGAAGGGCCCAACAGATTGGTGAAGTGACCTCGATGAAGACATCAACTGTTGAGTCTATTGAGCTCGTCTGACAAACAGGAGCAGCCGGGATGGGATGGCTCCGCAGCACATCTTCCCTTCTCAATAATTCATTTCTATTACCTCTAGTTGGCCTTCAGACGCTGCCCCGCCCCCCCTGCCCCCTCCTCAAGATGTATACACATATCTCGTTTCTTATTTTACTTTGTACAGTGCTGGAGGATCAGGGTCCAGACCCAAACGCAGAGAAAAGGACGGACAAAAGCGACGAGCCAAAAGTTAAAACAAAAAGGGTCATCAGTAACCAAGACTCTTATTAGGCTGGGTTAGCGACAGGACAGGGCGATCAGACAAAGGTCAGACAAAACGGGGGGAGGCGCTTGAATACACAATATCAAACAATTAACAATCCCCACGTGAAACACAATCAAGGCTAACGAGGTTGAAGAAAACACTACCTGAGGACGACTAGGGGGAGGAATTAAAACTACACACAAGACTATAGCTATAACATTTCCCGCTCCACTATACACCACGGCAAGGGTACACAGAACAAACTGCACACATAGGACGGAAACCATTTTGTGTAGTGGCGAGCTCCCAGCAAGAGGAATTAAGGAGAGGAGAGAGGAGAGATATGCTTGTCTATGATGCAATGACGAAGTGGAACCGCATAATCAGTCAGTTTGCGCCTACACAATCCTGACGCCGCTTTGGGCTGGAGGGATCAATTTACTAAATTAGCAGTAGGGGAAGAAAAAAATTAAAATAGGGGGGCGGGGGGGGGAGGGAAGAGCGAGGAAGGAAGTGAGAGCAAAAAAGCGACAAATCCTCTAAAGAACAAGCCGGAGCACTTCGAGTTAAGTGGGCCCTCAGAATAACCATTTCTCTGTCTGTGATACCCAATACAGCCGTTCCTAACAGAGCAATCTGTTGTGAGAACTACATTTCACTTCAGCACAGACAAAAAAAAATCTAATAAAGTCATGCTATTTCATGTCCCGAAGTCATGCTATTATTATACGAGCTAATGATGAAAGAACGAGGAGGTGTGAGAGAAAAACCATACGGGTGTCGGTGGAAAAAGGACCGCTTAAATGGCCGCCGGGCCCACGCTGCGCCATCGCCTTGTGTAACCTCCCCGTCCCGGTGTCGCTGTCTGCCATCCTCATGTCCGGCCTTAAGCTGTAATCAAGGCAGCAGGGCTCTGCGTGTCAACACCGTCACGTGACACGGCCGGAGCACAACCACCGCCACCCGCCCATCTTCGCCTTCATCTCCCCCCTGTCCACGATACCGTTTAGTCATTTAGCAGAGGACGAGGCCGAATTTTACTCAATCAAGGATGCGAGCGGGTTGGAGGCGGACGCCGGGAGGCGAACCCAGAGCCCTTCGGCTGAGAGGACGAACGGCCCCCCGGTCGGCCTCCGGGGGGCCGTTTGACGACCACCGATTTCCTGTCGTCTCTCGCCCGAAATGACTGACTCTGAAAGATTGGCTCAAAAGGGGCGGCTGGGAGGGGTAGGGGGGGGAGATGGGGGTGGGGGGATAAAAAAAACCTGAAGAAAAAAAAACTGGAGCGCAGATGCATCGGCGGCACTGCAGTGCGGATTAAAAAGAAAAAAAAAAGACCCACCCCCCCCCCCCCGACCACTACCAGCGAGCACTGGAAAAGCACCACACACACGCACACACACACACACACACACTTTGTTTCAACAGCTTTAACCCCCCCCCCACCACCATCACCACCACCCCAGCCTCCAAATCTGACTCTCACACACACACACACACACGCACACACACACGCACACACACACGCGCATCATCACTTGAACACAGGATTATACCTTCAACCTAGAAGCCGTATTGACGAGTCGCCGGCGGAGGAGAAGAGGAGGACGGAGAGGGAGGGGATTCGCGCTCGGCTGCTCATTGATACAAATTACCTCCATCAAGATACACAGAGGGTGTGGGGGGGGGGGGGGGGGGGGGGTGCTAAGGGGGGAGATGGTTTCTCCCAAATATGTCGACGACGTCGTTCAACCTCTACCGTCGCTCCCCAAAGGGAGAGTGGGGACATGACCCCCCCCCCCCCCCTTCCTCCTTGCTAACGTGATTACAAGCTTTGTTTGGGGGGGGGGGGGGGGCAGCTTATGGTATGAGAAATACATTAAAAGGTAAGACAGAGAGAGAGAGAGAGAGAGAGAGACAAAAAAACTAGACAAGAAAAGCTTCACGCCCTCTCACCAGAAAACAAATTCAGAGCCGTAGATTTCATGTTTATCGTCTGTGCCACAACCACCACCACCTCCACCACCATCACCCTCTTCTTCGAGTGGCTTTGGCTCTCATGCTGTAGTGCGGTGTAAAAAAAAAAAAAAATCAAACGTTAAATCCACATGGAGTCAACCATTCAGCTAAGCATGAGAATTATTCATGGCGAAGCAGGGTGACAGAGGGTGGTGGTGGTGGTGGTTTAGGGAGCGGCTCGGCGTGCGTGTTGGACCTTTATTGAAATAAATAAATCAATACATAAATAAATAAATATGTGAAATTAAATATAAAAAGCCGAGCGCCAGAAGAGGAGACAGCTGTCCTGGCCCACGCTCCTATGTGATCTCTACTTAGGGAGCAGAGCCGCTATTCCAGAGGCCTATCTGAAAACAAATTAAAGAGGATTAGAGCTCCCCTCCTCGCTCTCCCTCTCCTCCCCAGAATACTGTGTCCTCCGGCTGGCCACAGGGCTGACCTTCACAGCCCACTCCTGGCTCCTTGGACGCGGGGAACGGCACCGCAGAGGGATTTTAAGGCCACGTGTTTGGGGTGGAGACACGGCGTCCATGTAATGGAGGTGTGCCGCAAATAAAACCATAGGACTAGCGGTGCATGGACGGCGGAAGTGGAGGAGATTTATTTTGCGTTTGATTCATCATTTTGTTTTCATTCGTTTTGATTAAATCTGCATTTTGCGCACACACGCACACACAGTTGTTTAAGCACAGAAAAGAGACTATTAAACACTCTCTCTCTCTCTCTCTCGTTTGGTCATCAACCGACGCGCTGCTGCAGAGCGGTGCATGCTGCATTGCTGCACCTGGCTGAAAGCAGGGGCTGCATGGTAACTCGCAAAGTACCTCTTGAGTTCAGCTGCATCGAGGACTTTTCCCACCAGAAGTAGATATTGCTTATTTATCAATATAATTCTAAAAATGTCTGCGAGTAGCAACTATGTTGAGATCGCGCAACAGAGAAATTGGAATTGCCATCGTATTTAATACATGCATTTCCCCCCCATTTGTCCATTGACTGGCTGTAGCACGCAGAGAAAACTAGCGTTGTTTCAAGAAGTCTGTCTTGACTGAAAGTCGCGTTTTAATTGTTTTTGATGAATAAATCCAAGCACGCTGCGCGGTGCAGGGTCGTCAACTAACTGTCGGTTTCTAGCGCTTTAACGATCATTCATCAATGCAGTGGTTCACAGAAAAAGGATCCGCTGTACATTTGGTAATTGTCTTCGTCATTGATCAAGTAGAAATGCCAAAACATTTAGCTGTTTATTGCGCCATTAAAGCAAATATTTGGATGCTTTTCCTTTTGTTTTCCGATCATTACAAAATGAATTATTTAGTTTTTGTTGGCTGCCCCTCAAACAAGGCGGGCAAATTGAGGCGCTCCCTTTGGGCTCTGGTAACTTGTGATGAGAGTTTGCCATAACATTACATTTTATGATTAATCAACGCAATTAAATAAAAACTAAAAATCAATAGCTTAATATAAAAAGGGCGGTTAGTTGCAGCCCTATGGTGCTTATCCCCAGTGCCTCCATCACAGCTCATTTACAGAAGTCAACACCACCTCCACGCTGCCCATCTCCCTGAAACCCAACTCATTTCCCTTGAATACAAAGACACCATCGCCATCATCCGTCAACATCACCACCTCCCCATCCTTCCTGTGGCCATGGTTATCGTGGACATGAATCAACCTCCATTAACAGGTTGTATCACAGGCAGCCGTCGGCTGTCATTGAACCCCCGTTGCCTAGCGTTTGCACCCCGCCCTACTCCTGACTTCCACCTGAAAGGCTAAAATGACCTTGCAGAAGAACTCAGTAGATAAAAGGTAGAAAATGTCCCCAAGATGATGGTGGAGGATTCAGATTCAGGTACAATTCAGCTCAAGATAATAAAACATTCATGCAAAAGAAATATAAAAAACACAAAAAGTATGGCAAGCATGTGCCAAGCAGCACCAGTCTGCCACCAAAGCTTTCCAGCACAACAGGTATTACACCCTCCCACCCAGAAGGCCCCCCTCCCACCCCCTAATCACACTTTACCTTGATTATGGGGATACTAAATTGCAGTTATTGCAGAGTTACTCAAGAGGAAAGTAACTTTTAAAGAGCACTTTTCTTACTTCTCGCATTGTGTTCAAGCTGCAGGAACAAAAAAGTGCTAAAAGATGAAGGGCGAGGGATTCTTGATATACATATGTGAGTGAGAGACACAGTTTGTGTGTGCGTTTGAGAGAGAGTGAAAGGGACAGTGATAGAAGTAGAGCTAGAGAGAGACAAAGACAGAAGAGACGGGTGGTATAGAGGTAGATAGACAAAGAAAGAAAGAGAGAGAGAAACAGAGAGAGAAGTAGAGCTAGAAAGAGACAAAGAGAGAAGATATGGGGTGACAGAGAGAGGTAGATAGACAAAGATAGAGAGAGAGAGAGAGAGAGAGAGAGAGAGAAGTAGAGCTAGAAAGAGACAAAAAGAGAAGAGAACGGGTGATAGAGAGGTAGACAGAGAGAGAGAGAGAGAGAAGGGGTGATAGAGGTAGAGATAGAAAGAGAGACAGAGGGGGGGGATAGAGATAGAGAGGTAGAAAGCGACGGGAGATGCAGAGAGAGTGAGAGAGAGAGAAAGTAGAGTCCTCTGTCGCTGCCGGGGGATGTGGGCACCATTGGTATTCACGGCAACATCTCCATTTTGGATCTTCCTCAGGATACTTGGCTGCGGCCGACTGCAGCCCCTGACACATGCACATCTCCCCCTCGCACTGTTAGTAAAAGAGCCACTGTGTTAATTGGGCTAAACTGAGTTAGAGCGGGGAGGGCAAATTAATGCTGGGCTGTAAGCAGGAGGGGATGAATCACATCTGTCAGGTTGGGGAACTCGGCGAGGGAGGACGCTGCGCGCGGCGAGGGAGGATCACTTCCTGTGTACCTCTGCCGAGCGGGAGAGCATGTGTGCCTCACATATCATCAGTATGTGGCCCAGCCATGTCTGAAGCATTTCTCCCGCTCGTATGTGCGGATTCTGGTGTGTTTTGAATGCAATACGCCACTGAAATTATGTGAGGTTTACATATCTGAGGGTTGAATATAAAACAAGTCACTACTTGTTTTTTTTGTTGTTTTTTTTGTTTGTTTTTTAAATCGGTGCCAACGTTTATATTCATGATGTGTCAGGTCCTATTTATGAGGATCCATAAATTGAATGGGCATGAGCATAATAAACAGACGCCGCCATATGCTGTATTCCACAGCGGGTGCATACCAATAGCGAGAGTTTATGTCTTGCCGTTAGGTGACAAATGATTAACCTGTGGCTAGGAATGGCGGTGGAGCAAAATGTGAGGTCACCGAGGGGCACAAGAGTAATATGAATCTAATACAACCCCGCGGCGTGACCTCCAAGCACGGCTGTAGCTATGCAACCGCTAGGCCTGTGGGGCGGCTCGTGTCTCCGCATGCGCCCGTCCGTGTGCACGCATGAGCGACCGTTGTGTTCTGCACTTGACCATGAGCGCGCGCATATATTAAAATGCAGTTCATATTTCACCAAAAAGCAGCAGTAAAAACACCGACACATACAAAAAATATTATGATGTGAAGGGCCCCCCCCCTCACATCGTCAATAAATGAATCAATCCAAATCAATTGGAAAAAAACACCCAGCTACCACTACACTGAAACGCGAGCATTACACTTCATTACCGAGACAATTGTTGTTGATTGCGACCCAATGGCATAATGACAGCTTTCACCTGCAACAAGGAGGGTCTTCCTCGGGTGTGTGTGTGGGGGGGGGGGGGGGTAGAGTGCGGTGAGGTGAGGTGGCACAGACAGACAGACAGACTGGCCCCGGTGTTGTGCGGCCGCCGTCTCACACAGCGGCTCGTGTCCCATGACGTTTGAGAAGCCACAGACACATCCGTCAATCGAGACACAGCCAACACCCTCTGAATACCAAATCCACTGGAGCCACACACACACACACACACACACAAAGATCCTGGGAACACAACATAGACCTGCAGCGGGATCACAGCACACTGACCAGCATGAAACACCCACTGTTTACACGGCGTTTGGTGACCACGTCGTGTTACTAACTCAGCAGGTGATTTTATTCGAAGACGCTCATGCAGACACATGGGAGTCACGAAGGAGCAGGTAGGTGTAGGCGGTCAGCGGCATCTTGCTCATGGACCGCTCAACCGGTTGGGCTGCGGACATCTGGGGATCGAACCCGGTCCCTTTTGGCTCGGAGTCACCACACTATCCTGTCCCTTTAAAAACCCCTTCACTTAAAAACAACAAAGAAGAGGAATGTGATAAAAATTACCCCAATGAGGTTGGATTAATACAAACCTAAGCATTGATTTGCGTAGCGTGGTATGAAGATTGTGAACATTCTGGCTGGTGATTGGAGGGCATTTAATCAGCATAATCATCGATTTTTCCTTGAGGATAGACGTGTGCAGATGCTACTGAGCAATTTAAAAAACATTGAATATTGCATTTTTTAAAGATAATGAAATATGAGTTGGATAATAATTGTATGAAGAGCTTAGGAGCAGCCCGGACCGACGACCGGAAAAAATAAATCCTCGTTCGGACCCGCTGCCCCCCCCCCCCCCCCTAGAACCGCCACTGCAGCTCCCAGCCAGGGGCAGGGATTCTGTGCAGCGCATAGACTGTATAGGTGCAGCGCAACGGCTCCGGTGGACAGTTTAACATAGAAGAGATGACCAGATATTTTGCTTGTGCCCTCACTGCCCTGGGCCCTTTAGATGGCGTGGGCCCCTGGGCAATTGCCCAGTTGCCCATATGGTTAATCCGGCCTTGCTTAGGAGCGACCTCCATCTGCAAGATGTGATGCGTTGTGTGAAGAGCATGGGGAGTAGTTTGTTAGATCAAAGACATTTCATTCCTTAAGACATATCGCAATACGTTAGCCATTATATTACTATAATGGTTAGCCATTATAGCTTAGCCATTATATTACCGAGTTAACGGTTGAATAATTGATTTGAATGCAGAATCGTATAATTATGTAATGTACAATTTAATTATAATTTAAAAAATACAATCAATTTATTTCTTATTGTTCTAAAAAGATTATTAAGTTAGAAAATTAAGTGAGATTTTGGCTGGATGTCTTAAAAGAAAAAAAAGAAGTCAGAAAAAATACACTAAAAAAGGCAGTAACATTATGAATGTAATCAAAGCTACAGCAACCAATAATTAAAATTGCAAACTGTGAATTGCTTAACAGGTGCACTCTGATATGGACAACA
>JAOPHQ010005442.1:0-110000 GCA_030340625.1 Merluccius polli
CACACACACATACCAATTGCAGTAAAGAAGTAGTTTGTAGTCATGCCAGTAGTTTATTAGATCAAGTTTTTTGTGCAGAGATGGATAGCGCAATCTGGCCAAGATGTGACTGAGGTGATGTCATCATTGTTAAATTCATACGAGTGGACATTAATTATCGTTATTTTCTTTAAAATAAAGATGACGGTATATTTCTTGCCAGAGAGAAAGTGCTGTCAATGGGGGTTTAAAGCCATCCCCCAAATGATTATTTACAATTCTGCCATCACACACTTGGTTTCAGTAATGTACCACCATTACTATAACCCACTAGGGACGGGTCCTCCTCGCTGGGTGTCGACCTGTGGCTGGTTGGTTGAGAGGGCGGGGGTGTCGGGGGTTGTTGGGTCCAGCAGCCATGAGGCTGGTGTCAGCAGGGACTCTGAGTAAACTGTACCTCCCTACAAGTGGAGTCACAGCACACAGCTGAAGCAGACCAGCTGAGATACATTAGGTGCCATTTCCTCCTCCCAAGAGAAGGGTGCAAGAGGGAAGGGGGGGTTGTCACAAGCGGCTTCAATTTGGCATGCAACACACATATAGTCCCCCCCCCCCCTGGTGGCATGTGACTTATACACAGGTTTGTCTTTGTGGAGGAAGTTGATAGGATCTGCTAGTCCTGCTCTTGCTAAAGTGTGCTATGAGCAAGGCATGTTAACTCCCATTTGGTCCAGTGTGGAAATACCTGATTGTGTTTGTGCCAGATGCCATCCATGAACTCTTTCTTCACTTCATTTTGTGTGCTAGGACGAGCTTTTGTTTGAATTCTCTGGTAAATTTGGTAATATATGTATTTCTCTTGTAGCCAATGAATAAATCTGGGATTGAATTTCCCATGATGGTAGTAATTTATACCCCACCCCCCCATTTAAACCTATCAGCACTTTATCTACAGCGAGAAGTCGATTGGGCATAACATGGTTCAACATGGCTGTTTAAAAACTCGGCAAAAGTTTTGTGATTATTTTGTCTAAAGCAAATCACTACTACCAATAATAATTTCGGTCTGTTTTTGAGGTTGTCATGTTTATTTTTCTGCATCACAATCCTTTTTGAGCACACTACAGTAAAATATGTGTCCATCTGTGCCTCATCATGTTCCTTTCAAGCCAAGTAAATTCTTTTACTGAATCTCAAAAGACCTAGGCTAGGCAAAAGACCAATCTAATGACTATTTTCCGTATGTATTTATTCTTAGCTAAGCAGTTTCAGCCCAGGTTTACCTTGGGTCTAAACCTTGACCAAAACCGTCAACTTCAAAGAAAAAAAACATACAAAATAAAAGTACTTGGCAAAGAAAGTGGAATAACTGGGACTGCTCTGTGTGCTTTTCAGTTAAAGGTGGTTGGAATAGATTTTAGGAATAAAACTTAGTTCACAAGTGAAAACACAGCTGCAAGCTGTTACATAAGTATTTGTTGTTGTTTTTTATGAAAAGCAGTTCATGCACTGTTGCCCAAATAAGATGTTGTTAATATGTAGGGATTATATTTGCCTAACAAGACCAAGACATCCCCTAGCAGTAGAACAACTCGTAGCCTCTTAGATTAATGGTTGCGGCTTGGGTTCCCTTGTGTCCTCTTTCCCCTCCAGTCCTGGGTCAAAAAGCAACGACAATACATCTGACAATGTCTGTAAAACACTTCTTCGCGCTTTTCTGCTCCATGGCGATCAGGGCATTAAGTCGACACTAAAATAAAGCATGTGTGCCTTGAGAAAAATACTAAAGTACAATATAGTACCACTTTGGGGCTAAAGCACACCACAACCCCAACCAGAAATCCAAGGCACATCAATTTAAAGTTGTGGGGCAAGATTATCACAAAATGTCATGCAGATTATTAGCAGGATGATATATATATATATACATATACACACACACACACACACACACACACACACACACACACACACACACACACACACACACACACACACACACACACACACACACACACACACTAGGTTATTTTGCATATTTCACACACAGCACACTGTCAAAAAAGTATCACGTGGATACAGGTTCATAAAAAATATGACAAATAGGCAATTTCATTATTTGTACAAAAGGAGCATGGTAGCACCATGTAATCAATTAGTTAATTGAAAGGACTTTTGGTAGTTTTTTTTGGTAGATTTAATTGTTGCTCAAAGCTTCAGAAATTTAAATAATGAACAATTTTGCGTCTTTTGTCTGTTCTTTGGAAGTTGGGGCTCTGCGTTTGCCACACAGCTATTTGTTCAATTCAAAAACTAAACCAAACTTAAACTAAACGACTCAAAACGTTAACTTTTTAAAGGCGTGTCATTTTGACCGTGCCATGACATGAGTCATTTTTTCACCAACTTCCACAATGTGTTAGGAGCACTGGGACAGGACTCTTGAGTTGTTTGTTTGCATTTCCTCTTGTTACATAACCAATAAGCATCTGTTATGAATCAACAGTTCTGTATCATCAAGTCCATCTAGAACACCTTGAGGAATTTATGAAATCCTGTTTTTAGTAATTTGAAAAGGAATCCATTCTGGGCAAGTGGTGGTACTGGTATGAGCACATTTTCACTCTTCTCCGTTTTGCCAAAAGGAACAATGCATTAAGTCGTCCACTATTTCTTCACTACACACACTAGACTAACGAGCCTGCCATTAACAATGAGACCCAAAGCAACATTACAGCCAGAATAAGGACTTGATGCTGTAAAACTCGGCTGGGTGCCTATAGTCAAACTGTGTTATTCAACTAGTTGATCGTAGCAGTAGGTCATTTGGATTGGTGGTATTTGCTCAGCTGTATTCTCCTGTCACAATACTTTCCTTCTTCTTAAATTACACCCCAGCCCTTTTCTATATAGGACAAAAACAAATGTATCATTGACTGAACTGAACCCATAATAACCTCTGAGGGCCATCTGAGTGGCGACCCCCTATTTGTGAGCCGTGGCTCGCCCAATCTCACATCTGGAATAGATACCCAAAGCCCCGAGCAAAACACAGAGAAAATCTTATCATACGTCTTACTCAAGTCTGGTCCCTCAGGCCAGTTCACCCCTTCACACTCCCACACACCACATGAAGTCTCTCATTCTCTCTGAGACGGGATTATCCGCCATGGGCTTCCCAAAATGTCCCCAGCACGTGAGCCCTGTCTTTAGCGTTCCATGATGTTATAAACAACACCACCCACCCTCCACACCACAGGAAGAATGCCTCCTCCTCACCATCCAGCTGTTGGCTCACATGTCGCGTAACCCTCCCCCCCCCCCCCCCCCCCCCACTCTGCCCCTCAGATTGAGGTGTAAATGCATCGGCAGCACAGCACCCAGTATGAAGAAGACAGCGCGGCCGGCGGCAAATAAGGCGAGCGGCGAGCGTGGAAAGGTGGAGACGGCGGCCGGCACGGGTGCCACTAAAGCCGGCACCAAGACCAGCACGTCAGCGGCCCTTCCTAAGGTACACTGAGAGCCTGACCCGCGGATTCACAGCAGCCTCCCGTGTTTCACAGGTTTGCGTTCATCTTTTTGATTGGGTATATAATGACCTCGGTTGTCTGGATGATTCACAGGTTAAGAGCAACGATGACTTATTTAGCAGCCTTGGCTGGTGGCGGGCGCTGCACCCAGCAGTGCTGTGACCAAGGCCAAGAGGACGCCTCCACCGGGACCAGTGCTAACAGCGGTGGACAGCAAGCCAAAGACATCAGGTAGTCCCCTTGTTTACGTCATAATGTCTCAGTCCCGCCATTCGCTGTGCCGCCTGCCAGTTGTTGAACTCTGAGCATCCCTTGGCTTCCTCCACCCCAGGCGCCTTGGCCAAGGCGTGCGGTGTCTTCGGCGTCCAAGGAGCCCTAGCTCGACGCGGGGACCGCCTGCGCAGCTGCCAAGGACCTCGGCCAACAAGATGCCGTCGTTGTCAAGCACTGCCTAGGGAGATGCTGGCCCTGGCTAAGCGCTCCGCGAGCCAGGTGCTGGCGGAAGTCGGAGGCCGCATGAGCAAGTCCAAGTCGGACGGTCAGCTCAGTGACAAGGTGGCGCTGGAGAACAAGGTGAAGGACCTGCTGGGTCTGGCCAAGAGCAAAGACGTGGAGATCCTGCATCTGCGCGGCGAGCTGAGGGACATGAGGGTACAGCTGGGCCTGGGCGGGGAGGAGGAGGAGCAAGGAGGAGGAGGAGGCGGCTCCAGAGGCGGCCGGCGAGGAGGAGAAGCCCCCTGTGTCGGCAATCACGGCAGCGGACGTCGAGTCCACCCTCCTCCTGCTGCAGGAGCAGAATCAGGCCATCCGGGTAGAGCTGAACCTGCTGAAGAGCGAGAACCGCATGCTGAAGGACCGGCTCAACGCCCTGGGCTTCTCCCTGGAGCAGCGGCTGGACGTCTCCGAGAAGATGTTCAGCTATCCCTCCCTGAGCCCAGAGCCCGCGGCCGGCAGCGGGCAGAGCGACGGCGGGGCACCGGCACCCTGACCTCATCTGTGGAGGGCTCGGCACCGGGCTCCCTGGGGTAGGACCTGCTTGACGGACCAGCGCATGGCGGCTCGGCGGCACATCCTGGAATCTGAGAGTCAGCGAGGTCTACCAAGCGGTCACCTCCAGCGATGACGCCCTGGACGCCCCCTCCGGTGTCCTCGTCCTCCTCACGAGTCGGAGAGTGTGGCCGGCCACGGGCGCTTGCGGCGGGTCGCCGGCGGGCAGCAGCAGCACCGCCAACGAGGTGTCGGTGGCGTGCCTGACGGAGCGCATCCACCAGATGAGGAGAACCAGCACAGCACGGCGGGAGGAGCTGCAGGCCACGCTGCAGGAGCTGTCGATCTGCAGCAGATCACCCAGGAGCTGAATGGGGAGAACGAGCGGCTGGGCGAGGAGAAGCTCATCCTCATGGACTCACTGTGCCAGCAGGAGCGACAAGCTGGAGCAGTATGGCCGCAGTTGGGAGTACCTCGCGCTCTGCTGCTGGAGCAGCACAACCTCTCCTACACGCTGGAGGAAGACATCAAGAGCGGCCGCTACATGGAGCTGGAGCAGCGCTACGCCGACCTGGCCGACAACGCCCGCTTTGAGCGCGAGCAGCTGCTCGGTGTGCCAGCAGCACCTCTCCAACACGCTGAGATGGCAGAGCAGGACAACGCCGAGGCCCAAGAGGTGATCGGCGCCTGAAGGAGCGCAACCACCAGATGGAGCGCATCATGGAGTCGGGAGCGGCAGGGGCCGGGCGGCCATGGCGGCGGCACTGGATGAGTACAAGATGGCAGTGGGCAGCGACCAGGCGGAGCTTGCTCGCTGCCGGGCCCAGCTGGAGCAAGAGAGGCAGAAGGTGGCAGAGATGTACTCCGTCCATGCCGCGGGGGGACAAGAACGACATCCGCCAGCTGCTGGACGGCGTGCGCTGGACAAGGAGGAGGCGGGAGAACAAGGCCGCGAAGATGCAGGAGGAGCTGGGACGTGCCCACAGCGATGTCGGCAGAATGCAGGACACGCTCAGTAAGGTATGTCCAATCCCTGGCAACACCTGGTGTACACAAAGTACTGCTGATTAGTAGCACTTGTCCTGTCTCAACCTTACTGTGTGGAAGAAGATGTTTTTAGCGTTCCAGAAGTGTACGTTGTGCATTCCTTTGAAAACAAAAGATTTTCATCGACATTTATAGTTCTTGTCACTGTGGGAAAATGTGTTTGCTAGTATAGTGCTGATTTCACTAAAAATAACCAGATATAATACAATTGATATTACATGAAGTTATTATTAAATTGTACATCCTGCGTAAGAATAACAACTAACAATGATACAAGCAACCACAAATATACCTTACGATGATTATGTCCAGAGCTTCAGTTTAGCCTAAAAGTTTCCAAAGCAAGGCAAATTGGTGGTTGAACATTGTGCAAAGTTTTGATGAAATGACACGGCAGGACTAGCGCTATTCACCCGAAGAGAAATCGCACAGGCGCTATTGTGGGTGACGAATCGCCAGAAAAGGAAAAACATTGCTACCAGTTCTATTCATGTGTATTAAACTACCAACCCATTATTATTAGTAGGTAGAGCTTTTTGGTATCTTTAGGCATCGAAATAGCTGCTCAATAGCCTATGTTCGTTATTAAAACCCTTATCCCCCCCGCTTGCCGCAACCTCTTATTTCTATGGCCACAACTGACTACTGGGAGCGCCACCATGGAAAAATAAATCCTAGGGAGAACCATAGAACATTTAATAAATATTATTATTGTTATTATTATTATCATTATTATTAAAAGCATTTAGTTTAAAGTCTGTTTCTGTCGGTCTTGCCGATTCTCACACTGGACAGCAGGTGTCTTTTTCATTCAAATTTAGCAAACCGAACAAACAAATATTCGGGCTCAGCTCTACTCTCCACACAGTCACACATAGTAATGAATCTGTGTAAATGGCCTGGGATGATTAACACTGGCTGGGGACTGCATGTTTGCTCATTAGCAAACTAAGCGCTGCTCGTTAAGACCTTCTAATGGTTTAATGTGTGTGCGTGCGTGCGTGTGTGTGCATGCAGCTGGACCAGGAGTACCGGGAATTTCAGGAGCAGGTACAGCGGCAGATGGGGGGAGCAGGAGCGGGCCCTGGAGAAGCAGCGTGGGGAGCTGCAGGAGAAGGAGACGGAGATCGCCGACATGAAGGAGACCATCTTTGAGCTGGAGGACGAGGTGGGAGCAGCCACCGCGCTGTCAAGCTGCATGACAACCTCATCGTCACCGACCTGGAGAGTGAGTGGCTAGGGTTCAAACTAAGGCTGCTGAACTCTCTGACTCTGGTAACCTTCGTTTGATGTAAATAATACACATCCAGTATTCAAAATCCACTGTAAAAAGCTGTGGATTTAACTGGTCATAGTAAAAAAATAAAGTCAAATGGAACAATTACAAGTTTATTTTAAATGAATATCTTTCTAAAAAAGAAATCCACTCTTGCTCAGTGTCTTTCTGTGCCCCCTTTCTCTCTCCATCTGTCCTTTTTGTCTGTCTGTCTAGACTCTGTGAAGAAGCTGCAGGACCAGAAGCATGACATGGAGAGGGAGATAAAGATCCTCCATCGCAGATTAAGGGTGAGCTGGGTTTGTGACCACTGGATGAAAGTCTGGTTCTGACCCGGCCAACAGAATCAGCACAAGGGCTATAGGGTGTCTGCAAATAGATTCTGGACCATGTGGTCTCTTCTGTGTTCGGAAAATATTCCCCAAACTCATCCGCATGAAAGTCCAAGAAATTCCACTGGAAAATGCAAGGTCAAAAACCAAAGTATTTTATTTATCAAGTGAGCACAAGCATAACACAAGGTTATCCTGGCCAATGAAATTCCTGAGACAAAGCTCACACCAACTATTTTGAAAGCTACAATTAAAACAAACCACCAGCAGCAATATTACAAGTGATTTAAGAAAAGAAAAAAAAACAAACACATAAATGCAATGTCGTAAAATGATTTGTCATTATGGGGAGACATTGTTGTTTGAAACTGCTACAGCATTGCTCATGCATGACGTGGCAAAACAAGTTTTCATTCGCCTTGGTTGCAGTACATTTACTGTGTGTGTGGCGTGCGTGCGTGCGTGCGTGCGTGTGTGTGTAGGAGGAGTCTATGGAGTGGCGTCAGTTCCAGGCAGACCTGCAGACAGCCGTGGTCATCGCTAATGACATTAAGTCGGAGGCGCAAGAGGAGATCGGAGACCTGCGGCGGCGGCTGCAGGAAGCCCAGGAGAAGAATGACAAGCTGGGCAAGGAGCTGGATGAGGTCAAGAGCCGCAAGTAAGACACACACACGCACGCTTTGCCGCTCATTCAACAAGTCAAGTTTAGCAGTTTGAGTGCTTATGTACCAATATCATGTTTCTAAATAAATCTGACGCTACCCTCCCAGCAACACATCCTTATATTCCATAACGTTTCTAAATTCATCAATCCAATGAATCATAGTACGAAAATGGTACTGGGCTTAAACTGTAGTTTGGGTTTTCAGTTTTGTAGGCCAAACGTTAACTCGTTCTCCTGGTTGCTCTTGAAGGTCAATTCCAGAGACATTGAGGTCTCTGTTGGGCCGTTGAGGGTTGTTAATCACGTTCTATGGTCAGGTTAATGGTGAGGAAGGTTCCTTGTCTGAACATCTGTTGGGTTAATTTGGCTTGTGTCAGACACCAGTGGGACAGGACTGGTACTGATGAGTGCAAGCGTAGGTGCGCTGCAAAATCCCAACGTTTAGGGAAAAAACATGACTCACCCCCGAAACAACCAAAAGAAAACAACACGGGACAGCTCACTAGCATGCTTTCTAGTGCTCAAGAACCTAGGATTGGACCATGTGCAGTATTGCAGTTCGGGACCATACTGCCATTCATGGGGCCTGGATTCTCACTAGTCTGTTGTACAAATAAAGGTCAAGAAAAGAATACCTCCAAATTTGGATTTATTTATTTTGTATTTATTTGCTTATTTGTCAGGGACAATGCAGAAAACATCATTACAGGTCTAAAAAAGACTGACGAAGATTTGCTGCTTCTCGGGTTTCTAGCCCAGGGTGATTTGCAACCCCCCCATCCCTGGTTAGGTTTTTTTCTGACACAGATTTTCCTCAGAACGTCATGTCAATTTTTATTTAAATGTTTAGCATCTCTAAATCCAATCTCTAAATGTGGTGTCTGCAGGCAGGATGAGGAGCGGGGGTCGGGTGTACAACTACATGAACGCCGTGGAGCGGGACCTGGCGGCCCTCCGGCAGGGCATGGGCCTGAGCCGGCGCTCCTCCACCTCCTCGGAGCCCTCGCCCACCGTCAAGACCCTCATCAAGAGCTTCGACAGCGCCTCGCAGAGCAGCCCGCCGTGCGAGTGTAGGGACACTGCTCTCCTTGTTTGTTTTTATGTTTGTGTTTCTGTCAGAGGACAAGGCTTCAGAGGACTCAGTGTTGCTGCTTAATCATTTCGCACATGCTTCTAATTTAATGTTTTTATGCTCATACATTTTACGGTCATCATCTTCAGTCATTTGTATGGCAGTTAAGAGTGTGAAAGACGATTCTAGACGATGTCACTTTCAGTTTTACTTTTGAATATTTTCAGCATTTTGTTGGAGTTGTTTCCATCGTCATTTCAAAAAACGACAGTAGAGCTGTCGAATATGTACTCACTTGTGTTGACGTTATAGTTTTCCATTTATCACAACCCCAACCTTTCACAAGCCCCGGCGTGCACCTGAATGAAAATTCAGCTTACGGGGGTGCAGAGCTTGTAATTTGTAAGTTGTAAACTAGGGACTTTGTCCACCGCGTTTCAGCCGTTCGAAATAGCGTGTTTTATCTCGACCTGTATCCGTGCGGCGGTGACACGAGCCCCGCCCCCCTCCTCCGGTTCTGCTGCAGGTCCCGCCTCCAACGGCACAGCACTGCCTCCGACGGTGCCCGTCCCCCCTGCCCCGCTCCCGCGCACCCCTCTGAGCCCCAGCCCCATGAAGACCCCCCCCGCCGCCGCCGTCTCCCCCATACAGGTACGTACGCGCCTCAGCACTGCCCCGAGACTGCTAGTATTGGCCATTGTAACGCTGTAACTATATGGCTGTGGTGTAAGTGTGCTGCCGTGGTAACGGTGAAACTGTGTTGGCTCTGTTACAGAGACACTCCATCTCTGGTTCCATGTCTTCAGCCAAGCCGCTCTCTTCGCTGAGTGACAAGAGGCCCAGCTACACGGACATCACCATGCCAGGTATACAGCCAACTCTCTTTGTTGAAATTGCAACACAGCCTTAAACCCCTTTCCCACTGGACAAAAGACCCAACACCCACTAACATGTGGCTTTTGTCTTTAGTGGGAAAGGTTACAATCGGCATTCATTCCCAGGACAAATGACTCTGCAGTAGTCACAGGTTTTTATTGACTCCAGCGCCGATCGGCAGTGATGGAAACATGACACCTGGGTGATCACGCAAATTCCTTTTCCGGCGCGATGCTATGATGCGCACGTTCCGGATGTTGGGGTGTGAATAGACAGGAACAACATGCACACTTTGAAAGAGAGACTGAATAAGTAACGGATATAAAAAAGTTTAAACACGGTAACATTTTCACTGGCCTCCATGTTGCTTTCTACTGTTTACTAACCATGTTTTCTACTGTTTACTAACCATGTTTTCTACTGTTTACTAACCATGTTTTCCGGCGCGCTCGAACGCAACAGCCCAGAAAAAACAAAAGGCATATTCGTCTACTAGCAATGGGAAAGGGGTCAATCACAGATATGTAGCATGTTTTCCCAGATTTAATAAACCCTTATATGTGCGTAAAGTTTGGTGGGAAGAGGGTATTATTTAGCTCCTCTTATCTGATAATCTATGACCCTTCCCAGAAAGACGATATCTGTCCACGGTTTTAACTTAACTAAAATCTCTCTTTCCCTCTTTTTCTCAAAAATCTCTTCTTTAATTTTTATTACGGGTATAGAAGGAAATTCCAGTCTTCCCCCAGAATAATGTTTTGCTCATGTGGCTAATGAGAGTTGCTCTGGGTTCCCTCCCACCACCAGTTCATGTGCTCTGTGTGAACGTGCTGACTCAACCATAGCTGCCGGCCTTCCATTTACTTTTCCCTCTAATTTATTGTTTTCCTTCTCGGAAAAGTCAACTGTCATTTTTTTTTTTATAGCTACAATGGAAGGGGCTGGGAATTTTCCTTGACCCCCGGCAGCATTTAATTTTAGCAGGCTAGCCTTCCTGGCACCCTTATGCGTGTGCGTGTGTGCGTGTGTGGAGGTAAATGACCTGTCGTTGTGTCCGCAGCGGAGCACCTTCTCAGGGGGACCGTCTTCCAGCCGCCCTGCCGCCGTCCTCCAGAGGGTCTCCACCATGGACTCCTCCAAGACCATCTCGGGTCAGCTCTATACCATACAGTGTGCTGGATATGAATGTCATACAGTATATTATACACAAATGTCAACGTTAACTACATGTGTCAGGTTAATCTCATTGAAATGTTCTCGGCATCCACATAAAAGTTGACAAGAATGACTATTTATTCTTGATGTATCTATTGATTTGTTATTTACCTCCACAACTTCACTACCTCCACAACTTAACTTAATGAGTATTTCGTTTCTGTGTTCTCTGGATAATAGGAAATCCCCATTGTGCGTGCGTATGCGCCCGCGTGTGTGTGTGTTATTCTAGCATGTAGCTCATTGTGCTTTCCGTGCTCCGTCTTTCCCGTCCAGTTTCCCGTAGGAGCAGCGAGGAGATGAAGAGGGACAAGTCCAACCCCGACGGCGCGGCCCTGGGCTCAGCCTCATCCCAGCTCTCCATGTCCTCCTCCTCCTCCTCACCCACCGCCTCCGTCACCCCCACCGCACGCAGCCGCCTCAGGTAACTCAGCCACATCATGCTAGTTGTACCATACTCGGCTAGGGCCACACAATTCATTGTATATTCATTGAAATTGCAGTTCAATAAATGCATAAATAAACGTGTGTGTGTGTGTGTGTGTGTGTGTGTGTGTGTGTGTGTGTGTGTGTGTGTGTGTGTGTGTGTGTGTGTGTGTGTGTGTGTGTGTGTGTGTGTGTGTGTGTGTGTGTGTGTGTGTGTGTGTGTGTGTGTGTGTTAGAGAGGAGAGGAAGGACCCTCTTTCGGCCCTGGCCAGAGAGTATGGAGGCTCCAAACGAAATGCTCTCCTCAAGTGGTGCCAGAAGAAGACTGAAGGCTACCAGGTAGGAGAATGACTCCCTTATCACAACAGGATTACCAGCTGGTTGCAGACCACCACCCATCTGCGCTGGGTTAACCTGTGACCTTTGGGCGCCCATGCTACCTACGAGTTGAGTGGGTTTAATCGCTGCTAAGCTAGTAGCTATTAAATCACTAGCTAAGCAGAGATGGAGGCAGGAGGTTGTTGTTGTGGTTATTGCAGCGTCATCGATGCTTGCGACCCACTATCGCTGACTTTTATATTGCTAGCAGCAATGAATGTGGTGCAATCCGAAAGCCATTGGCGCAAATTAGGACCTCTGTTCAAACACGTTGTGGAGAGCGAGCAAACATGTTAACGCTGACCTACAAATGACTTTGTTTGCATTCACCAACATTCGTCTCGCATGTGTTGGGTCTCTGGATGAGACACATCTCACTTTTCTTTTTTTCTCCAGTTGATTTGTAGGGACGCTATGGTTGCCATGGAAACTGGCTAACCTGGTCCTCTCCAGGAAGTGTGCAACATTTAACTAAGTGTGTGTGTGTGTGTGTGTGTGTGTGTGTGTGTGTGTGTGTGTGTGTGTGTGTGTGTGTGTGTGTGTGTGTGTGTGTGTGTGTGTGTGTGTGTGTGTGTGTGTGTGTGTGTGTGTGTGTGTGTGTGTGTGTGTGTGTGTGTGTGACCTGAATCATACAGATAACATGCAGGATGGCAGGGTTTTCCTCTGATAAGTAGCAGAGGTTTTATTTTCTCCAGCTACACATTGTTGTGTCAGCAGAACCACTGTTGACAGCATAGGAGTTAGTGTCATTGACGCACTATTGGCAATATAAATAGCACGGCCGAAAAGTAAATGCAGAACCAATGCACTCACTGACAGTGAGTGCACTTGGAGTTACAGAGACATGAAGTTCAACATCAAGTAGATGTCTTTTGATTTCAGGAGAGGATTTATTGAAGTGTGAGCTGAGAAAGCTGTGTTGTTAAGGCTTCCATTTCATGCTCGGTCCTCAAATTGAGGACTGAATGTAAAAGATGTGGTCAAATCATCCTGAGTAGTTTGCTATGAGCTCAATCTATTGTGTTAGCAAATCCATCCTGACTCCTGGCCTTGAAGATGGATCGCCACTCTTAAGCCAAAGCACACGACTGTCAGGACTGACGTGAAATTATGTTTTTGAATTTTCGGGACCAAAATAGACTTGAGTCCTATACGAAGCAAGCAAACAAATACAGCCCCGCTACACTGTGTGCTTTGCACCGTTAAAAACAATATGATTCCATTTATTTTTTGGTTGCTCTACAAATATGAAGCAAAGATTAATATCATCCAGACAAAGATTAATGTCATCCAGTCTCAACAGATGGGCAGCATGACCAAACCAAATGTTTTAAATGTAAAACGCTGACCTCGTCAGTGTTGATTTTGTTCGTCTTTTTTCTTCTAGAACATCGACATAACCAACTTCAGCAGCAGCTGGAATGATGGCCTGGCGTTCTGCGCTGTGCTCCACACCTACCTGCCCGCCCACATCCCCTACCAGGAGCTCAGCGGCCAGGAGAAGGCAAGTCACAGCCACCTGCCTGCACTGGACTGGACCAGGAATCCCTCCGCACTCCTGCTTTTACCATGCACTTGTTGGTTGCCTTGTGCTTGTATGTTGTCTGACATGTCTTAAATGCACTGTAACCTTGTGCTACGCGAACAGAGTTCCTTGAAGTTGAAGCCACTCTGCGATATCGTCTGACTTAAAGCTGGGTACGAGTGTTGTTGACCTGGGAAACCCTCTGCTCTTCTCCACAGAGAAGGAACTTCACTCTCGCGTTCCAGGCTGCTGAAAGTGTGGGAATCAAATGCACTCTGGTGAGCTTCTTGTCAGCGTGACCGAATGACACGAGTAGAGAGGCGGAGGTTGAGCAGTTAGTAAAACAAGCCGTCAATTTTTTTTGATTTCAGAAATATGTTGGCTCTCTTCCCCCCCCCCAAAAAAAACAAGTCGCTGTATTTTTTAAATACATTTGTCCCTGCTTGCCAAAAATGATTGGAGCCTATCATTTTTTATTTTTCTTTAACTATAACGTCTATATAATGTATGTATAATGGTCATGTACTTGTCTCATTGCATGTCGTTTCCTATTGCAGGACCTCAACGAGATGGTACACTCGGAGCGGCCGGACTGGCAGAGTGTCATGACCTACGTGACGGCCATCTACAAGTACTTTGAGACATGAGCGCCACTCGACTCAACGCACCGAGCACACCCACCAACTGTTCTATACCTCACCCTGCACGACATCGCCCCAGCCCCGCGCTGCACGCAGGCCAGCCTGCCCTTGGGGGACGAGATGGGGGGGGGGGGGGGGGAGAGTGGGGGGGGGGGGGCTGGGGTTTGCTTTACTTCTATTCAGTTTCAGCTACTAATGCTAATATGGCAGACCCACAGCTCAGCGAGGAACACCCCAAAGCTACTCCCGATGCCACCCACCACTGGTTTGATGGCGCCCTAGTCGGCGGCCCTGCTTTAAGGCCCTGCTGGGAACATCTGCTACAGTATATGTCTACACTCTATCCACCCATGGCCATTGTCTCTGGGTGGAACCAAGTATTATTATTGTTATTATTATTATTATTATTATTACTATTATCGTTTCTTTAATGGCAGTTGCAGAATGACTGCTTTCAGGATGTGTCACTGAGGGGACGAGCGTTGGAGACCAACTAGACTCGAGTGCCTTCAACATGGCGTTGTGTCTCCCGTACAGCCCTTAAAATGCCATTCTTCTTCTTCCTCCTCCTCCTCCTCCGGCTTTGAACCTCAGGCCACAGGAGGTTTAAAGAGGAATACCTTCAAAGGATTTTTGAGGTACTACTCTACACAGACTGCAAGAGTTTAAATACATGTTACGAAAACACTTGAGAAGGTTCTGGGGAAACTGCCGGATGACTTGGGGACAACCGTGAATGGATATCAATATAAATGGCCTTTGTTGCTTCCAGTCTTCCTGTGTGGTCACAGATGCCTCTAGTCTAGTGGATAAAGTGCCTGTCCAAAAAATGTTTCAGGATACAGGGAGAGAGGGGCTTCTTTACATGAGCCAAATCTACCATCTAAATGTGTCCTTTAGCTATAAGCCGACAAATCTGTGTGTTGCCAAATATGTTACCAGGCCTCTCGGTGCATGAAGGTTGGTTTGGTCAACAACCATAACAACAACAACAACGCTACGGTGACTACAGGCCGGTCAGATTTTCTGTATTTTTGTTTTTCCAAGCACAGACACTGGGGCATTTTTGAAGACGCCAATAAGTGGAGCGATCTATTAATATGAATGTGATCCCTGGGGGGACACGTTCTGCACGCTGAGCTACTACTTGTCTTGTGTTTGTGTTCTTTTCAGATGCACTCGAGTGAAAGATTTCCATCCGCTAGGCACATAGGACCAGACCACCCATGTGTAGCCTAGCCAAAAGTAGCTGAATAGAATTATTTAGATTTATTTAGTTTGTTTGCCAATAATAATGTGGATAATAATTTTTCCGGGTTGAGATCTGTGAAGTGGTTTGTTGTTTCCTGTCTAGATTCTTCAGACTTGGCACCCATGGGTGGGAAGTGTAGCCTCTCTCGTGGGACGTGGCTTGATTAAAACTCATTCTAGTTATGCAAGTCTTTTTTGCTTTATAATATAAAGGTCACCGATCTAGATTCTCACCAACGCCTCAATATAGCACACACACACACGCATTACAAAAGGAAGCGTAGATTGGCTGAAAGCCTGCTGGGCAACTGGCCTAGTTTGGATGTGTTGGATTGCACAGCTTTGTATGCATTTTAATATTTGAACTCTTATTTTCTGTAGACCATTAAGAATGGGGCAGTGCTGAATTGTCACACCAAGATAAGGAACATTATTGACCACCCCCTGCTTCTACTAATTCCATTGTATTTATTTGCATGTATTACAGGTCACTGTAGTAAGGTTGCAGCTGTACGTCTTTAAACTCAACAGTATAGAAGTCTGTCATACATAGCTGCACTGACTGAACCTTGTTTTTGTATTCACTCATTTACTGCCTTAATCTAGTATCAACCCCACCACTGTGCCCCGGCCCAATGGGAAGGTCTTCTGTACTTTCAAACTGGCACAAACTGGATGAAATCCACATTCATGGCTCCATTCCCGTGTCTTATCAAAAGCTATTCATCATACGGGGCCTTTTTAAATAGACCTTTTTCACAGACATCATCGTAGGACAAACGCAGGTGTCACTCATAAAACTCATTATGGGTCTGTTCCTTTCATGTAGCAGGACACGGGTAGCAGACTCATCTTCACTAGTTTAGTCTACTACCCGTGACCTGGTAGATAAAAGGAGCAGACCTATAATTAGTGTTATGAGCGAGACCTGTGTCCTATGATGATGCCTCTGTGAAAAGGGGCTATAGAGAAACTGATTAAGATCAAATGTGTCAAAGATTCTTCCCACCAATGTCAGCTATAGGGAGGTGAGTGGGGTTGTGGTTCCAGCTTCACATGATGAATGAAGGGTGACTTGAAGGCTCCATAGAAACTGATATAACTACTACTCTTCTTCCTTTCAGAAGCACAGTCATTGCTGTTGAATGTCGTCACCACAATCAAAGCCCTAAGGGACATTCAGCGAGCGATAATTTAAAGTGACACAATTATATATTGTTTTTTTTAATGTATTTAAGGAAGAATGTGGAGTAATTGTGGGTTGTCGTAGTGTTGGTCGTTCAAAGTGTCAGCACTAAACGGTTTCTAGGTTACTGTATGTCGTGCTCAGCGCCCATGCATTAACGGTGTAATCGGTTGGGAATGAGCGCCACCCTCGCTTTGCCTCATACATTTTGTTGCCTCTGAAATAAGATATGCTAATATATATAATGTAAAATGTCCACGGGAATGTAAACGCATTCTTATTGGTGAGCTCTGAATACCAGAGAGCTGTTGAACTGAACAAAAATGTTTTTTAAGAGCACATTCAAACTTTTACTTTACAACAAGGTACGCGTCACCTTGACCATCATGAGCCAGGAGACGTGCCAATTCATGTTTTCATTTTAAGCGCAGAGAAAAACTAATGTGATTTAGGTTAATGTTGGTGCCATGTGAACTTATCTGCGTTTTGTGTTAACTAAAGCTCTGAGGATTCCAATGGCATTTCCAGTGAAATCCACAAGGCCATCGTTCCTGTACTGCCTGCTAATGCAGAACTGAAGTAATTCCAATCCACGCCATATTTAATGAGCTGTTGGATGGCTTCTCTGTTTTGAGCAGATCCAACTTGCCCATCACTACATTAAGTGCTGACGGAGCGCCTTGAGGTGATTGATGTGGAAGATTACAATTATGTGTCTAGTGAGTGTGTTTGTAAAGGGACTAAGCTATTAAGTGCACAACATTATGATACTCCAATGTAAAAAGCTGTCTGTATTTATATTGCTTTATTTTCTTGGAAATAATAATAAAGGACAATTTGAAATAAATGTGTTAATTGTTTGAGTTTCTCTTAAAGGAAGGATTTATTGAGTTTGCATTGTTTTGCTTTGGGTCAGGCTGGATTTTCCATACAAAGGAATATTTTTTGATTTATTTACATATTTTACATTTGCAACCTAATTAAATAAGACTGGGTTTCACTAAGGGTTATCTGCTGTGGCTTCTAGCCTTTTATCAAGAAGACCTTGATAAAAGGCTTTAATGGCATTTAATGTCATTTAATTTAAGTTATTTAATACAGTAGGATACTCAAGAGCATCACGAGGTAGCTCTGGGACAAATCGGAAGATGAATCCAGAGTGGGATAGACGGTTACTTCGGTCTGCTAAATATGTACACCTCGTTTAACGGAGAACAGTTTTCAGACTGAAAGGAGCGATTCGCTGAGGGGTCGAACGGCCCATTCTGTGTGATGGGCGTCGCTTGCCTGGATCCGGCTGGCCGTCCGGGCGGTACAGCAGCAGGACGTTACAGTGGCTCATTATGAAGCCAAGCTGAACATTTCATAGTCTAACATATTTTATGCGACAGATGAAGTTGAGGATTTAATTTGAATCCCAAACGAAAGGCATTTTTTCTTTTCTTTTTTAAGGTGTTTCTTTCTCGGAAGGTCACTGATGAAGAAGAGGTATGTTACATTGTTAACGAAATTGTTCATGCTGGAAACTTTATTTTGTATAGTTTCATTTCTTGCATTTTAAGTGTGTACTGTTTCATAAAAAATTATAGGTGTGCAAGTGTAGGGCTGATGTCGGCTAATAAAGGGCAAACATAATTGTGCTTATTAAAAGTAAAGATATTTGTTAAATGGGTTTTCGATAGGTAGTTTGCCTATTACTTTGTTTGCCTATTACTTTGTTTGCCTATTACTTTAGCCTACATTACAACTAACAGTAACCCCACCTGTGTCAAATACTGTGCTGAATGTCAAAACCTTTAAAAAAAAAAAAAATCTTTCCCATTGGCTTTATTGTGTGGAAGTATCGAGTGGCCAAGGTGTTGGGTTTCCGTATCTGTGTGAGAAGGACAGCAAGCAGGTTTGACCTGTCGTCACACCAGACCGGCAGTGTGTACTGATAATACTGCTGGGGATTCTCGCAAAGTTCATATCATCACAACTGTGTGGTTGGCATTAGAGGGTATGTCCACAACATGTAGTGCGGGTGGTGCTCTGTTCATGCTATGGTGTAGGAGGCATTGTAACCACTAGAGCTCACTATTGATTAATGAAACAGTTGGGAGTGGCAGTATTACAATGTCTACTGTGTGTGTGTGTGTGTGTGTGTGTGTGTGTGTGTGTGTGTGTGTGTGTGTGTGTGTGTGTGTGTGTGTGTGTGTGTGTGTGTGTGTGTGTGTGTGTGTGTGTGTGTGTGTGTGTGTGTGTGTGTGTGTGTGGATGAAAGGTACCGGTCTAATGAGTGTGTGTGTGTGTGTGTGGATGAAAGGTACCGGTCTAATGATTCAATCTATAAGTGATCTCCATTACTGTCAAAAAATGACATTAGTTGTTAATCATTGTATTATGAATAAATTGTTAAATCGTTAATCATTGTATTATGAATAAATGGAATATAAAAAATGGAATGGACACACCACTATCCTAATTAGCCTTCTAATATCACAATACGTCACTTTGTAACTTTGTTATAGTAATAATATACAAGAATGAATTAGACAAAGATGTAGGTCAATAACAATACCAAGCCAATCCATAACACAAGGGAACAAAGGACCAATGCAACAATCGAACGATTCCCATGTGTCATTCAAAATCCACATTTTCTTTATATCTTACTTAAAATAAAACAATATTTTCTACAATCAATCAAATAAAACATAGGCCTACAACGAATATGAACAAAGGTCCTGTCCCACAGTGAGGGGCCTTCCTTTTGGGAGTCAAGCCCAGCAGCTGTGAGGCCAAACTCCCTCTTTGGGAACCTTTGGGAGGTTCTCAGATGCCAGAGGTACTTTATTATCATTATTAGGCCTATATTAGCAGATAACCAGCGCACAATGCACTCTGTGGTGGTGACATCAAGTGCATTCGCACTTGATGACTTGCCAAAAAATACAATCTCAGGTCCTCGTTTTCTAACTTTTGATCATGTGTAATGCAAGAAGCATGAGCAACGTTCAACAGTGAATGACGCTGCGCTAGCATTAACATAACATTTCACCACTAGCATCCAAGCTGATGCTGAGGCCTCTTTAGGCCGCTGAGTGCTTTCTAGTGGCACCTTATTGCACGTCATTTGAATTCCCCATCGCTGATGTGTGGTGTGCATCATGTCATGTAGCACCACCCCATACAGCTAACTGTATATCATCTAACGTTGACTCATACTGATATGCATGAGTAGGTGTATTATTTCTGTTCCAACAGAATTTAAATTTTGAAAGAGAAAATGTGCGTTGACTATTTTGTGTGACAATGTCATGTTACTGTTATACAATTAACAATTAAACGGACACAAGAGAAATGATGGCTTGAGATTGCAAAGCGGCCGGAGGTTCCTCCTTTTGTGTATCGCTACAACTAACAGAAAGCCTACACTCTGCAGCAAGGCTATATAGAAATGCGACTTCATTTCCTCTTTTGCTGAGCCGTTTCCTGTGTGTCTTTTTTTTAATCATTTCGCATTTTTCCACTTTGCGTCTTTATCTGAAGCAGCATGACGCTGGTGTGATGTCCTGTTGCTGGCACGCTCTCAGCACAACCATAAGTTCATGGGAAGAGTCGACCCGAGGAGGAAGTACCAGAGGACAGGAGACGGCAGATGATCAATGCAAGATGATGAACGGAGGCCACCCAGTCCTCTCTGTGGAATGTTAATGCAGCTTTTTATCTCCACCTCCACCTCCGACAAGATATCCAGCTATTGGAGGAACATCGAGGAGCTCTGAGGATCTGTAACAAACTGCCCCGTCTGTGGAACCTGCAGTCTGGAGGAGAACAGGACGTCTGTGTTTTCTGGCTCTTGAGGCTGAGGTCTGTGGGGTGGCCGGGGGCCGCAGCTATGACCGTTGAGAAGAGGCTTTCATCCGTGACCTCGCCTGCTGCCTCACCATGCCTGAAGACCCTGTCACCTTCATTTTCTACATCGTCCTGGAGCTCCTGATCTCCGGCTTCTCCGTGCTGGGCAATGTGCTGGTCTGCTGGGCCGTGTGCCTCAACAGCAACCTCCAAAGCATCACCAACTTCTTTGTGGTGTCACTGGCGGTGGCCGACATCGCCGTGGGGGTCCTGGCAATCCCCTTTGCCATCGCAATCAGCACAGGCTTCTGCTCTAACTTCTACGGCTGTCTGTTCATGGCCTGCTTCGTGCTGGTGCTCACTCAGAGCTCCATCTTCAGCCTGCTGGCCATAGCCATTGACCGCTGCATCGCCATCAACATCCCTCTCAGGTGAGTTTAAGGTTCTCGTTGAAGGAAGGGAAAAAATATATATGTATGGGATCATTTACAGCAAGCTGGTCATTATTGCGAAATAAACAACAAAAAATGATTGATTGATTTAAGAATGATTTTATTGCTTATTGGTTGGAAATAGCGTCCATAGCAATAGTTATTATGTTATTCATAGCAGCGGTCTGCTATTCTGAAATAACAGACCATAGAATGCTGTAATTTCAAGCCGTGTAATAAATTGGTTTAGGTAACAGGAAATAAACTTTTCATATTGGCAACAGGGTGGTATCAAAAGTAAAATCAATTATGTTAGGAACACCTAAACTACTATTAATAATTTAGCGTTAAAAAATATGCTGCGTCAATAATATAATACATAATAATAAAGAGTCCTTAATGATGCAATATAGTCCTTCTAGTCTGGACCGCACTAGTACCAGGCCAGGTTTCTGAGGGCCAGTAAAAGAAACATCCCCTTTTGCTTTATTGCTTCTACAGACTGAGAACCAATCGTACTGTCAAAATAATGTACTTGCTTATCACACTATTTGTTGCTCTTGGTTTTGCACAATAATGCAGAATAGTTTAAACACTCAAAATGTTTCCCCATGGAATAGATTAAATGTAATCTGTCACTCAAAGCATCCGTCCGAGTATTAGTGTATCCATCCCAGTGATGACGTGCATGAAAGTAAAAATGCAGCAGCCCCCTCAATGCATGGCATACATGTGTTGTTTCACGTATCCACATCCAGGTCATGCCCCCCCAACAAACACACACGTACACTAAATTGCTACACACAGGATACACTAGGGAGTCCTGAGCTGGTTAGTGCATCTGTCTTCGGGGGGGGGGGGGCATTAACCTCTGCACTTTAACATGTGAAGAATGTGTGGGAGACTGGCCAAACATCTCAGCTGCACTCCCACACTGCACAACAGAGCCTCTGGAAATAGATTATCCTCTTAAGGAACATCCACAATAGGGGGTGTGTTAGTCCTTAAAATACATTTAAAAGATGAACTGTGTGTTCCTAGTGAGCAGTGACCTGGAACGGGTGCTATCTGAGAGACATGCACACTCTTGACAATACACTCTCATGGAGCATCTTAGCCAAAGCATTTGATTTCAGCTGCAGATAATTGAATGTTGTTTAACCTGAGGCAGCAATGCCTATCTTTGCACATTGACCTTCTGCTTTATGCACACATTACACTAATTTTAGTCATTTAGCAGAAGTAAAAGTTGAAGCTCTGTGAAACTAGTTCGTCTGGTGTTGCAGGTACAATGGCTTGGTGACAGGCCAACGTGCACGGGGCATCATCGCCATCTGCTGGGTGTTGTCTATCATCATCGGCCTCACCCCCATGCTGGGCTGGCACAGCAAGTCCATCTCCAAGAGTGACGACAACAACAACAACAGCAGCGGCGAGTGTCCGCCAGGCATGATGAGGTGCATGTTTGAGCTTGTGGTGGTGATGCAGTACATGGTGTACTTCAACTTCTTTGTCTGCGTGCTGATCCCTCTGCTGCTGATGCTGGCCATCTACCTGTGCATCTTCATGGCGGCTCGCCACCAGCTGAGGCTGATGAAGCTGAAGGCTTCGTACGGCGAGAAGACCCACTCCACGCTACAGAAGGAGGTGCAGGCCGCCAAGTCGCTGGCCATCATTGTGGGGCTGTTTGCCTTCTGCTGGCTCCCCTTGCACATCATCAACTGCTTCACGCTGTTCTGCCCCAAGTGCGACCGGCCACCGCACTTTGTTATGTACGTGGCCATCCTCCTGTCGCATGGCAACTCCGTGATCAACCCCTTCATCTACGCCTACCGCATCCGCGAGTTCCGCCAGACCTTCCGCAGAATCATCCACCGCTACATCCTAAGACGCCGGGAGCGTCTGGAGACCGGGTGCAGCATGCGCACCTCTATCCACAGCAGCGTCGCCGGCTCCATCCAACTGAAGGCCAACGGCATGGGCCCGGACCCCTTCGAGGAGCAGAGCAGCAGCAACAGCAGCAGCAGCAGCATTGAGAGCAGCTACCCCTGCCTGGGCCCTATCGCCCCGGTGGGCACCAGGCTGCTGGCCGTGTCTCACAGCCCTCTGTCCGTCATCCTCCCCCACGGCCCCGTGGTGGCGCCCTACCCGCCGCAGACTCCGAGGAACAAACACATCCCCAGCGACATTCAACTGCAGTGTCTGGATCACCACCGCACCGCTTTGGGGTCCAGGGAGGTTGAGGAGCTGAAGGACACGCAGAGCTGCTACTCTGCCCAGGTTACGTCACTGTTTGAGAGGCCGCAGAGGTCCATCTGCTTTGAGGAACTAGCTAAAGCGTCCTGATCTCAGGGGGATCAGAGCGCTTATCGCCCTCGGTGGTCTATGGTAGCAGAGTTTAAATTATGCCAGTATGCCAGTCGTGTGTATGGGACTGTATGCTTTCCAAGGACTCGATTGAAATTTGTGTCATGGTGATTCTCCAATGTGTCTTTTAAAGGTTACATTCAACTCCAATTCCAGGATCTTCATTTTAAAAGAAAGTCCTTGCATTTAAATAAGTGTCATAAGAATGTGGTACAGTAAGAATAATGAGTGACTTTTCACGAAGCTTTAAAAAAAGGTGTGAAATTATCCAAAGTAAGGTATGAAAATTGTTTTATTTTTGCTGTGTGTTTAAATCTTTGCTTATTGATTGCACATTTGCATTTTTTGGCAGCACATCCAAAATCATCCAATAGTCAATTATCTTGTAATACACAAGAAGTTTTCCTCAAAAAATAACTTTTTAAAGCTAATGCAGCTATTTCATAGCATATGTCATACAAACGGAATACAATACAATGTCAACAAATAAAATCCTTTTTTACTTCTACTTCTGTGTGTTTTTGCATTTAGTCCTCTGCAGTAGTTGCGTGAGTAAATACAAATGTCATTTGCACTCATCTGCCACTAAAAGTAGTGCCTGGCCTCAAACTTTGGGAATTTCCACAAGGTGGGCGGGACCCACAGCATAGGTTGGTCCACCCTGGGAGGAGGGGCTCCAGTTGGACACATACAGACCATTTCTGGAGCTTTTTATTTTCCCAGCTTGTTATCTGAATCCCCATGAGTCCAGGTTACAGAGCCACGGCCCTGCTGTGTTTTGGCTGACCACGCCAAGGGGGTCCCTGAGCACCAGAAGGACCAGCTGCACCAGTGCTTGTCCCGTCCTGCCTGGTAGAGCCTTATTAGTCCCCCTTTGAACACCAAGCATTGTAGGGATGGTTTTTTTTAAAGAAAAAATAAAATAAAATGATTGCATTTCCCTCACGGAGGAAATTCAAAACTTTAAATTCAATATTCTCTAAGCTTGAACCAACAATAATCCATCTGTAACACTTATCCAGTAGCTGAACCTGTCTGCACCGTTGAATAAATACTGGTCGCCGGCCGCTAAGCTGATCTGTGTGTGTGTGTGTGTGTGTGTGTGTGTGTGTGTGTGTGTGTGTGTGTGTGTGTGTGTGTGTGTGTGTGTGTGTGTGTGTGTGTGTGCGCGCGCGTGCGTGCGTGCGTGCGTGCGTGCGTGCGTGCGTGTGCGTGTGTGTGTGTGCGCGTGTGTGTGTGTGCGCGCGTGTGTGTGTGTGTGTCGACTCCATGGATACCAACATGGACACGGTGTCTTCTCACATTGAATAGGATCTTTGCTTTTTTGACCAGGGAGAGAACACCGGAGCTGACGTCAAACCTGCAGATGTACTGCGAACCCCCCCCCCCCCCTTTCCAGTGCACAGCTCGTAATGTCTGCCACAAACAAAGTGATAGATGGTTCTGTTGTTGGCTCTGAACAACCGCACAGCAGCAACCGTCTGTCTGCAAGGAAAGGCACATTCTCTGCAGCGCTTACATTTTCTGTCTCCAAGTACAGAGTGGAGTTGTCAACAAAGATTGAACACCCCTTCCATTGTCATTCTGAGCACGTGGGCCAAACCCCTTCATGTTTGGTAGAAGAGGTGCTTAGGGACTACTTGTACTCACAGCGGAAATTGTGGGTGGTAGAATTACACACACGGCTGTTTTCTTCTGAAAGATGTTTGTCACAGTGCTTTTTGGAGGTTAGTAATGCCATGGTGATTATATATGTATATATTATATTATTGATGCTATTTTGAAAGTGCAACAAACTGTACACCGTACAGTGATGTACACCGTACAGTGATGTACGGTGTACATCACTGTACGGTGTACAGTCTTAGAATGTCACTCTTTACTGAGAAAGTAAAGTGTATTAACTATTGATCTACTTGGATTAGTATATAACATCATACAAGTGTACACATTGTGGCTGTACCAGGCTAAAAAGATTAAAGTCCTTATTATGTTTGACAGACTGCAGGAAGGAACTGTTCAATCTCAACTGTAAGCTGATCAACTTCATCCATGACTTGAAGGAGAGGTGTGGCCTGGACATGAGAGGTGAGTTATCACACAGTCTATCCTCACCTATCTATCCGCTACTGCACACATTCCACAACATCACTTTGCTATGAAAACCAGTCAATGTCTTGTGGACCCAAAGTCAGTATATTTATTGTCAAATTTGCCATGTCACACAGTGACATGCTTACGACAAAGCAAGGGTCATCTAGTAATTAAAGCAGTAATAATTTTTTAAAAAATAAAGTAGCGAAGGTATTAAATGGAAATTTAAAAAAAGGATGTATGACATGAGGTGCAGATCAAATATAACACATGAGGTGCAAAGCATAGTGAGCGCCATGTGTTATGAGCTTTGACTGTGTAGACCTGATGGACAGCTGTGGGTTTGACCCCTGACCTGTGCTTTGCAGACTGTGTAGACAGGTGGACAGCTGTGGGTTTGACCCCTGACCTGTGCTTTGCAGACTGTGTAGACCTGATGGACAGCTGTGGTCAGGTGATGAACCTGTGGGAGAAGGAGAAGGAGCGGAGTGCGGAACGAGCTGCAAGCCTGCTGACAGAGAGGAAGACCTACATCCTGCTGAGCGTGTGCAGTGAGTCCTCGTAGGAAACACGTTGCATTGCTCACAGTCCAATATGTGGATATTTGTATGCACTGACAAATACATATTTTAGATTACAGTAGCCCAAGATACTGAGCCATATTATAAAAGTGTCGATTTACACTCGATAGTTACAGTTGCCAGGTTGCCATGGGAAACCAGATTTGACTCAAACATTTCCTGCACCATCCCATTGCGCATAGTTGTCCCATTGTCATTGTCATCCCCATTGTCAAGGAAGTATTTATAACATACCTATGCATGACGATTCTTAATATATTTACTTATATTTATGTATGATTTTTGTTTATTTGGACCATTTTCACTCCAGTTAATAAAAATTGGCCAACTTTGTCTACTAAGCACTGATCCTTAAATCAGGGTGATCCATGGGATTGTTTGACCAGGATTTACCATAATCACTCAAAATGTAAAGTCCTCAACAACCTAATAATTCACAACGTGAATTATTAGGTTGCTCTGCAACCTAATATGGGGGTGAGTATGGGGGGTCAGCCTTTATAGACGTGAATTTCACGTCTATAAAGAAACTAAAGGGCGATAAGACTGTATAGCGATAAGACAGGTGCCTTGTTCATTCAGAGATTAGTGTTTGGCTACTTTATGGTGACTTAGGGTTAGCATGTCTCCTTGTAGCTAATGCTATGTTTACAAAAAATGATGTAATCAACAGTAAATGTTAATGTTTAAATCCATTGTTGAATATACAAGTACCCATCTTTAACAGTCTAAACACACTAAGCTCTTTTGAATCACATCCGTCAATCAAATTATTTAAAATCACTCTTGGGTTTATATAAACTTTCCATCCACAATGTTTATTTCCCCCCCATCTAGGTTGTGAAGATACTGAGGGTCGGAAATATGTGTCTCTTGTAAATAACCTGAGCACAACCCATCCAGAATTAACAGGTAATCAATTGGACCTGGCCTGTTCTGTCAGCCTCACGCCAGTATGTGACTACATGTAAACACAGACCCTGCTTATTTGTCTAACTTGTTTTAGAGATCCTCAACAGAGTGTCCAACCCTGGCAAGAACGGAGACAAACGGGGCGGTTCGCTCAGAAAGAAGGAATTGTCTGTTGCTGCACACTCAAGAAGCAAAAACATATCTGGAAACAAGAGGATGAAATGAAACACTGATGAGTGTACGTGTGTGTGTGTGTGTGTGTGTGTGAATGGTGAATACATTCAGAAGGTTTGCCATAATGGAGCCCATAGGCTCTCTGTCTGATGGCTGCACCATGCCACTGACCGCAAAACAATGTGGACTCCAACCCCTGACTGAGTTACAAGTCCATATTTCGCAACTGCAAGGACTGTAACTGCTGTTCTCTCAGCAAATAACTTAACACCAGATATTCAAATGTTATCATCATGATCTTTTATGTTGTTTTTATGTCATCGTTGGCTTCCTATAGCAATACAGCAGCTTATGAGGGCCAGAATATATACTGTGCTTAAAGAGTGTTTATACACAATTTGTTTATCTAACATTCAAAATAGGGCAGTCAGTTCATACATTTCTACATAGACCTGTGTTACTCTTTGTTTTTTCAATAAATCACTTCATCACAAAAGATACATTTAAAGCTGATTTAATGAATGTGGCAGATCGAAAGACATTGGACCTTGTAACAATCTGCTACAAGTACTCTGATTCTAATAATAATAATAATAATAATAATAATAATAATACACAATAGTACATTATGTCCACAAGTACCTCTGCGATGATCTTCAAGTTTTTTTTACTGTGTTTTTACTGTAGTTGCTAGTTATACCCAATATGTGGAAGTGGGTGGCATGACCGCAGACTTGCAGCAGCTGGCTTTAGATTATATCTTTTTTAAGGGTTTGTTTTCAGATGTAATCACATTTAAAGAAAAAAAAGTGTTAGCCTACTATTTTTGTTACGATGTGTCTGCCTTCCCAGCCTCAAAATCATAAGGTTGTATGTCTGCATTCAGACTTCAGGAGAGCTCATTGAAGACAGCCCTGCAGCAGGGGTCCTGAGGTCAAGGCCTATAGCCTACTGTATCTTGGTTCCAGTCTGTGTCATACAGTAGCCTATTATAGCATAGGCGTTTCTCTGTTGCACCATCTTGGCACTTTTGCAGCAACCGCAGAGCAGGAACAACCGCAGAAACAGCTTCCCACCCCCCCCACCCCCACACGCACGCACACACACACACACACACACGCACGCACGCACGCACACACACACACACACCATGGGGGGGTGAGTATGGGGGGTGAGTATGGCGAGTGGATAGTGCCTATGGCGAGTGAACAGTGCCAAAATTACCAGGAGAAGGATAACATCGTGTGAAATGCACGTGTGGAGAAGATACGTACGCCGCCGCCGTGGGGAGAGGATACGCACGCCGTCGCCATAAAAAAAAAATAATAATTTAAAAAAAAAATATATATATATATATATATATATATATATATATTATATATATATATATATATATATATATATATATTTATTTATATTTTTACAACATCAATCTCCCTATAATATGAACAAAATATGTTCAGGTTATACTTTCTCTCTTGGAAAACGGGCAAACGATAACCCTAACTCGGAAAATGAATTTAAAAAACTACAATCATTCGGAAAATGAACTGAAGTGTGCGGCGCCATGTTTTTTCCGCCATGTTTTTTGTAGTCCTAAAATGTTTAGTTAACGTTTTCCCTATTATGTGAAAATGTGTCAAGGAACTTCGCAAGTGTAATATATGTTTTAGGGACCGGGGAGCACATTTATTTGGTCAGATTTCATTTTTACTATTGTTAATTGGGTGAAATCTGGTTTTGACCTTACCCAGTAGCGCCCCCTGATGGTTTGGCAAAGGCCACAAAGGACATGATAGAAGAAGTCAAGAGCTTTCCAAAAATGTTTTCCCCATGTTTGTATCACATTGTGTTGCTTTTCTGTAAGCCTTTAAAAGAGCCTTAGGTTCAAGGTTCAAAGGGCATTCCTGAGGTGCAGGAACCACCCAGAATGTTCACAGTGGCATATCTGTACTCTGCAGATCAAGACCTTTCCAACGATGTCTTCATTGTCATCCTACGACAAAGTTTCATTTTTATCTTGCTCACTGCCAAGGCACTTGATGTGTACTTTCTCACAGCCTATATAGAGCCAAGATGGATAAAATCACTAAAACATATTTTAAGGGATATTTAGTGGCAAAATGTGTTCAACATATTGATGGTGACCTTATCCTTAGTCATGCTTTTCAATTTGGAGCAGTTTAGACCCCATTTACCCCTTAAACTATTAATGTTTCATATACATATTTCCATATTACTTAATATGACCATTTATAGCCATTGTGTTCCCTTCCCCAGGGCTGACAGGATAGTAGGCTACATAATATAGTAATGCGTATGTCTGTGTGTAGTTACATTTTTACACACAGTTGTTTTTAATTGACCAAGATATGAGCTTTTGAAAGAAAGTAGGCCTGTGCCGTATGCAAAGGGCTTTACAACTACAAAAAACATGGCGAAAAAACATGGCGCCGCACACTGCAGTGTATTGCATTTTCCGAACGTTTGTAGTTTTTTAAATTCATTTTCCGGGTTAGGGTATTAGCGTTTTGCCCGTTTTCAAGAGAAAGTATAACCTGATCATATTTTGTTCATATTATAGGGAGATTGATGTTGGAAAAATATAAATATAGGCTACATTTTATTTCAAGTGTTTTTTTTAGACGTGTTTCAAGCTGCTTTGTTTGTCCATGAATTGGATAAACATGAATTGTTTGGAGTTCACATTGTGGGCACATTGTTTTTTTTAACAAACTTTATTGTCAACAATATTATGACATTACAACATAAACAATAGTACAGTAAGGACAGTACTTCCGGCTGATAGGTCCTCCCAATGGGCTTTATGCCGAGCGTCACGTGACCAAACCGGAAAACTGGTCTCCTGACTTCCGCTTGTCGTTAAAGCCGGTAGCAGCGGTAGGAACTGATGGCGACAGCTATTGACTTGGCCTAGTTAGCCCTTTTTACTGTTGGCGTTTTATTTGGTTTTAACATCTGAATGTTAGTGAGAAGAAAAGATGGATGAAAAAAAAAAAAAAAAAAAAAACAGCGGTAAAAGCTATCGAGTGAGTCCGGGAGAGGGCTACTCTCCTCGGACACGTTACTCTGAAGCCCCGGTGACGGCCTGGAAGTGTGGATTAATAAATACAATTTAAAAAAAAACAGCGATAAAAGCTAGCGTGAGTCCGGGAGAGGGCTACTCTCCTCAGACATATTACTCAGAAGCCCCGGTGACGGTCTGGAAGTGCGGATTAATAAATAACATAATGCGAGCGCGGTACAGTGGACCTGAACCGGATGTGATGAGACCTGTTTAGCAGAATGCGGAAGTATGTTGCGCATAACCCCTATGGGACAGGTGGCGTCTGTCAGCCGTAGCCCCTAGCAACCTGACGTCATTGAAACATGGCGCAGGAATCAGAGCTATAGAGTAAACATAGAGTTGTTTTTAGAGTTGTTTACTCTATAGCTCTGATACAGGAGTAATAACTAACCAATAGGACGGATGCCCACACACCACTGAACGTCAAACATCGCCGAGACGATCTCCGTCAGTGACTGACGCTAAAGTGCCTTACCGACAGTCGCTATTTGACGTTCTGGGAGTGAGACTGTGTTGTTCTGACTGAGTTTTCATAAAGATTATGCAATACATATTACACCCCAACTGTTTCTGTGGTGGGTTTTGAAAGCACAAAAGAAAACTGTGACCCGCGTCTTTGAGGTTTACACCCGCGACTCCGTTTTCAAAACAGCCCAATTTGGCCTGAAGCTGGCAACCCTGCATCACCGTCACCTTAATTATAATGTATGTATTTTATAACCAGCAATTTATGTATTTTATAACCATGAAATGTCCTTGTTGGTTGTGCTTTCTTCAGGCGCCTCCACAGCGCCACGCGCGGATACTGTAGGTACAACACGCTATTTTACGTTGAAATGCGACGTAATCCAGTGTTAACGAAAACGTTCACTGTCAACGTATACTTTTGGCGACTGGGTTGAACACACGATTGCAGTCAGGTCACTGTGCTGGGCTTCTCCCTCCTGCAAAGTATTTGCAAAGGTATTGAGTAGCATGAGTGTAGTACAAGACATGATGTAATGGCATGCAGTATTGTCATGCTTGCTCAGAGTATTCATTTAGAATATATTTGTTTGTGAATGTTAGCTTAATTCAAATTGTATTCATCATTGTAATCATATACTCGTGAAAATCTGTTGATTCTTGGTATTGTACAGATAATAAATTGTTGTGTTGGGTAGATCTATCGTCTCCTTTGTGTAGCCTACAGGGAAATATGAAAACAGGCAAGAGAGGAGATTTAACACTGGTTATGTTGGCTGCCATTGTCATCTCTTTTATTTTACACCACATCAGATATTCTTAGCATTGATATCAAAATAAACTATTCAATCAATAAATAATCTACACAATTTCTTCTGTATAAATCTGATTAAATAAATCCAATAACCAAAATAAACCTTCAAATCAAATTCATTTTTCTAAACTGCAGATAATTACATTAATATAAATTTAATTACATTAATATAAATTTAATGCTAAGTCTGTAGACCTACCCATTTTAATTACAGTAAATTACCCAAACAAATTAGCAATTCATTATCTCAACTAAAACAATAATAGGTCTACTTTGAGAGTGAATAACAGTATCAAAACAGGCACCATCAAAATAGCCTACATTTAAACAACACTTTATCTGTCCCACACCATTATACATTGCTGTTCCAAGTGATATAAATGTGCTGTTGTATAAAACACTCGTAAATCCTAAACTAAGTCATAAAATCACACTGAAGCTCTTTGTGGCCACATAACTAGCTCAGGCGTTCTCACGGCGACGTAGGTTAGCAGGCGTCTTTGTGGCGACTAACTTGTTCAGACGTCCATGAGTAGACGTACGTTCTCACGGCGACGTAGGTTAGCAGGCGTCTTTGTGGCGACTAACTTGTTCAGACGTCCATGAGTAGACGTACATTTTGCTGAATTTCCGTATGTACGTCGCCGTGACACCGCCGCCGGTGGACGGAACTTCCATGCAGTCGCCGTGGCGTCGCTGCTGGTCTCTCGTCTGCAGTCCCAATCAATCCCATACAAAATTCCACACGTTCTGACGGCGGCGTATGGTTAGACTGCTCCTTCGCCTCTTCCTGGTTAGGCTTAGGTTTGGCACTGTTCACTCGCCATATCCTGGTTAGGCTTAGGTTTGGCACTCGCCATACAGCACACACACACATACCATATGCAAACAGGTGATTGCATTATAACACTAGTGAGGTACATGTGATTCCCTGCTGTGTGCAGCACTACGCATGGCCTTGTGTTTGCATGCTGCCATAGAGATGCACGTGTCTCGTCTTGCCTAATGTGAGAGGTGAATGTGCTAACAAACCATTTCCGGTCCAAAACCTATTCCTAAAGTTAGCTAAAAAAGCAGCAGCGGTTGGGGGCGTCATCGCAATACAGCCCGGACCAGCGACCGACGCGGGGGGGTGCGTGAAAAAAAAAAAACTATCTGCCAGGCGGGCCCCCTGTATTGGCTAATCCGGCCCTGCACAGGAGCGGCGATCCGGTGACCTGTTTCCTCTTTGCCGAAACCGCAGCATTGCAAACAAGAGCGGAACTTAAAGTAAAGAATCGATCCCAACAGGCTAGTATCGATCCGATACCGATACCGACTTGGTATCGATACTATCGATATTTGGATCGATCCGCCCACTAGCGGTTGGATGTGAGTTGCTGACCTGCTGGAAACACAACCCTGGTCTGCTCTTCAAACAGCACTGTCCCAGGTTGGACCCAAGGGCTGCAACATGTCGGGGTTTGAGTTTGAGTCCTTAGAGAAGACGCTGGAGAACCACATCCCCGAAGATGAACTGACACAAGTTAAACGCATACTGTTCGGGAATTCAACTAAGTGAGTTGTAATGTGGCGTTATTATGGTTGTTGTTGTTTTATATAGGCGTGGCGATATGTGAATGCTACGTGTGCATGTTGTCTGTTGTTCATTCCCATGCGTGTTATTCTCATTTTAGTTTTAGTTTTTCATTTATGAAAAATGTAATTTTTAATGTGTTTTCTATAAGTATTATGCCAGGCGGACTTTGTTCAGTTTGCTAGAGAGGGCATTGAAACCTATTGACCGCACCGCACTCAGTTAATATATCAACTATCTTATGTCAACTAAAGTGCAATCAAGTACATGCTAGCAGATCTACGATAACAACGTATTGTTCAATGACTTCCATCAACACCAGGAGAGTATCACTATCCCCCTTCATAAAATGGAAAATAAACAGCCACCATTGTCGTGTATCTGAATATAAAACCTTTCTGTTATATTTATATATGTTCATTATAGTTTTAGGTTCACTATATTTGTTCACTATAGATGTATTAATATAGTTATATGTTCACTATCATTCCATGTTCATTATAGATGTATTAATATAGTGTTATGTTCACTATCGTTCCATGTTCACTATCGTTCCATGTTCACTATAGATACATTAATATAGTGTTATGTTCGGTCCGTGTACGAAGTATAATTCATTTACAGTTGTTCACGTTGTATAATGAAAAAGGCCAGTTTCGGGGGTATTGCCTAATTTCATTGTCCGAGACGTGCAATGCAATTCAGCGCGCCAAAGCGTCAGCCTGTTCCATTATCCAAGTTGTACAATGAAAATTGAACAAGGAAGTGGAGAGCCGGAAACAGAGACAGCTCGCCTTCAAAGTAAAGCTCGCCTTATAAGTAAAAGTCGTGCGTTTTGAAGCGTGAATTTAATTTAAGGAGCGCTAAACTAAATAAATAAACAAATAGCCTCAATCAGGGGTCTTCAACGTTTTCCAGGCCAAGGACCCCCAAACTGATAGAGAGATGGAGCGGGGACCCCCTACTTATGTTGTGTAAAATTGTGTTTTATATTAAACTGGTCCTATAGTGCCATGTATAAATGTACCTTGTTATTGTGCATTCAATACTAAGATATTGAAATAATACACAGGTTCATATATTCATGTGCAAGGTACAGTGAGTAGGGTGGCCATGCCACTGCCATTCATAAACATAATGTAGCGTCCGCCAGGACGCGTTGGAAAGACGACGCAGTGTTGTTCAACAAACAACATTTATTGCTGCAACAGAACAGGTTACTGTCGGCCGTAACCACGCCAAAACAACTCCAACATAAAGTTAGCCGTAACTCTCTCATAATGTTCCTCGCGCTCAACCCAGGCTCGCACACACACACACACACACACACCCCTCATTCCGTCAAAAACTACAACACCACACCGGATCTAGAGCGGAAACAAAACAGGCACGCCGCACACACTTGTTTAAGAGTAGTAGACGTTACGTTTTGAGTGGATGGCGAGCGCGAGACGCCGAAATGGATACCAATAATATTCTGAATGGAAAGTTTACTTTTAAAAAGTTGCCAAATGGTTCCATTGACAAGACCAAAGTGATCTGTGTGTTTTGTCGTTGTGAACTGAGCTATCATCGCAGCACGTCCAGTCTGAAATACCACTTGATGGACTGCGGTCAAGCCAGCCGTTCCTCCGATCACCGTGGTCAAATGAGCCGCACTTATATTTCGAGTGTACAAATATTCTCAGCATTACGGCATTACGGTAGAAGCGGAGAAACCGCGTATTCACTTCCGGTTTTTCAAAATAAATGTATTAAGAACAGTAAGCTATAATTAAAACCTCATATTGTATTAAAGTGTTTCATGCGCCCATGATGAATGAACAACTTAATATCAAGTATCTTTATTGCAACAATGTGGAGAAATGCCAAACTAAAAGTCCCATATTTGTGCCTCCAAGTGGCATGTTTTGTTATATTTGAACTACTGTAAAATCACTTTGCTCAATATTCCCTGGCTATGGGTGGTATATTTGACTTGTACACATGTAGGACTACACCCACATGCAATATCAAGCATTTTTACTGTACCATTTTGGAGATATTCTACAATAAAAGTCCCATATGTGTACCTTCGGAAAGCACAATTGCATATATTTGAACTGCTGTAAAATCACTTTGCTCAATATTCCCTGGCTATGGGTGGTATATTTGACTTCTACACATGTAGGACTATAACCATATGCAATATCAAGCATTTTTACTGTACCATTTTGGAGATATTCTACAATAAAAGTCCCATATGTGTACCTTCGGATAGCACAATTTCATATATTTGAACTACTGTAAATCAAATATACCACCCATAGTCAGGGAATATTGAGCAAATTGATTTCACAGTAGTTCAAATATATGAAATTGTGCTATCCGAAGGTACACATATGGGACATTTATTGTTGAATATCTCCAAAATGGTACAGTAAAAATGATTGATATTGCATGTGGGTGTAATGTGTACAAGTCAAATATACCACCCATAGCCAGGGAATATTGAGCAAAGTGATTTTACAGCAGTTCAAATATATGCAATTGTGCTATCCGAAGGTACACATATGGGACTTTTATTGTTGAATTTCTCCAAAATGGTCCAGTAAAAATGCTTGATATTGCAAGTGGTATTTCAGACTGGACGTGCTGCGATGATAGCTCAGTTCACAACGACAAAACACACAGATCACTTTGGTCTTGTCAATGGAACCATTTGGCAACTAAAAGTAAACTTTCCATTCAGAATATTATTGGTATCAATTTCGGCGTCTCGCGCTCGCCATCCACTCAAAACGTAACGTCTACTACTCTTAAACAAGTGTGTGCGGCGTGCCTGTTTTGTTTCCGCTCTAGATCCGGTGTGGTGTTAGCCTGGCAAGCCAGACCTACATCAGGAAGATGTAAGGTCTGGCGCAGCTCCATTGGCAGTGTGGGCGGGATAAACGGTTGTCTTTCAAGTTCCCTCTGCACGCAATAGGATAGCGCTACAACCAATCAGAGCAACGAAGAAGGTGACGTAGTCAGAGCGACGGCTCTGACTACGTAATTAATCAAAACTCAGAATAAATATTTATTTTCGAGGAAAGACTTCAGTGCCGTTCTTTGTTCTTTTCTCAAATAAAATGTTAACTTAAAGTCTTGAAGAGTCGCGGCCAAAGCCGAGTGGAAAGACAACCGTTCGCCAGCAGCAGCCATTGTTTACCTAACACGGAACCGTCGCATTTCTGTCGTCATTAGGTAGCCCGGCTTTCGACTCCGCCCCTCACGCTGTGATTGGTCAGACATACAAGACACACTTGGTGTTTCCAGCACCAAAAAGCGGACGGAGCTTTGCTAGACCTACACTAGCTGCCAAATAAATTTGCTGCCGCTAGGGGGTGTCTAGAGTTCTAGGCTAGTGTGGTGTTGTAGTTTTTGACGGAATGAGGGCTGTGTGAGTGCGCGTGCGCGCGTGTGTGTGTGTGTGTGTGTGTGTGTGTGTGTGTGTGTGTGTGTGTGTGTGTGTGTGTGTGTGTGTGTGTGTGTGTGTGTGTGAGCGAGCCTGGGTTGAGCGCGAGGAACATTATGAGAGAGTTACGGCTAACTTTATGTTGGAGTTGTTTTGGCGTGGTTACGGCCGACAGTAACCTGTTCTGTTGCAACAATAAATGTTGTTTGCTGAACACCACTGCGTCGTCTTTCCAACGCGTCCTGGCGGACGCTACATTATGTTTATGAATGGCAGTGGCATGGCCACCCTACTCACTGTACCTTGCACATGAATATATGAACCTGTGTATTATTTCAATATCTTAGTATTGAATGCACAATAACAAGGTACATTTATACATGGCACTATAGGACCAGCTTAATATAAAACACAATTTTACACAACATAAGTAGGGGGTCCCCGCTCCATCTCTCTATCAGTTTGGGGGTCCTTGGCCTGGAAAACGTTGAAGACCCCTGATTGAGGCTATTTGTTTATTTATTTAGTTTAGCTCTCCTTAAATTAAATTCACGCTTCAAAACGCACGACTTTTACTTATAAGGCGAGCTTTACTTTGAAGGCGAGCTGTCTCTGTTTCCGGCTCTCCACTTCCTTGTTCAAATTTCATTGTACAACTTGGATAGTGAACATAACACTATATTAATACATCTATAGTGAACATGGAATGATAGTGAACATACAACTATATTAATACATCTATAGTGAACATGGAACGATAGTGAACATACAGCTATATTAATACATTTATAGTGAACATACATCTATAGTGAACATGGAACGATAGTGAACATAACACTATATTAATACATCTATAGTGAACATGGAATGATAGTGAACATACAACTATATTAATACATCTATAGTGAACATGGAACGATAGTGAACATACAACTATATTAATACATCTATAGTGAACATGGAACGATAGTAAACATAAAACTATATTAATACATCTATAGTGAATATGGAACGATAGTAAACATAAAACTATATTAATACATCTATAGTGAACATACATCTATAGTGAACATACATCTATAGTGAACATACAACTATATTAATACATCTATAGTGAACATACAATTATATTAATACATCTACAGTGAACATACATCTATAGTGAACATGGAGCGATAGTGAACATAGGTCCGTGTATGAAGTATAATTCATTTACAGTTGTTCACGTTGTATAATGAAAAGGGACAGTTTAGGGGGTATTGCCTAATTTCATTGTCCGAGACGTGCAATGCAATTCAGCGCGCCAAAGCGTCAGCTTGTTCCATTATCCAAGTTGTACAATGAAATCTGAACAAGGAAGTCGAGAGCCGGAAACAGAGACAGCTCGCCTTCAAAGTGTGCTGGCCATAGACATCTTATACATAGACGGAGCATTGGCTGCTGTGGCGCGAGAAATTCGGCGGCCATCTTGGAGTGTTGATGGGGGTGGGGAGGGGCATAGATTGACAGTTGACACGTATGGCCAGGAGAAGAAAACAAGGATGCCGAGCTGGTGTTCAGCTATTCCTGCTCAAATGAGTGGATGGTCGAATATAGAAATCACAGGATTACTTCTCACAAGTAAGATTTAACATTACCGTACTATTGGTTGTATTTTGTGAAAATACGGTATTACATGCCAAAACATGTGTCCTTTATCATAGCTACACGTATGACAAAAAACGTGTGAAAATCAGTGAGGTATGATTAATTAAATGCGCTGACAGTTCATTGCTCCTGCCAAACGAATGACACTGAGTGGAGCGGATCACCACTCCAAGATGGCGGCCCCGCGTCTCGTCAGCGCCAGTAGGCAGTAGCATTCGATGCTCCGTCTATGTATAAGATGTCTATGGTGCTGGCTGCAGCGGTCAATTTAAGGAGAGTAGGCCTAATAGAGTTAAAGGAACTATATGTAGGATTGCGTCCTCTCTGGCCAAAACTGTTATTGCAACCACGTTGTAAATACTGTACAGCGTGGTACTCCCTCCCCCTCCCCCCCCAGAGTAGCGGTTGCCAGATTCCCCGTTCCCGGATTACTTAACACAACACTGCGTCTACTAGAACCATGACAAGTGTTTTACATACTGTTCTTTGCTTTTATTTAGGTAAAGAACATAGAATTGCCTCTGTGTATGAAGTGTGCTATACAAATACACTTGCCTTGCATAGATCCCTGATAATATTGACCAACTGCATCACCGTCACCGGGGCTTCATAGTAATGTGTCCGAATAGAGCAGCCCTCTCGGACACACACACATGTTACCGCTGTTTTATTAGCATCCACACTTCCAGACCATCACCGGGGCTTCATAGTAATGTGTCCGAATAGAGCAGCCCTGTCGGACACACACACATGCTGTTACCGCTGTTTTATTAGCATCCACACTCCCACACCGTCACCGGGGCTTCATAGTAATGTGTCCGAATAGAGCAGCCCTGTCGGACACACACACATGCTGTTACCGCTGTTTTATTAGCATCCACACTCCCACACCGTCACCGGGGCTTCATAGTAATGTGTCCGAATAGAGCAGCCCTGTCGGACACACACGCCAGCTCTGACCGCTGTTTTATTATCATCCACACTGCAGTCGGTGTGCAGTAAATGGCCCCTCAATGGTGTGAAATCCTTACATACAGTCATTGAGCAAACGATACTGACTTCGTGAAAACGCCCATGAGGCAACGACGCAATGATTCGCTTCAAACATGTTTTTCTAGCAAAAACTGAATAATGGCGATAAGCCAAATATAATTCTAAAGATATACTGCAATAGTTCACTCCAGTGGAAACATGGACCATTTTCATTACCCAACTAAAATATATTTGGTAGGCTAATAGTGCAATGTAAACATGTTCACGAATGCATTTAGTAATGTCAGACATTTCTGACCCGAAACATTTGTAGCTGCAGCCTTCCTTATACAGTAATGGCTGCAGCTCAGCCTATCTGGCAACCCGGATGGCGACACAGTACTGACTTCGCGATTGGACGCTAGGCAGAAGGTGGAGCAACAGACCAAAACACAAAATGTAAACAAAACAGTTTTCCTGGTACAGAAATATTGCGTTTGAAATTAAATATTCTGGCTGGACTACTATTATGTCTGACATAAATACTTGAAATTAACATGATTCCTCAATGTCTATTGACATATTAGGGTCATTTTATGATTACTTTGAGTACATTTCTTACATATAGCTCCTTTAATAGAGTGCTGTGATTCATGTATGCATGTAATAATTCATTTATATATCAACTTATCAACTTATTTATTAGATTAAGGTTACTAATCTGTTACTTTGGGTGAACGTTAAAGACTATATAGAGTGTTGCGATCTGTGATGAGTCTGACTGGTAGAAAGAGTTGATTTACCTTGAACTTTTGACTTTATTGCTGGCTCTGTTGTCATGACAATAACCAACCCAGTGGATTACGTCGCATTTCAACGTAACATAGCGTGTTGTACCTACAGTATCCGCGCGTGGCACTGTGGAGGCGCCTGAAGAAAGCACAACCAACAAGGACATTTCATGGTTATAAAATACATAAATTGCTGGTTATAAAATACATAAATTAGAATTAAGGTGACGGTGATGCAGGGTTGCCAGCTTCACGGCTTTCTCGCCAAATTGGGCTGTTTTGAAAACGGAGTCGCGGGTGTAAACCTCAAAGACGCGGGTCACGGTTTTCTTTTGTGCTTTCAAAACCCACCACAGAAACAGTTGGGGTGTAATATGTATTGCATAATCTTTATGAAAACTCAGTCATAACAACACAGTTTCACTCCCAGAACGTCAAATAGCGACTGTCGGTAAGGGCACTTTAGCGTCAGTCACTGACGGAGATCGTCTCCGTCAGACGTTTGACGTTCAGTGGTGTGTGGGCATCCGTCCTATTGGTTAGTTATTACTCCTCTATCAGAGCTATAGAGTAAACAACTCTATGTTTACTCTAGGTCCTATACCTCTGATTCCTGCACCATGTTTCAATGACGTCAGGTTGCTAGGGGCTACGGCTGAACGACGCCGTGACCATAGACATACTATATATATATATATATATATATATATATATATATATATATATATATATATATATATATATATTATGTCTATGGCCGTGACCACCTGTCCCATTGGGAGGAGTCGGGACCTATCAGCCGGAAGTATTGTCCTTACTGTACTATTGTTTATGTTGTAATGTCATAATATTGTTGACAATAAAGTTTGTTAAAAAAACAACAACAACTATTATTGACAATGTATGTCCTACAATGTGAACTCCAAACAATTCATGTTTATCCAATTCATGGACAAACAAAGCAGCTGGAAACACGTCTAAAAACACTTGAAATAAAATGTAGCCTATATTTATATTTTTACAACATCAATCTCCCTATAATATGAACAAAATATGTTCAGGTTATACTTTCTCTCTTGAAAACGGGCAAAACGCTAACGCTAACCCGGAAAATGAATTTAAAAAACTACAAACGTTTGGAAAATGCAATACACTGAAGTGTGCGGCGCCATGTTTTTTTCCGCCATGTTTTCTGTAGTTCTAAAATGTTTAGTTAACGTTTTCCCTATTATGTGAAAATGTGTCAAGGAACTTCGCAAGTGTATTATATGTTTTAGGGACTGGGGAGCACATTTATTTGGTCAGATTTCATTTTTACTATTGTTAATTGGGTGAAATCTGGTTTTGACCCTACCCTGGTTTTGACCCTAGTAGCGTTGGTTTGACAAAGGCCATGATAGAAGAAGTCAAGAGCTTTCCAAAAATGTTTTCCCCATGTTTGTATCACATTGTGTTGCTTTTCTGTAAGCCTTTAAAAGAGCCTTAGGTTCAAGGTTCAAAGGGCATTCCTGAGGAGCAGGAACCACCCAGAATGTTCACAGTGGCATATCTGTACTCTGCACATCAAGACCTTTCCAACGATGTCTTCATTGTCATCCTACAACAAAGTTTCATTTTTATCTTGCTCACTGCCAAGGCACTTACTGATGTGTACTTTCTCACAGCCTATATAGAGCCAAGATGGATAAAATCACTAAAACATATTTTAAGGGATATTTAGTGGCAAAATGTGTTCAACATATTGATGGTGACCTTATCCTTAGTCATGCTTTTCAATTTGGAGCAGTTTAGACCCCATTTACCCCTTAAACTACTTAATGTTTCATATAAATATTTCCATATTACTTAATATGACCATTTAGCCATTGTGATATTTTATCAATCTTTTATTAAGAGTTTCCTGAGCTTTTCTTTTATCTGCTGGTTTCACAGCCTCACAGTAAAAGACAGAAACAGTCTGAACAGTATTGTTAAAATCTGTTCTAACATCACCGGAGTGAAACAAAGAGACTTGAATTCAAGTGAATTTTCTCTGTTGCCATCAGAGCGTCGTTATGTTTTACCTGCTTGTAAAGCTAACCGCTATTTCAAATCGTTCATCCCCTCTTCAATTTGACTGCTACCTACATTCTCTGCATTGAGTAGTCAAATCATTGTTATTGTTGGTGAATGTTTTTTTATATTATGATGTTTATCAAGTTTATCAACATTATTTATTTATAGATTCAGATTTTGTTTGTATTGTATACTCACAACTTTATTTGAGAGGTGACTAGCCTTTATTTATATAGCATTTAAATTAATTCATTGTACAAGTACAGAGGCAACAAAATGCAGTTTAGCATACTTGTACTCTGAGCAATGACAATAAAGTTGAATCTAATCTAATAAGTAACCGATTAGGTAGCCTTAATCAAATAAATAAGTTTAAATTTGTAAATGAATTAGTGTAAATTAATCATGACATGCCTACATGAATCACAGCACTCTATAATAATTCCAGTGTTTGCTACCATTTGCAATTTATTCACAATCAGTTGTGGGAAAGTGGCAGAAATATGACTGTATGACTGACAGCTATGAACTATGTTAATTATTTAGGCTATTTTTTATTTCTTTTGTTTTGCTCTCCTTCCTGGGGGGTATTGCACAAAACTAGGATAAAGAAATCCAGTTTATCCTAGTTTTGTGCAATACCCCCCTGCAGCCATTGCAACGAACACACTTCAAAACGCGCAACTTTTACCTTGCTTTACTTTGAAGGCGAGCTGTCTCTGTTTCCGGCTCTCGACTTCCTTGTTCAAATTTCATTGTACAACTTGGATAATGGAACAAGCTGACGCTTTGGCGCTGAATTGCATTGCACGTCTCGGACAATGAAATTAGGCAATACCCCCTAAACTGTCCCTTTTCATTATACAACGTGAACAACTGTAAATGAATTATACTTCATACACGGACCTATGTTCACTATCGCTCCATGTTCACTATAGATGTATGTTCACTGTAGATGTATTAATATAATTGTATGTTCACTATAGATGTATGTTCACTATAGATGTATTAATATAGTTGTATGTTCACTATAGATGTATGTTCACTATAGATGTATGTTCACTATAGATGTATTAATATAGTTTTATGTTTACTATCGTTCCATATTCACTATAGATGTATTAATATAGTTTTATGTTTACTATCGTTCCATGTTCACTATAGATGTATTAATATAGTTGTATGTTCACTATCGTTCCATGTTCACTATAGATGTATTAATATAGTTGTATGTTCACTATCATTCCATGTTCACTATAGATGTATTAATATAGTGTTATGTTCACTATCGTTCCATGTTCACTATAGATGTATGTTCACTATAAATGTATTAATATAGCTGTATGTTCACTATCGTTCCATGTTCACTATAGATGTATTAATATAGTTGTATGTTCACTATCATTCCATGTTCACTATAGATGTATTAATATAGTGTTATGTTCACTATCGTTCCATGTTCACTATAGATGTATGTTCACTGTAGATGTATTAATATAGCTGTATGTTCACTATCGTTCCATGTTCACTATAGATGTATGTTAACTGTAGATGTATTAATATACATTTTTATGTTCACTATCGTATAATAGTCACTATAGTTTTAGGTTGTATGTTCATTATAGATGTATTAATATAGTTTTATGTTCACTATCGTATTATAGTCACTATAGTTTTACTTCCCGGTAGGAAGTTGGAGCTCCCAGCATGTGCTGTGTCTGCGGCCTCTGAACGGGACTTTGAGTTGCAGGGCCACATGTTTCAGTGTGCCTCCGAGCAGCTGAGGCCCCCCAGGAGGATACGGGTCGGACTCATCCAGAACCGCATTGTGCTGCCAACGGATGCCCCCATCCTTGACCAGGTCAGCTCAAACTACAGCCCAGCAGAAAAAGACTGTCAGTGACTGTTCAGTGGAGGGATTTGTTTTCACATTATGTCGAGGGGCAGGATAGTGAAGTGTACATTTCTCATTAGTCATTAAGTCACGACCCAAAAATAGTTATTGATTTACCAATATTGCAGTAACAATGCCTTCATGTACTGTTAAAAACATTGAGCGAATAAAAAGCTGCAACAATTGGGGCTAAACTCAATGAAATAGTAAGCCATTGAAACATGAATTAACATTGAAACATTAGTATATTCATGGCGTTCTTTCTAAAGATTAAGGTTTGGCATATGCTCTGCGACCCACTCAAAATGCCCTCGTGACCCACCGGTTGAGAATCACTGGTGTAGTGGGTAGGGTGATCAACCCCCCAAAAAGGTACATAGTCGATCCCTAATGTCTGAAACGTACCTCTAGGTGTCCTCGAACAAGATGCCCTAAGCAACCATGTATCTGCATTCACCTGTAAGTTGTTTTTGATGAATGCATCTAGTGATTAGTGAATAGAATATCCTGTGTTCAGTGATGAGGGTATGCAGTCCCTGATGTTTGTCAGAAACATCCTAAACAATTCTGTCCTCATTTGGCACCACCCAATTCACAGATCAGTGCTATTCAGAGCCGGATCGCAGAAATAGTCGAGGTCGCCGCCATGTGTGATGTCAACATCGTCTGCTTCCAGGAGACCTGGAGTACGTTCATTTAATTATTATTATTGTTATTATTATTATTATTTTTTATTATTATTATTATTCAGAGTTACAGTTCTTTGGCTAAACCACTTTGTAATCAGGACTGTTATAGTTCCTGATGTGCTGTAGAAAGCATGAGCACACTGACCGCTTCCTCCTGGTGTTCACACAGCCATGCCGTTTGCCTTCTGCACGCGGGAGAAAGAACTGTGGAGCGAGTTTGCAGAGTCCGCTGAAGAAGGAAACACCACACGTTTCTGCCAGGAGGTGACATGAGACATTGTTAGTTTAGATTAGAGCGCACATACACATCCTTCTTGCGTTGTAGCCCAGGCAGGAACCTAATGGCTGAACAATATTTCATATTAAAAATATATTTTTCCAGCAATCACACACGTATTAGTAAAATGTAGTAAAATGCACTTATGTCATGACTAGCTTCACCTCCAGATAGTTAAGCTTTTGTTTTGTTTGTACAGTATGGTATAGTTTAGTATAGTACATTATAGCATAGTATGGCAAATATACTATAGTATGGTATATTATAGTATACTTTATAGTCTATACTAAACTATACCATACTATACTAATACTATTAATAGTATTAGTATACTATTAATAGTATTAGTATAGTATGGTATAGTATAGTATGGTATATTATTGTATAGTTTAGTATATTATATGTATATATAGTATATAAGTATACCATAGTAAGGAGTCTACGGCAAGCATTAACAGCTGCATAGCACACAGGGAGCTGATTTTTGAAAACCATCTGTCCCATCTCTGACACCAGCTGGCCAAGAAGTACAACATGGTGGTTGTGTCTCCGATCCTGGAGCGCGATGGTCTCCACAGCACCTTGTGGAACACAGCCGTGGTGATCTCCAACTCAGGCAAGGTGTTGGGCAAGACCCGGAAGAACCACATCCCCCGGGTCGGAGACTTCAACGAGGTCAGCTTCTTAAATCTTACATCCGTCTTTCGGATGAGACATTAAACCGAGGACGTGATTATTGATGACATTTTTCAGACTTGATGATGATTCGATCAATTAACACAAAAAACCCAATCATTAGATGAACCAACAGTAAAAAAAATTCTCTCCATTCTTTCTTCCTCCTAGTCCACCTACTACATGGAGGGCAACACTGGCCACAAGGTGTTCCAGACACAGTTTGGTAAGATATCTGTGAACATCTGTTTCGGACGCCACCATCCTCTGAACTGGTTTATGTACAGCATGAATGGAGCCGAGATCATTTTCAACCCCTCCGCCACTGTTGGAGAGCTCAGGTAGGCCTCCTCTCTCGGCGTACCTCCACTCCTCATTCTGTCCGTTTTCCTCACAATGTATTTACACGTGTCTTAATTTCTTGTCGTCCCACTTGCAGTTATTTTATTTATCTCTCAAAATGTCTCTGACTATAAAGGGCAGATTAGTGTAGTGGCTAGGGTCTTCTGACCCTACCTGCTCCTTAATGACATGTATCGGAATTTACTATAAGATGCTTTGGATGAAAGCTTATAGTAAATAGTAATCACTGTATTTGTTTTTCTGGTTTGTTACAGTGAGCCCATGTGGTCCATTGAGGCGAGGAACGCAGCGATAGCCAACCACTGCTACACATGTGCAATCAACCGCGTTGGAACTGTAAGTGAATCTGTGTTTGCATCTCTGTACGCACTCCTCCCAGGTGTTACATTGTTATTTTGCTGTAGTCAGGCCTTTTGTACCTTCATCTTGTGTTTGTTAATTGCAGGAACATTTCAAAAATGAGTTCACATCTGGGGATGGTAAAAAAGGTAAGAAAATGCTTTTTCTCGTGTGTCCAGCTATAATGCATGAACCTCCCAATATACCCTAAACATGCAGTCTTGACCAGAGCTATGACCTTCAAAGCCAAAAGAGGCCCAAATAACTTGTGCCAGGTCCTATACTCTCATGTATTAAATGTTTTCTGGACTGCATGTAAGAAGCTCAGATAGACAACAAAACTATCATCTAGTCATCAAGTGAAAGTGTGAAAGCCAACTATGAAAGTCTTCTGCAAGTAATTTCTATATTTCTTTTTAGCATTAATTTCTACACTTTGTTTTTAGCATTAACATTATTAACATTAGAATCCACCAAATAGTTCATGACCAGATTAACAGTTGATTGACTGTTACAGATAGCTCTCTCTTTGTTTCTGTAGCTCACCATGACTTAGGATACTTCTATGGTTCAAGTTACGTGGCCGCCCCTGATGGCAGCCGCTCTCCTGGGCTCTCCAGGACCCGGGATGGTCTGCTGGTGGTAGAACTGGACCTCAACTTGAACCGGCAGATCAGTGACAAGTGGAGTTTCAAGGTACATGTCATCATAATCCAAGACCCGTGTAGTTACAGCGGTTCTTAAATAGGGGCACTAGTATTACTGGGTGTACTCCAAATTGTTCCATTTTCAAAAATGTATACATTTACAATATGTTGTACATTTGTGAATATGAGCAAGGAAATGTTTCTCATTAAATTGTTATTTACATTATTCTTTCACTGAACCTTAAAGTGAACATTTACATTCCCAGATAACACGTATTTAACGGTTTTGTATTTTTTTTCTCCCAACAAAATAACATTACAAAGGGGACATAAGATGAGACACTATATTTGGCATTAGTTGTTTTTTCTGACTTGGCCTGATGTACAGGCAAGATCCAGTTGGGATATAACGCAATTGGACTCAAGGGCTGAAAACAAAGCAGACAATTCTTAACCAAATGCGTCATGGGCATAAGATTTTTTGGTATTTCTTTGTAATACAGATGACTGGGAGGTATGCCGAGTATGCAGAAGAACTGGCCAAGGCTGTCAGAGAAGACTTCAAGCCCAACATAGCGAAGGAGTAATCAAATTTAGTGTTTGCTCTTAAGCCCAGGTCAAAAGAAGCTCAGGCTAGTGTGCAATGTTCAGGGTTTCAGTAACATTGGCAGTTTTAGATTGAATGACACTGGAGTTCATGAAGAGATCGAGGCTGATCAATATGAAATACTAGATTTGACCAATCAGGTTCAAAATTCTTTATTGATTACAGCACATAGTAAATGTGATTGTATGTATCATATAAAATAAAGATTCCTGCAGAAATGTGCCATTTGTTCATACTCAAAATGAACAGGTGGTCGGGGAGGGAGACTTTCTTGAACACATGGAAACGCAATCCATAAATGGTTTCATAAAAATTATAATTTAAATACATAATTATGTCTGTATGAAAAGTATAGTGCAATCATTTCCTCCACAATATCAAATCTAAAAAATAAAATGAGGAAATGAGTAAAGACGCGTGGTATCCGCTTATGTCCATGCAGTAACAGGTCAGGTCTGGTCATGTATGTTATTTGGCCTGGTGTTGTAGAAGACCTCCTTGTGTCCATCCTGTGTTACCCCTCCTCTGTCCCAACACGCTTGGTTAAAATGGAGATTACCTCTCCTTTAAAGGTGACCTGTCTGTCCATAGCAGCAGCAGGCCAGCCCATAGTGTTGTCAAGTTTGCCTTCCTGATCCCAGAGGCTTCGGTGTATTGCATTGGATAGGAGTGGGACTCGCTTCGTAGTACGTCCATATATATATATATATATATAACACTTCAAGAACAATAATTACCTGAGACTCCCAAAAGAAACAAACAAAACAAGATTCCCTCTTATTCCTGTGGACTGAATAACCTGGAACACCCAACCGTATGTATGTATGGATGGGAGGGGGGGTGATGCTGTTAGGAGAACAATATTCCACCATTGTATGACACAAGCGGCCCATATTCATGGCAACTTCGGTCCAAGAATATTACAAGCCTCTGCAAACAGCTCACAACTTCCTTATGCCTCAAACAAGGCTGCTGCAGCAAAGTTTAAGTTGAACTTAAGCCCTGCCATCCAATACCTTTTAAAAAAAAATAATCTCATTAAGACACTATAATAAAAAAATTACTTCATGTGTGGCCTGTTGAGATGCAGCGAGTACACCCAGTCTGAGAGCCAGACCAGCGGTGTGTGTGAGTTCATCTCCCTCTCTCCTCTGAGCTGCCAGCTGTGTTTGTGCGTTCAGCGAAGGTGAAGCTCCTGAGGAAGGGGACCTCGGTGGTCCTACAGCACGTTGATGATGTCACTACGGCGTGGGGTGGATGTGAACGTGTCGTCTGTTATCGGCGAAGGCTCAGACCCCCATCAGCTGTCCTTGAAGACTAACAATATGTCCTCGTCCGTCCCGTAGCTCCGCCGAGCCTCCTCAAAGTTACCGATGCTGGTGCAACACACACCTGAAACAGCGCACACACACAAACACACACACACACGTTACAGGGACGTTCCACTGATTTTCGATATTTTAACGGTCCAAGTTGCCTAACAAAAGCCTACAAATAAAAAAAACGCGTATAAAAGCTTCCTGTGGATAAAAATATGTCTATTTTGATTCCCCGGAATATCGCGGCAAATGGCTTTTTCCTGGGACTTTTTAATTTGTTTGTAAACTACAAGCGCTTTCTCAGTGCCCTGAGCCCTCCTGGCAAAATCACCCAGTTGCCTGGTTGTTGTTAGCCTGAAGAGCTATATGAGATTTTACAATAGCTGCTAGCAATGAATACCAATCTATGGATCAAATGAGGACTAAATTCAGCCAAGTCTTACTTGGAAGGAATGATGTTCATCTTTTTGAGCCAGAATACACTGAAGAAGAGATCTTACAGCGGAGACGGCAGCAGGCAAATGTGCAACAGAGTCCTGCCGTTTAGCGTCTCTCATTCAAGTAATAAATCACTGCATGGACAAATATTTTTACGGCTATGTTTACAAATGCAGTATTAGCATTATTAAACCACCTATTTTTAGCGTTGACTCATGCACTTTAAGCGTCTCATCCAATGAATAAAGTAGCAATGCTTGTATACGTGCAGCACAGAAGTTTTCGAATGGGTTCATGGCGATGTTTATTTATGCAGTATTGCCATTTATAAACTACCATTTTCAGAGTTTACTCATGTAGTATTAGCAAAACAGAACCACAGCAGGCTCACAAAGATTATTGTCTGGCATTTATACTGTGAAGACGAGGATTACAATGTCTGCAGCAGCTATAGAAGACGGTACAGATCAGTCTATGACAAACACACCGGCTGATGTGGAAGTGGGACCTGGCACAATCTCCGGTATCAACTGTTACAGACCATGAATGTATTATAATAATGCAGACAGGATTGAAGAAGGTCAAATGTGTTTTAAAGCAAAATAATTTCAACGCCATGTTGAAATTATTTGTTGACTTTACGCTATGCACCATGGACGTTGTAGTAAATTGAAAATATTATACAACTCGCGACTAGTTCTGAGCATTTTTGTTTGGGTTTTGGGTACATTTCGAGAGCTTGGGACACTGACTTAATAAAAACGTGGCTGTGCCGGTGGAACGTCACTTTAAATGACATTTAAAAAAAGTTATTTATTTCTGATCACCCAGACAAGGAATGTTTTTAGAAATGAGAATTTTAAATGTGATATTGTTGTGTTTTCCTTCTGAATCCCAGTCTGTCAGGACAGATGCGATATGTTTTAGAATTTTTGCAAACAAATAGACCCAAGTCCTATACCAAGCAAGACAGCCCTGCCAGTTTTTTTTGGGTCCTGCTACAAATATGAATGGAAAATTTGCACTGTGTGTGCATGCTTTGGGCACTGTTGGATATGAAAAATGTCTCAATAACGATATATATCACGATATAGCATGTTTTCTGGTAATTCAATTAATAAATAGTCTATAACCTTGTATACTCCTGTGTTAATTAAATACATGACAAATGAAAAGTACTGAGTATTTCCTAATTTATTGTAAATAGTAATGCAGCCTTTAAAACCAGGAAAAGGCTAAACTTATGCCATATTACGATATCTAAAATCTAAGACGATATCTAATCTCGTATCACGGTATAGATATAATTGATATATTACCCAGCCCTAAATCCTTGATCCATGACTTCATAGATCAAGATTCATGATTTATTATAATGACAATAAATCCGGATTTAGGCTTAGGCACCGATAGTGTACTGAGTGATGGTGTTAGGAGGGGGGACTCACGGTCAGCATACGCAGGGTTGTTGTAGAATATGCAGCCCGTGGTTCTGTTGAAGCCACACACCACCACAAAGTGGCCCTGGTACTCAGGCTTCCGGCAGAAACACTTCTGGCCTGCCGGGAGGAAGCAGCAGTACTTGACAGGCAGCGAGCAGAGCTCACATGTCAGGACCACCGCGTTGACCAGCACGATGGCCACGTGGCCCTGCTCCATATGAGCCTGGATGTCCTGGATGGTCACTGAGCTGTCCAGGGGGAAAGATCACAACAAGGTTTTGATTTTTATTTTACATCAGTGACGCCTTGTAGGTTGGTCAGGTTTAACGTAAGTTAGGGTGACGAGACGTCCCCGTTTTCTGGGGACAGACCCTGTTTCTGGTGGCCTGTCCCTGGAAATGTCCCCATTTTTAAAAGATAGGATTTTTAAAATATATGAATAGATTTTGAAATGGCAAAGTTTCTAGCTTGCTGGTGAATATTAATTTTGACTTTGACAGTTGGTAATTAGTCTCGTGTCTGATAGGTGTGACGCGACCTCACTACGCGGGTGTCTATCGACTTTATACCACAAGCAGGTCCCCATTTTTCATTTCAGAAATCTGGTCACCTTAACGTAAGTGCACATAGAAAACTCACCATTTCCTTACCACCACCCCCTTGGCCTCTGACTTTAGGAAAAGCTCATTCACTCGGTCTTCTTCCGTATCAAAATGCTTTTTATAAAAGGACTGTAAAAGAGAGCAAAAACAAAACAGCACGTCAAACGGCACGACATCACTTGTACTACCTCCACCTCAGTGCAACCTCCAGACTCTAGGTCTAAAACAGTGCAGGATTCATACATGTACAATTCCTCAAACCAATACCTGATTCTTAAAGCCCTTGTCCACACCAAGAGTCTGAGTACAAAACTGGTGCCTGATCCCGAGATGACACATGAGGTAAGCCAAGTCAATAGTCCACACGCTCTCCGTCAGCTTCAGCTCCCAGCAGGCACTCTGAAACTCTGAGTCACTGAGGGGGTGCAGGTACCTGCAAAGTCAACCAGTCACAGATGTGATCATGACAACCATGACTCTTATGTTATGCAGTCTATGACTCTAACTGATCAGGCATATGTTAGCCTAAACTAGAGCGCTGAGGATCGTGCAAATGATACGTACGATATATCATGGATGTATTATAAGAACCATCATTATTATTATTGTTATTATTATTATTATTATTATTATTATTATTGTGATAACAAAATCAGCAAGTTGAATGGTCACTTACTTCAAGACCATTTTGGAGCAAGCTAGCCCACAATCCCAGTGGTACAGCTGCCGAATGACAGGTACATTCAACAAGACGGCATCTTCTGTGAACATAACACAGCTTAGTGTCCCTATACTGGACCATATTGTACAGCTGGTAATGCATCGTCCACATCACAATAGGAACAGCGACATTGGCTTTCCTTTACTAGTGTTAACAGCATCACTTGTTTTACGTACCTGTCATTCTTGGTGACTCTTCTTAATGGTGTTGATATTCACTAGAACACTTCAGTCCAAGTTGCTTACAAGTGAAAATATTGAGATGAACTGTTTCATCGAAGCTAACAAGCTAACGTAACCTAGCTAGTCATAGTTGGTAGTTTAGCAAGCTGGCTAACGAGCGTTAGCCTACTGGCTCACTGGTGTGTGAATGATACGATTAACCTAACATTTTATTGATTTGTTCATCATCTACTTCTTAAAGAAGAAGCCGGTTCTACAACTACAGCTCCAAATGTTACACTCCTTCGCAATTGCTCCCCTTTTGTTTGCTAGCTTAATAGCTAGAGGCTAGACTATGTGGGCTCAACAGATCCTGCCCCCAAGTGACTGGTGACGTCACGGAGCGCCGCTCTGCGGTCACGTGACACGTCCAACTGAATGGTACATGTAGGACCTGCACTGTTTTCTATTGTACTGATGGACAAATGTAGGCTATTGATTCACACACACACACACACACCAAGTTACAAACATACAAGTTATAATATACATTAACTGATATAGTTATATCAACGTGTTCTTGCAGGATTAAGGATAACTTTTATTTTTTTATTTGGAAGAGGATTATCTGCGTCTTGTCATATATTGAATCTATTCATGCATTATTGAATAACTTTCTTCAAAGTAGCTGCAAATACTACCACTGTGTCAATCCTATTGAGTCCCATAGCTGGTGCCCATGGTCATCTGCATAAAAAAAGAAACATTTAAAACGTAACCCATCTAGTGTTCCCAAAGACTACAGCCTAAAACAAAATACTAAGAAACAAAATACTCAATCAATTACAGATTCTTTGTTCTCATCGTCCTCATCTCTCAGATGTGTGGTTTTATGTTTGCTGTAAAAATGTCTTTTCTTTGTGCATGTCAGTAGAATCCAGTCAGTTACTGTGGGCACCTGAAAAATAAATAACCTCAGAGTTACTCGGCTGTAAATGACAATGTGTTAACCTTAACCAGTAAGTGTATTGGGCCAGAGAAACCACTCAGTGACAGGTGCCACCCTAATTGAATCCTATTTGGGCATTACAGGTGTCTACTGGCCTTCATTACTGCTTTAAATCTTGATGGAATTAACTCTGTACATCCTTGCAGATTGAGTGCCAGGTAGGCTATTGTTGGCATGGAAGACCAGTGATAAATAATATAGCCCAAAGAAATAACCTCAGAGTTACTGAGCTGTAAATGACAATGTGTTCCAGGAGGCTGCATCCGGTTAGACTCACCAAACTCAGGAACGTCAATGTGGCTCCCAAATTCACTATTGTTGGTATGATGCCGAATTTACCTGCCTGTGAAATACAATGAAAATACTCAACAAGTGTAAACATGCTTACTGTCATCCAGAACATGTTCACGGCAACACATCCACAATAGGACAGGGACAAATGTAATAATTCCATACTATTCCTATAACAATGACTTCAAATCGGATTCCATAGGCCTTGATCAAGGTTCTCGACTCCTCGCCTTCTGGGGTTTTGTAGTATTTCGCAAACCTGTATAAAACAAAGCAACACATGTCAGTTTTATAAATGACTCCCGATAAACTACAAAAATTATGAACATGAAATGTTCCCCCACCTGAAGTTGTATCCAGGTGCTACTTCTTTGTTCTTGTTGTTGTCCAACCGTTGGAAGCTGTATTTAGGATTACACTCTCCAGCCCACCAATCTAGGTCACAGGTCCAGTCAATGACAATGCCAAGCACACCACCCTTAACAAAATCAACAACAACAACAACGTTATCATGGCTGTTGGTCCACGGCCAGTAATAGCAACCCACCTATCCTACATGTTTGAAGCATTGGCTTACTTTGACTGCCATTTCTTTAAATTCCTCCCCAGCGTCTGAAACCATTTGTTGGAGGCGGAAGATGGGACAGTCAGGATCTGTGGTGCTGTTGAATTCACACCTCTTAAGGTAGGACATGTTGACGTGTGGCATGATGTTTCTCCTGGTGGTGGGGAGGCAGATCAAGGATGTATTAGCATGTGATCATGGCATCAGATTACATCAACTCTGACATCATGCAACAATATCAAATAAAATCTCCCGAAAGTAGCCTGCATATAGCAGATATAACAAACTATTAAAAAAAACAGATCTAAGCAAAAAACACCTTGAAACTGTTTTTTTATTTACCAACAATTGAACTCATTTGAAGTAGGCATATTTTATTATTGAAGTGAGATGCCATGTGCCAAGTGCATGTCTGAATAATAGGTCTAATATATGCCTGAAAGATAAAGGTGTATGCATGTGCGGCAAGAGCATGTGATAAAGTCGATTTGGATGAATTCATAACTGCTACCTGTGGCATGTGTATTTAAAAACTTTTTTTTAATGTCATAGTGGCTATTTCTGAATTACATTTCTGTGTAATATTTAGAGGCTGTATATTTTCAATGAGTTTTCTTCGGTAGAGAATCTGTTTTGAGTTGGTTCTGGGAATCCATCTTGCCTGCCAATCAGGGGCTCACATGCATTTCACTCACTTATAGCTGATAGATGGCCATGCCATTTAAAAAAAAAAGATATTCAAATGATTAAATCTTACCTACAGCACCTTTAAACTGATATTAAGATGGGGGTCAATTATGGGTTCATAGTTTTTTTCCCTTTGAAACTAATTTAATTAATTTTACTTTACAGAGAGATATTTTAAAACGTGGAGCCCAATAAAAAATATATATTATTTTAGATTATTCTATATGACTAGTGCAGTGCCCGTTTAAAATGTGCCTGTTTCAGAACAGGTTGATTGCTTGGCCTCCAGTATTGCTGCTTGCAGCTTTCTCCATTACCACTCATCCAAACAACTTAACACAGGACACTGCACTTCCTTGAGTCCTCAGCAGCCGCCAGTGCAGTGCCCGTTTCGTGCCTGTTTCAAACGGGCCGATTGTTGCAACTTTCTTGAGAACCACTCATCCAAACAACTTCACACTCGACGCGGCACTTCCTTGGGTGCTCAGCAATACACCCGCCAAGTGTGAAGTCAATCTGATGAACGGTTGTCGAGAAAATACGACAGCCATACAGAGACTCCTCCATTTATAGTTAGATGTGCACCTCAAAAATGTTGACCCAGTACAAGCTGAGGTGTGCCACACCTTGCCATACACAGTTGACGCCACTAATGTGATGTCTTCCATTAACTGTTTATACTTCGCAAAGATGGATAACAACACCGACCTGTGAAAATTGAACTTTGGGTAGGTCACACTGTTTTTGATCAACAGTGTAAAGTTCTCTGCTGCATCTATCAAAGCAGGCCTGTAAGAGGGAGCACATCACACAAAGAATGAACTTTGAAATTACATTAAAAGGCTGGGAATTCTCAGCAGAAGCAGAATTGGATTGCATGTTTCTTACTCAGGTGGACCTGTGTCTTTTTCAAGAGGACACCAAGATATGACCTCACATGTCTGGATGGTGTTGGAGAAGTTCACACATAGTCCTGTCCGAACACCTAATGGAGATTATTATTATTATTATTATTATTATTATTGTTATTATTATTAAGACAATAAGCAATATGAAAGTAGCCCAAAATGCATGTCATTTTCATTGCATTAGGTTTTCATGAGGGTCAAGGGTCAAGCCGGATGAAGCAGTAGGTGGGCCCCAGGGCGACGGCATCCTAAAGCTACTCACACAAAGCAGTCAACGTATTCTGTTTTGCTACAAACTCTTAGTTTTTTTTTAAAAAGATTACAACTTACATTTCTAGCCTTTATTTCACTTCCAACATTACACTACAAACTAAAGTAAAATGGATGCCTGTTGCTGTTTGGTTGTACCTCCCTCCCACCACCAATAACCAGTAAGTGTATTGGGCCAGAGAAACCACTCAGTGGCAGGTGCCACCCTAATTGAATCCTATTTGGGCATTACAGGTGTCTACTGGCCTTCATTACTGCTTTAAATCTTGATGGAATTAACTCTGTACATCCTTGCAGATTGAGTGCCAGGTAGGCTATTGTTGGCATGGAAGACCAGTGATAAATAATATAACTTTTCATTTCTATTACAAATAACTGTCTTGTAGGTTAGATTAGATGAGGGTAACCCTAACCCTGATTGTCATGGGCATTGGCCGTATTTCATGTAATATAAATATAAACAGGGCCAGGGCTTGCTTATGGGATTATGGCAGCAAGGGAGGCGGGAGTGGGGCTGGGGGAAGTTTATTTGGGCCTACCGTTCCCTCGGAGAACACTCAGTCCTGCGGGGCAATCGCTGTCTTCACTACAAATGGAGGATGGCTGTGGATCCTAGAATACAGACAGTGTTGTCGTGAGACAAATCTCATGAGGCAGACATGACCGTTCAGAGCTTTGATCTCTAGATGTTTGTATGTCTTAGTTAAATCAGCTTAACTCCTAGCTGATTTGTTGTTCATGGTAATCACCAATGATATTTATTGAAAGAGAAGAACATGGTGGTAAGTGTAGAGTAAAGTATTTCAACTACATAAACCCCTAAATCCCCTAGGAGTAGGGCAGATGTTTTCCAAAGCAAGAGATCTGCTGTCACGCTAGCATAAACCGGTCCAGCTTCTCACGGTGTAGTCAAGACTTTTATCATAGTGGCTGGTAGCTACAAATGTCCACCCTAGAATGGGACAACATCTCTGCTCTGACCCAGGCCAGTGTCATCGACTTAAGGTCCTACTTAGACCATCTACTTAAATCGGGGAGGTCGGGAAAAACAAGTTATTCAATATCATTTGTCATTTGAATGTAACGTACCTCAGGGCAGTGTGACACCGTTTGATTGGTTGTGACGATCATATTGGTCAACACAAAGAATGACTTATCACCCTGCAATATACACACACTGGTTTCAGACATAAAGGATTAGGGGTGTCACGATTCTGATTTTAAATCAAAGATTGATCGAAATGAGCTTTCGATTTCGATCATCGAAATCAAAGCAGGATCAGGAAAAATTGTGGGGCTGTCATCTAGTGGCTCTTCTTTTTATTTTTGTGTTAAACAGTTTTTGTTACATTTTCAATAAATTATTTAAATGTGACCATATGACTTTAGTGTGGTACATTCCTAAAGAAATATAGCGGTTATATCACACATACCATGAAGCCTATCTTTTTAAAGAAGGATTTGAAGTTGTCAGGGCATAAAACCAATGATCTGTTGATCTTTACCAATCATGACTCGATCTAACAATGGCATAGCCAGTCAGTGCTGAAAAATAAATAAATCGAAATGTCCACATGGAGAATCATGACACCCATAAAGGATACAACAGGAAGTTTTCACTTTAACATTGTTCACTCTATTCAAAACCATATCAGGATCATAAACAGTAAGACAGCAGGCTGTGTTACTCTTATGTTATATCTGTGTTGTGTCTAAAAGTGCATTTGTGTGTGTGGAGTGTGTGTGGCCGCTAGCTGGTTTACAGCCTCACCTGGCCTGAGTCACACTGATGAGACTCTGGGTCTGGGTGGGGCTGCACACCTGTGGTGCAGAGCAATCATGGCACCCAGGATAAAGCAGCTATCACCACACACACTCAGGAGAGAGCCACTGTCATGGCAGCATGTTATATCTGCTCGGCGACTAAAATCTCAAAAAAACGCATTCCTCAACCAACATCGACCCGTGTCCTGTGTTGGAGGGCCCCAGCAAAAGCCACTCAGGTGGCGTGTGGTAGGGAGGATCTGCCACAGTTGTATTTTTTTTAACCGTCAATATACCTGTGAGGGAATGACATAATCAGCTACGTCCCCGAACTGAGGACGATGGGTGTGGGCTGATCCGTTGATGATGGCGTAGCCTTTCACTTTGGTGGTGACTGTGCTGACCACAGAGTCCATATCCTGATAGGCCTTCTGAACGACGCACACGTACCTGTTTCACGGTCAAAGGGGACCTATTCAACAGCTTCAAATGCAGCTTCAAATTCAATTTACAATCAATAGACATTTTCCTCCAAATGACAATATAGCAGCTATAAAGCTCTGGACCCAAACTATAAATTCATAACGTGTGTGTGTGTGTGTGTGTCACAATAAACATGCATGAGGCAATTTATTTCTTATTCTTGAGTTATTATGCATCACTTACCCGACCAAATAAAGCAGGACCAATAACTGGGTGAATCTAAACACGACACCCACCGCTGTGCTGGGGACAACCAATGTTTTGGGTGTCTCGTAGTCAAACGCATAGTGCAAGAAGCGTTGGCAGGAACTAGTTGCTTGGCCCATCGCTGACCGTTTTACACTCCGGTAGCTCACACAATGCTCAGTCAGATGCTTTTGAGGCACTTATCAGAGAAGATTGAAATTCAAATGGTATTTTTTGCATGAAGGATTCTTTGGCGTCACCCCATGTTATCAGTCTCATAAGAGCCCTGTGCCCTGCTGACACATGGATATGGTTTAGTGTGTGTATGTATGTATGTATATATGTATGTATGTATTTGTAAATTATTGGATCTTTGTAAATATTTCCAATAGATTAACAAACGATAATTAATACCTTTGTTTAACTTATTTATTGAACTTATTGATATAGCACCTTACACGTATTAGTGCAGCTCAAAGTGCTTCACATTCAAAATGACACTGTAGAGTGTATGTGGGTGATAGCTGGTTTACAGCCTCACCTGGCCGGAGTCAGACTGATTAGACTCTGGGTCTGGGTGGGGCTGCACACCTGTGGTGCAGAGCAATCATGGCACCCAGGATAAACCAGCTATCACCACACTCAGGAGAGAGAGAGAGCCACTGTCATGGCAGCATGTTAGACCTCGGCTTGTACCAGGTTACCTTTTCCAATAAATGGATTTCTCAACCAACTACAACCTGTGTCTTGTGTCGGAGGGCCCCAGCAAAAGCCACTTGTGTGGCAGAGAAGACTGCTAAAGATACAATTATTAAAAGCATTTAAATGACAGAGCAGAAGTATAGTATTCTAAAATCAATCTAAATAACAGAGAATCTTGGAGTATAGATAAAACAAACAATGTAAAAACCAATAATCCTCATCAGCTGGTCGAAAGCTATTTTAAATCAGATGCACAGCAATAATATGACCCATGCCTCACTCTAATTCAAAAGCCCAACAACAATGTTATTCAGATGGGTTAGAAAAAACATGTCACAAGACTTAAGGTAATGGTTAGCAACATTTCTAAGTTAAAGACAAAGTTTAAATCAGAGAAATATCGAAGGAAAACAGCTCATGCTAAGTGTCCTTAGCATGAGCTTCTCCTGACCGTGACACGCAGACCTGTTTTTGACATGAGATACCTGCTGTGTCTGTTTCTCACCTACTGCTTTATCATTGTAACTTTAAAAAAGGAATTCCAAGAGACTTCAAGTGCTCCATCCACTGTTACAATGTGAGGTCCCTCTTTGGTAGGTTGTGGAGGTCACAGCAAGTTGGATCACGTCTGGTTAATGTCTGTTTAGCCTGGAATTAGTTGTAACACGATGCACAATATCTAAAAATGTCAACAAAAAAAGTGTAGAAACAAAGACTGAACTTTTTTAAGAAAAACATAATTCTGACTTGAAATAGCTTCATATGTTTAAAGAGCCATACACTTTTTTTCACATTAGATAGAGATGAGGCAGTGTAACAGGGGCATCCTTTCACAACGACATTTGCATCCAACTTTTTGATATGTATTATGCAAATTCAGAAAATGGCTTTAACTGGTATGTTGGTCTTTATCACTGCTCTGGAGCACACACACACACACACACACACACACACACACACACACACACACACACACATATGGGCAATTAAAGGTCCTCTAACCAGCTTTATTAACCCTTAAAGGTGCTATAGGTAAGGTTTGAGAGTTCGAAAGAGCAGCCCTTTCCTCTTCTCCCTCCCTCCCTATGTTTCTAAGTGTTGTATTGCACACACCTGTGATTGACAGGCAAGATGGATTCCCAAATAAATCACGGAGAAGATGCCCTGATTGGTCAGAAATGAGCATACAAAGGCAGCTGAAGTCAACTTGAGTATTCGCAAAGCACATTTCGCTCACTAATAACAGATGGTCAGTTAGGTCTAGACCATAATATAAAATAGCACCCTCTGTTGCTCAAATCTCACAAATGTAATAATTCTTGCAGGAAATAGCTTCTACTTCCCGACATATAGTTCACTTAATGCATGGAAGCATGAAGTGATGAACATTTAGTATTTTACTTAACTTTTTAACTTATACACAACAATTTAACAATGCCTTATTAGGGTTAATAAATCCTTTATTATGCACATATAGTTACATATGCTTTTCGCAGCTCCCCCAACTGGAATGAACACTACATGTGGTCAAGTACATATAAATATAATAATTTAGCGGTGAATCACAAAAACACACTAAAATATTGTTTTTAGTTTTCATCACTTTCATATAAATGACAGCCACATGCAGCCACAAAGAGAACATTGTATAAAACATATATATATATATATATATATATTTTTATAATACAAGGAATTATTTGATGAAATTTAAAATGAAAATGCAATCATACAATTTGCATTTGAATTTGCCAAACATGCCTGCCTTAAAGTGGACAATATTCAAATGAAGACAACAAGCGTGATACCGGGTTGGGATGGGAGACCAGGTGGTGCTGGTAGAGGTGTTGGAGGGCCAGTAGGGGGTGCTCATCCCTCTGGCCTCTGTTAGATCCCCAATGCCCCAGGATGGAGACGGGGACTCCATCCCGTCTAGAGCACCGTCTTTCGGATGAGACGTTAAACCGAGGTCCTGACTCCCTGTGGTCACTAAAGATCCCGTGGCACTCATCGCAAGAGTAGGGGTGCTAACCCCGGTGTCCCGGCCAAAATTCCCAACCCGGCTCTTGTACCAACATGGCCACCTAATCATCCCCTGGTCTCTAATTGGTTAGTTTCATTCCTCACCTCTCCGCTGTGCCAGTGTGTGGTGAGCGTTCTGGCGCATACTGGCTGCCGTGCGTCACCCAGGTGGGTGCTACACTCTGGTAGCGGATGAGGTGTCATATCTCCCCCCCACACACACACACACACTATGTAAGCGCTTTGAGTGACCTCCAATAAAGCGCTATATAAATCCAATCAATTATTATTATTACATATAATTAGTGTACTCGCAGTATATTATTTTCAATGTGTTAACAATATACTTAGTATACTAATGATATATAATGAGTGCTACTTTAGACATACTAAAGTACAACTAAGTGTACTTATCTGTACTATTTTGACATTAAGATGAGCTATAGTATGCTTCAGTACAACTTTTTAATTTTTATTTGGTTTTTTTAAAAATATATTTAAAATACAATGGCAATACATTATGATTAAATTAGAAATACATTTCCAGTATATTCTAAATGTATTAATATTAATCTTAAAAGTGGATTTAAGTATACTTGAAATCGAACTATAGAACATTATAAATAAGTACAGTATTAGTAGAGAAAAGTGTACTTAAGTATATTTAAGTTAATCTTAATGGTGTCTCAAAATAGTACAGTCAAGTACACTAAGATGTATTTTAGTATATCTTAAGTAGCAATAATGATATATCATTAGTATACTAAGTACGTTTTTAGTACTCGAAAATAACACACTTTGAGTACAATAATTTTGTGCTTATGAAGTACACTAAGTGTGCTTAAATTTAGTATGTTAAAGTATACTTTTTTTTCGCCTGGGCACATCTACTGCCCTTATTTTTGGTATCATTTTACAACTCGAACAGCACATTAGTTAGTTCTTTGTTTGTTTATTACAGTTCCGCATTTATGACCATGCTGTTTTCTACTTTGTCCAACAGCTTGTCATTACCCACCACTGTGGGTGATGACAAGCTGTGTGATTTCACTGTCATGTCCTCTGTGTAGTTATGTTCCTGTTTCCTTCCTGGAAGAAGGCAATATGAACGACATTAAGGAAGGCAAAGTGGCAATGCCAGTTCAGGTGAGACAAATTTATATTTTTTCTAGATACAGTAGAAACATTATCACTCAATGTCACACTGACTGTAGCACTCATTACTTAACCATACAGTCGCCAACCGACTTTTCTTTTTTTACAATAAGCGAAGTGAAGGCCTATTGTAAAAGAATAGGCTAGTTTGAGTTGATTAAGTTTGATTGAAGTGTGATTTACATTGATTTTATTTCTTTTCAAATAAAATGTAGGCTATAAAGCACGGACGTAAGCAGGACGATTTTTTATTGTATTTCATTCTTCCTACAGACCAGTATTACAACATTCCGGGAAGGCACCTGCCCAGAACTCATTAAATTGGGAGGGGACACTTTTCAGTGCCCAATGTGCCACAAAGTAGGACCATACCATGCCCTAATTCCCCATTTACAAGGCCACCAGAGGTCTGTTGTTAAATATGGAGGTACGTTCAACCACAGGTAGGCTGATGAGGCGATGAGGCTGCACTGCCCTGCACTTGAGTTCTACCTTTGGTGATCAGCATCAGCATCTAATGATGAATGAAAAAGGCAAAACTCAACTGTGGGGCAGTGCATCCTCCGGACTTTCTATTGCAAGGTAAATGATCAAGAGAAACAATACAGTAAAAGAACAGTTAAGTTCTTGGACAATGTGTAGACCTACTTTTCTAAAATCTTATATGAATTACTTTTTTAAAATGTTAAATACGTTCACAATATTTTCTTAAACACACCTGTAATATGTTCCATATTTTTTTCTGTCATTATTTCAGGGTATAATGTCTACAAATGCCACCTTAAATGTGTGGCCAACAGCCATTATCATTGTAACTTCTGTTCCAAAATAATTGTAAGAAAGGAGCTGTTCCTGAACCATATCAAAATTTGCATAGCAGCAGTGGCAGTGACCGCAGTTCCTTCACCAACGGCTTTGGCAACAATGGGTCCACCACTGACACCGGTAGCATCGGTGGGATCACCTGTCACGTTGGGTTCATCAAATTCACCAGGGGGAATCACCAGTCAAGCTGGAGGCTCCATCACATTCCCAGGGAAAAGGGGAATCACCGGTCAAGCTAGAGGGTCCATCACATTCCCAGGGGGATCACCGGTCAAGCTGGAAGCTCTATCACATTCCCAGGGGGGATCACCGGTCACTTTGGAGGCTCCATCACATTCCCAGGGGGAATCACCGGTCAAGCTGGAGGCTCCATCACATTCCCAGGGGGAATCACCGGTCAAGCTGGAGGCTCCATCACATTCCCAGGGGGAATCACCGGTCAAGCTGGAGGCTCCATCACATTCACCAGGGGAATCACCGATCAAGCTGGAAACTCCATCACATACATTGGTAGGATCAACACTGCTTACAGGGGCGACAATGGGTCCAAAGACTTCCACAAAGAAGATTACTGCCCCTAAAATGTTGCTTTCAAAACGCAAGAAGACTACATGTTGTTTTTGCAACTTGAGATTACTGAAGAAAAATGCCAAAGCACACATTCAAAGACGACATGCATCAAAACAACAAGGCATCACAGCAAATCGATATTTAGAGTCTGTGTGCACTGATAAAAAAGGGGCATTTTTGCAGTTTTGAATACATTCAAGGGTCCTGCCTTTGCTTCGAACCTGCAATAAAATTCATCAGGTAGACATTATTAAGCTTCACCTGGCTCATATCCACAACATTTGCTTCCAATTACTGGTTTTGACCACAGAGAAGCTCTACACTCAAATTACTTTTGTATGAGGTGCTACATCATTATGGACTAAAAAAAAAGTACTCAAGTTAATTGTTGTACGTGTGTGGTTGCTCCCCGCACTTTGGCCAGTCTGTTGCTCGGTGTTTCTTTTATTTTGTTTGACTGACAATAAAAGCTGTTTCTGGTCATTTCATTTGTCTGAATTAATTGATTGATGGATTGATTTATTCTTTATTGACCACACAGCCAGGCTGGTGGAATTTCTTCTCAGTACAGCACCTTGGTAGAGTTTCCAACATTTAACTCTCCTGTTGTCCTCCTGGGTCAAGGAAGGATGGACAAAGGGAAATATGGGAGGAAAGAAGGAAGGGGAAAAGAGGAAGAAAAGATGGAAGGAGGGAGGGAACAGATTGGATCAAAAAGGAAGGAAGAAGTAAGGACAAAGGGAAGGATGGGAGGGAGGGAAAAAGGATTGTGGAAAGAAGGAAGAGAAAAGGGAAGGAAAGAAAGATTGAGGGAGGGAACAGATTTGTTCAAGGAAGGAAGAAGTAAGGGAGGGGAAAGGGAAGGATATAAAGATGGAGGAAACATTTGTTTAAGGAAGAAGGGGAAAGGAAAGAAAGATGGAGGGATAGGGAACAGATCAGGTCAATTGGATCAAAAGAGGAAGGAAGAAGAGGTAAGGACGAAGGGAAGGAAGGAAGGAAGGAAGGGAAAAAGGATTGTGAAAAGAAGGAAGGATGGAGGAAGGGAACAGATTGGGTCAATTTGACCCAAAAGGACAACAGGAGGGTTAAGTATTATATAAGATATTTTTTTCTAAAATAAAAGCTTTCAAATTTTGTGTTTGAAGGTTCATATTTTAAAGATTTGTGTATGGTCATTTAGTCTTTTGAATTGTATAATTAATTCAAAAATATTGTAGCCTACTTATTTCTCTAATTTTATTTCTGTCAAAGGGAAGAAATCTTTTCTGTTAACCCATTAAGTAACATCAATGTGATGTATAGGCCGATGTAAACGATCTATTTTAATTGACAACTGATGCTAATTTTTATTATTTTAATATTAATTTTAGTTCAAAATTGCCTTGTGCACATACATTAGTAAAAAATAAAATAAGTGAAAAGATGCATGCACCAGATAGGGGACCACCAGATTTGGTAGAAAGTTTATGTTCATCTGTAGTCTGTTTTCACGTTGTTTCTCTTATTTTGTTTAACTGACAATAAAAGCTGTTTCTGGTCATTTAATTTGTCTTTATTGGCCACACAGCCAGGCACCTTGGTACAGTTTAAACCTAAGGATTTCAGAATGGTACAGAATATAGATTGAAATGGTTGCTTCATATCGCAACATAGACCAGAAGTCAGAATTTCAAATAAATAAATAAATACATTTCAATTTGTTTATTATTTCAAGCGCAATGTTGGCATTGGAAGGCATTAAATGTTGTAAACGAACCGTTAAAGTTGTTTAAATAGCTCCTGCAATTGCGCTATTAGGCTACATTTTCTTCTTCCGTTTTGTTTACTGGTTTGCTTTTGACATTTGGCCTCGACAGCCACCATAGCGTTACGTGGGCGTGTTTTGGAGGGGGCGTGGTTTGAAGGGGCGTGGTTTGGAGTGCCTGTTGCTTGGCTGCGGCTGCAGCTAGGCCCTTCTCGCGTATTGCGCTATCCAACTGCGTAACCACGGAGACCCCTCGAGCCCTCATAGTTCTCCGTCGTGGTGCCGGATACGCAATGCAATTTCCCGCCCGCAAAACAAACGACGTGCAAAGTAAACAAGATTTCACACAAGATTCACACAACATTTCACACAAGTAAACTAGTACAAAAGGGATAAATAGTTAAGAGGGATAGTTAAAAGGGGATAAATTATAATACAAAAATAAATGCTTTAAAAGTAAAAAACGTAATTGCTAAAAACAAACGATTTACAACAATGTAGTGCAAATTTGCCAACGTCTCTTTTAAGTTCTAGGTTCAAGTAGATCGGGTTGGCATTCTGGAGCTTTATGCGTCCATGGAGCACAGTGTATATGTCGTGCATCGCGTCATGGTCTTCGTTTTTCGAGGACCAGGAAATGGTGTTTTTAGAGGACCAATCGCAGCCCTTGCCGTCTCCGTTGTCCGTTGACGGAGTGACGGACACTGAAAAAAATATTTCATGCAGCCGGAGACGACAGAGAGGCTCTCCGTCAGGCTCTCCGGTGACGTAGAGGGCTCTCTGTAACCGACATAGAGCACTTTACGCAGGAGTATAAATTAGGCATGACGCATTTCAAGCCGATGGTCGACTAATCGTCGCACTTTAAGTGTAATCACCGGTATTAACAGCGCCGTGCACAGACATTTTGGGGGGCAGGGGCTCAAGCAAAAAAAAGGGCCCTCACCCCACCGATATGCACTATTCCCACCCCGATGTTGCCACCCCGCCATCCATAATCACACACTATGTTCATAACATGGGACCTGTTTAAATTCTACTGAAACACATTAATCCTAGCCTGGTTCCGCCCGCCTCCGTACTTCCGCTCAATTTTCATTTCACTTCAGTACTAGGTCTGGGAGTGCTGTATGTTAGAACAATTTCTTTTCCCTCAAGTTTGTCCTTCCAATCAGTGAACAGGAGGCGCGGCCTGAGAACAGTGACGTATAGGTCGTGCCCGTCGTGTATCTTGGTCTTTACTATCAAAGATTAATTTAGAATGACCATATGTTCCTAACTCTTAAATTGGATGAACAAAGCCTGCAGCAATCGCTAACAGACATCTCCACACAACCCTATGCTCACTGCATCTGCCGTTTGTATACAGTGTACTGCGCGCAACGTGGTTTCCGGCGCATGAAATACGTCACGACCAAACGTTAGCGATTGGTTAAGGCAGATCCAGAGTGGCACTGGGCAGAGCCAATAGGTTTTAAACTTCAACAGCACCCGCCTTCAAGTGAGACATCGTTTGTCTCTATAGCAGTTCTAGACCATGAGTATGAATGAAATGAGTACGAAGGTCTAGTTAGGACTAGGCTACATTAATCCATGAAGAAACCACATATTTAATGTAGTAATGCAAGTCAGTCAGTGTAAGAAATGCAGTCATTTTACCTTTCATTATAAGTAATGATCAGACTAGATCAGCAGTCCTACTCTGACATGCTGGATACATAAATCCCTGAATTTAGGGTTTCAAAACTTCCTTCTGTTTTCATGTTCTGTATTATTTTGTTATAATACAGCAAACACTTTATAAATAAGACATGGGTACAACTACTGAACTACAGTTTGATTTTAGTAACTTGTTTTTGAGCATCACACTGAGAGGGAAATAAACCACCGTATTGTATTATCTTCAAAAACACATGCACACACACACTGCGGCATGCCCAAACAATAATACACTTTTAAACATCATGTTTTAAGAAAAATGGCTATAAAGAAAGGGGTGACTAATCACTAAACTACCAAAACAAAACATAACTACCTGCTTCAGAAATTAATTGCATAGTACATTTTCCTGGATGATGGAGATAACGTCTTTTCATACCGAGGTGAGGTGGCAGGTCCTACTGACCTACTTCATAGTTTTTGAATAAGATATACTATTAAAAGTAAGTAAGTGTTATTTAATCGTGGTTTTAGCCTTAAAACAGTGCCTACCTGAGTGATGTCATTTACCGTAACCGAACTGGGAATGCAGTGTGCGTTCATCGAATGTTGGAATTTGGGACGTTGATTGGAGACAAAACCATTAGGAGGGGGGGGGGGTACTTTTTAAATTGATAATGTGTATGTATTCGTGGATACTGCTACACATTTTCCTCTTTATATTTGATTGAATTTCAATAACAAATAAAGAAAAAAGGGCACCTTTGACTCTGAGGGCAAAAGGGCAGGGGCTCAAGCCCCCTTGGGCCCTATCTGTGCACGTGCCTGGGTACTAATCCCGTATGTCTAGCGGTGTCTACCTGCTGTATTGGTCAGTATTTCTGCATCGATGCAAGATGCAGCGATGAGTTAAATTAGGACTTGTTGTGACCACGGATGTATTCGGTTGCGATGCTTGTGTTATTTTTGTTTTACTTTTTGCGCGATTAATGAAAAATTATTCGACTAAGCCTCTGTTGATCGACTAAGGGTTGGTCGACTATTAGGGGGCAGCCCTAATATGTATATGTATACATGTTGTATACTGTATATATGTTTTATACAATGTTCTCTTTGTGGCCACATGTGGCTGCTTTTTACATGAAAGTGATGAAAACTAAAAACTATATTTTTCAAAAAAGCTGTCTTAGTGTTTTTTGTGATTCACTGCTAAAATATTGTACTTATATGTAATTTCTTTTTCACATTTTATCAAGCTTGACCACATGTAGTGTTCATTTCAGATGGGGGAGCTGCGAAAAGCATATTTAACTGTTATAATAAGTGCATAATAAAGGATTTATTAACCCTAATAAGGCATTGTTCTCGCTTTAGATTCGGTAGCTGCACAAAGGATTGTTAACTGTTAATTTGTGCATAGTTAAGTAGCTTAGTTATAGTTAAGTTAGTTAAACTCAATAAATACACATAATAATGTTAATAAGCATATTATAAGGATTTATAAGGGCCTTATTACCTATTAACTAATGCTTATTAAGGGTCTTATTACCCGTTAACTAACGCTTATTAAGGGCCTTATTACCTATTTAATAAGCATATTATAAGGACTTGTAAGGGCCTTATAACCTATTAACTAATGCTCATTAAGGGCCTTATTAATATATTTAATAAGAATATTATAAGGACGACGACGTATAAGGCCCTTATGGCCTATTAACTAATGCTTTTTAAGGGCCTTATTACCTATTAACTGATGCTTATTACAAGGACCTTAATATAAAGCACTTCCTAATTATTTCCTGAATAAAAGTCCTAAGTAGCCGAAGAAGTACACATAATACAAATACCATACATGAAAGTGTTAATGAATTACAATATGCTGAAAGGTTATTATTGATTTTTTACCAAATGACGGCAAACATAACTTACCTACTCCAGCTTTAAACTACTCACTTTAATTGCATTTGCACTATTTTTATAGTCCACCTTTTAAATCATTTTGTGTGTAGAGGACAATGGAAACACATTTCGGTTCACCATATGAAAGCTAACAATGTATATAAAATAAATCTTTTCAAATTATTTAAAGGGGCTATATACGATATCCTGAACATTAATATAGCAGCAACTATTGGCTATGTAGAGATATAGTGGAGTAATGGCGTCCTGACCAGAGAGTGACGTCACCCTCCCTCTGTGTGTGTTGTAATCTGAGCTTCTATTTTCTTTGTTTTGGTGTCCGGTCCGACCGCGCGGTCATGATAACGCACACGCCGTGCATGAGATGAGTTAAGAAGGTAAAGAACGGTCCGTGTACGTCGCGGCCATTCGATTTCCGTTCTGAGATGGGAAATCCTAAATAGGGAAACGGACCCGTTTTCCGTTTTTCGTTTTGGAATCGGAAAACGGAAAACGAGAAACGAGTCTATTTTCGTTTTTCGTTTTCCGATTCTGAACCGGAAAACGAAAAACGAGTCGTTTTCTGATTCTCATTGATGTGCTTATTATCGGAAATAGGAAGGATCTCTCTCTCTCTCTCTCTACCACTTTTCTCTCACGTCCCCAACACGTACACAAAAACACACACACGCGCGCGCGCGCACACACACACACACACACACACACACACACACACACACACAGGGTTTACGCCGAAGTGCAGATCAGTTTTGGTTCAATTCCGTCGGTACTCCCGAAAACTAAACCAAATGATGCTCTCGTCAATTAAAATTAAGAAGCGTTTCAATTAATACACCTTAATAATAAATGTCCCCGGTGGAAAGGTCCGGTGCTCACGGTGAAGTCCAGCAAGTGTTTCAGGTCCAGGTCCCCCAGTCTGGTCTGAGGTCTCTCATCATGTCCACCTGGCAGCCTCTCTCTCTCTCTCTCTCTCTCTCTCTCTCTCTCTCTCTCTCTCTCTCTCTCTCTCTCATCTCTCATCTCTCCAGCTGCAGGTTCAGAAATCGGAAAATTGTTGCGGGATGCTATAACACCCCCGACTAACAGGAATAACTCGATTAGGAAATAAAATGTTTGGCAACACTACGATATTTAGCAACGGGGAAAATGCAACTTTGCAATGCCGACGATTTAGGAATATCGCAACCATCAGTCAGCCATAAACCGAACCATCAACGCGTTCTGTAGACCACATATCAATTCAATTCAAACTTTATTAAGCAAACATCTTGTGAAAGGTCCATAACACCAACACAACACAATACAATAATAATAAAATAATAAAAATAGAATAAAAAAGACATAGGCCACACACACACACACACACACACACACACACACACACACACACACACACACACACACACACACACGATTCCACAATGATCATATATTTACATAGGCTAGAAGAGCTGACAGAGCTCAGTTCAAAGTTGGTTAAGGCTGAAATAATACCATTAATATCATCCAACAGTTTATCCGGTTTCCTTTGGACAATCAACAACTCCACAGGATCAAAGCCAACTTCATGGCATGCAGGTATGCCGGTGTTGTCGGTGCTGTTGACGGGACGCACATACAAATAATTGCGCCATCAAAAGATGAGGACGTGTTCGTCAATAGAAAGAACGTACATTCCATCAACACGCAGATTGTTTTTGATGCAACTTTTTACATTCTTGATGTTGCAAAGTGGCCCAGGGTCTACCCGTGATCCGCGTATTTTAATGGGGAGCGGTCTGAGGCAGCTTTTTGAGAGGCACAATGTACCAGTTGGGTGTCACTTGCTGGGTGACAGTGGCTAGTCCCGGCAAGACGACACCCTATCTCAATCCACAACCGGGAGCACAGTTAAAGTATAACATGTAAGTGATTACGCAGATTACGTTTAGTCCTATGCGTAAAAAACATCGTATTAGCTCTTTGTCGCCTTTTATTTGTTGAATCCATATCTATTATTGTTTACTGTTTTCCTCCATGTACAGTATGTTAGAGCACACAAAAATACACGAAATGTTGTGGAGAGAGGAATTGGGAGAGATGAAACGTCGATTTCATGTCCTGCACCGGACCTTTCCACCGGGGACATTTATTATTAAGGTGTATTCATTGAAACGCTTCTTAATTTTAATTGACGAGAGCATCATTTGGTTTAGTTTTCGGGAGTACCGACGGAATTGAACCAAAACTGATCTGCACTTCGGCGTAAACCCTGTGTGTGTGTGTGTGTGTGTGTGCGCGCGCGTGTGTGTTTTTGTGTACGTGTTGGGGACGTGAGAGAAAAGTGGTAGACAGAGGAGAGAGAGAGAGAGAGATCCTATTCCCTATTTCCGATAATAAGCACATCAATGAGAATCAGAAAACGACTCGTTTTTCGTTTTCCGGTTCAGAATCGGAAAATGAAAAACGAAAATAGACTCGTTTCTCGTTTTCCGTTTTCCGATTCCAAAACGAAAAACGGAAAACGGGTCCGTTTCCCTATTTTGGATTTCCCATCTCAGAACGGAAATCGAATGGCCGCGACGTACACGGACCAAGAACACTCCCAATCGTTTTGGTTTGAGATGCTGGTGCTCTAGTGCGACATCTTGTGGCTAAATATATCATCTATAGCCCCTTTAAGTCTAGATATTATTGGCAACAACACCGATAGAGCAAAGCTGAGGAAGCTGAGGAAGATCCCACTGGAGGATCGAAACGTTGCCTTTTATGAACTAAAATAAAGTGTATTTTTGGAGCCTACCAGTGTGCGGACCAATCTATCACATTATCTACTACTTTTGTCCGGCACCTGGATTATTGTTTCTGTGGATGTGCGCACCCCAACCAAACGCCAAAGCTTGTCATGACACAACATCCGAAAATACATGTCACAAGGGTATGGTGATATGGTGAAAGAGAGCTGGGCGATATATTGATACATCATTATGTATAAAGTGAGTATATTGATGAAAATATTGATGTCAATATTATGGCAATGTTGATGACGCTTCAAATGTATATGCCTTTTACCGTCTCATAGCCGAATTTTGATATATTTTGTAGTACGATATTTTTATTGTAATTTACAAAGACAAATGACACTTAAACACATAAGCAGTGTATTTCACTTTTTTATTATACTGATTCAGAGTGAAATTATTTTGATTTGTCAAATTATTATCATTTTTAAAATAAATTGTGGAAATTGTTCAACAGTGCACTTTCAATCATTATATTTCAATATACTGCCCCGCCCTAAATGTAACACACTCCATTTTAGTCCTGTTCAGGGACAAAGGTCTACAGTAGTCAATGTACACAATTTGCTTTCACAATAACGATTCTATTTGATAAAGGATATGAAAAAAAGTTAAAATCAAGTTAATATCTCAGTGCTGAAAAATTTGTAAGAACTAAAGGCAAATAAGTTTTTGCTAATGCAATGATTGAATTAATTTTCAAGAAAAAACTGAGTCTGATGAGTTGCATCAAACTAATTATTCCTTGGACAACATTTTCAACAATATATATTTTTCACCCTTTCAAAATATATTTGCATTATGACATTCATGCGGTCTACACTAAAGCTACATATTTACCCATCTCGTACTGCAACTCCAAAGATTACAATGATTTTCACAACCATTAAATACCTGGATAATAAACAGAAAAAAACCCAAGGATGGATTATATTCTTTGCGAACCACGGATGACAAAAAAGAAAAAACAAACTTTCCGACTGTCCAGTTCATCGGAGGGAGATGTCCCTTCTCAAGGTCTCCTGACCTGCTCCCACTTGATTCGAATTCCAGCTGTTAGGGCTGCACTAGGACTTCGGAAATATTTGCTATTATTTATGACATTTTATCGACTAAACTAAATTAATCGAAAAATCGAATCGTTCGATTAATCGACTATGAAAAATGCTAGTTAGTCGCAGCCCTACTATATTCACAGGTCTGTTTTATGGCCGTAATCAAAGTCTAGCGTGCCGTCGAGCCGGACGTCCAGCCCCCCGTCGAGCCTGACGTCCAGCCCCCCGTCCAGCCTGACGTCCAGCCCCCCGTCCAGCAGCCTGCCGTCCAGACCCACGTCCAGACCCCCGTCGTGCACGCTGCGCTCGTTGGCGTTGTCGAAGCTGTTCTTGCCGTGCACCTGCTTCAGGTGCTTGCGCAGCACGGGCTTGTGCGCGAACACCATGTCGCAGTAGTTGCAGCGGTGCGGCTTGTCGCCGCTGTGCAGGTTCAGGTGGTCCAGCAGGGAGCACTTCTGCGTGAAGTTCTTGCCGCAGATCTTGCACTGGAAGGGCTTGATGCCGGCGTGCACGCGCATGTGCCGGTGCAGGTTGCCCTTCTGCGTGAACGTCTTGCCGCACAGCAGGCACATGAACATCTTGTGCATCTTCAGGTGGTTGGCGTAGTTCTCCAGCTGCCGGAAGACCCGCGCGCACTTGGGGCACTGGTGGTACCACTGCGGCGGCTTGTGCGCGCCGCCCTGGCCGTGTCCGTGTCCATGCGCGTGTCCGTGCCTCCCCGCGAGCAGCAGCGGCGGCGCCGCTCCTCCTCCCGGCGCGGCCTGCTGGGGGCTGAGCGGGTAGCCAGACATGGAGGTGGCCGGCCCCAGGAGCTCCCCCCCGCGGGTCTCCACCGTGGAGTTGATGAGGGAGTGCTGGGGCTCCGGGGGCCGCAGGGCGGCGGGCGGCGGGCCGGACGGGAAGCGGCCGGACGGGGTGGCGGCGGCGTGCTCCTCCATGTCGGAGGCCGCCGCCTCCGATATGGACTCCACCTTCACGATGGTGATGTCTCCATCCTCCTTCCGTCCGCCCCGCTGGGCGGACGTGGCGGGTTGTATAATGACGTCGTCGTCATCATCATCGTCGTAGTCCTCACCGTCATTGTCATTTATGACATAATTGTCCTCCAGGTCCTCCTGCTTGTGGACGGTTTGCGTGGGGGAATGATGCTGATGCTGATGCTCTCTCTGGAGCGACCCCTCATCCTTCCTCCTCCTCCTCCTCCGGTCGCGCTCCGCGTCCGCGTCCACGTCCACCTCCGTCCCCCGTCCCAGGCGGCCGCGGCGGCAGGGGCTTGATGAACTTGCTGAGGGCCTGGGTGCACTGGTCCACGATGTGGCTCATCTGGAGGAAGCTGGCCACCGCCAGGTAGTGGACGAGCTCCAGCTCCGGGAAGACCAGCTGGCCCGTGTAGCAGGAGAGCAGCAGCTGGCGGCCCACTTCCGCCTCCTGGGTCATGGTGATCTGGACCTCCCCGGAGGAGTCCTGCTGCAGGATGAACTGGTCCCGGAGGAAGGAGGATCCGGCGGCGAAGACCACCTTGTGGCCGGGGACCTCCAGCTGGTTGAGGCGCACCGTCACGTCGCAGAAGCGCCGCTGGTGGCGCAGTTGGTTCATCTTGCGGAGCATGGAGTCTCCGAAGGTGGCGAAGCGGAACTGGAGGATCACCTGGTTCTGGTCCATAGCGTTAATGGACAGCTGGGCTTCCCTTTTTAGTTACAGAAACGTGCGAAAACGCATTTCGATAACGAAAACGTTTATCGTGCGCGAAAAAAAACCGACTGCAGGTTAGACGTGTTCACCTTTAAGGGGTCTGGAGTCAGACACCGACACCCATGCACCAGTAAGGGACAAAGCCCATGCGAAACGTGGAGAGCGACGTCCTCCGCGTTTGATACGTCTCGCTAACGTGAGATACAATACATTTCATAATTGTTAAAATAACATTAAACACGTCATTGTACCTGAAGATAGCTGCTAAAGAAACATATCCAGGCTGGATTGTTGTGTCTTGTGTGAAGCAAGGGAGAAGAAAAACACCGGAAGACAACATCTTAAAGGGCCAGTGTACCTATTCATCTTCTTCTACGGTTTCCGGCAGCCTAGGCGCCTGTGGGCGTATTGCTGACTCCCATTATGGTCTTGGCTACTGCCCACTGTTTATATACCATCTGACCTTACACCCTAAGGTGCAGGTCTGTAGAGAAGAGGAAAAACCATCACAGCTTTCACCACTGCACACTGATTGACGCTCCACATGCAGGTCTGAGTAGATGCCTCATAGAACTGCAGATACCTAAATGCAGCGTCTCTCGCTGGGGCGAGTACTTGGAGCCCTCCTTGATCACGAGTATGATCATGATCATCAATATGTAGGCTATAGCGAAACCTACCCTTTAGTCTTGGGGTCAATGGAACCAACCGTCCTTTTCCTCACCATCACCAAGTCCTCTGGGTCTTCGCTACCCTCCTCCCTCATCCTCTCAGATGCTGAAAAATCCACCCCCAGGTTTGGTAAAAGCCACGAAGGAACACAAGCCCAAATGCTGAAGTACCTCCCTCCACCCGCTCAACCCCAGCTCCGGTAATGCTTTATATTAAGGTCCTTGTAATAACCATTAATTAATAGGTAATAAGGCCCTTGTAAGTCCTTACAAGATGCTTATTAACATTATTGTGTGTTTATAAGCCTATATAAGTGTTAATAATGGCATTATAATACAGTTAATAGCAGGCTATAACACATATAAGCGCTTATAAGAAACTTGTTAACAGTTTGCAAACATTAATAAAAGCCTCATGAGTATCTTATAATTGTTCATAATAGCATTACAAACACCCATAACCCACCCATTACGACTTTGCCATGCCTTTATTAATCTTCTTTTGTTTGCTTATTGATATTAAAATATACTTTATTGCTCATCTATTATAAGTTAACTATATGTTAACAGTTAACTATGCTTTTTGCAGCTACCGGATCTAAAGCGAGAACAATGCATTATTAAGGCTAATAAATCATTTATTATGCATTATTATGCCTTTAAGAATCTTTTTTTGTTTGCTTTAGGCTATTAAAATAAAATATACTTTATTATGCCGTTGTTATCAATTCCTTATTAGACATTCTCTGATTAGCCTCCGCCCGCCTCCGTACTTACGCTCAATAACTGAAATTCGCGCACGACCTCTACGTCACTGTTCTCAGGCCGCGCCTCCTGTTCGCTGATTGGACCGGTAAAACTTTACCGGGAGAAAACCCGCGAATATGCCGAATACCCAGACCTAGTACTGAAGGGAAATGAAAATTGAGCGGAAGTACGTCGGAGGGCGGAGCCAGGCTAGATTCGGCCACCATTCAGATGCATTGAATGTCATCCCGCTTGTGTTCTCTGTTAAATAAAAAGTTATTTACTCAGACACTTGTGGGAGCGGACCTCCATCGTTTCATCATCCACAGACCAGCATTCTGGCAGCCGAGAAGAATACACCACAGGCTGTAAGGGCTGGGTCGGTCGGGCTGGGGTGCGAAGCGGGGCTGGGCCTGGCCGCGGCTGGGGGAGCAGCTGCCGTCGCCTCCCATCGTCCTCCCCCGTCCGGAAGCGTTCGGGGGTTGGGGGGGGGGGCTGTGGTTCTAATGGACCATGTTTTTTTTTTCAAAGTTAAAACAATGTTTACAATTCCTTGAAAGTGTTTTTTTCTTTCTTTGAAATGCCCGTTTTAGGTGATTTTTATTTTTGATACATTTTTAGTAATATGTCCACAGCAATAAATAAAACAATTTTGGCCTTCACAGTTGAAACACTTTGCATTTTTTTCTTCCCACTATATCAACCTTTCTAGATGTGGAAGTGGAAAAGCATATTAACCATTAATAAACGCATAGGCTAATGAAATATTTATTAGACTTAATAAGGCATTGTTCTCGCTTTAGATCCGGTAGCTGCAAAAAGCATAGTTAACTGTTAACAAGTGCATAGTTAACTTATAATAGATGAGCAATAAAGTATATTTTAATATCAATAAGCAAACAAAAGAAGATTAATAAAGGCATGGCAAAGTCGTAATGGGTGGGTTATGGGTGTTTGTAATGCTATTATGAACAATTATAAGATACTCATGAGGCTTTTATTAATGTTCTTAAGCATTTGCAAACTGTTAACAAGTTTCTTATAAGCGCTTATAAATGTGTTATAGCCAGTCTTGTATAAAGTACTTGAAAGCGATACTTGAGTCAAAGTACAAGTATCTTACCAGAAAATGACTTTGGTAGAAGTAAAAGTCACCTTTTAGAATATTACTTGAGTAAAAGTCTGAAAGTACCTGACATTTACTGTACTTAAGTACCAAAAGTAATTTTCTGATATAAAATGTACTTAAGTATTAGAAGTAAAAGTAAAAGTATTTAAACAAAGTGAGCAGTTAGAATTGTGATTATGAAATGTATTTTGGCTCCTGTAATATCCAGGTACAGTACAGGGGAGAGGCTTCAACTTGTTAAACATTAAAATTAAATAAATAACAATAAATATAAGTCGTACACATAAGACAACACTGGACTGATGTTATACTGATGTAATACTCAGATTAACACACTGCCATGTAAACAGCATTCCCATAGTGGGAGTAATCAATACTGAATGAAGACATGTGGAGTATTCCAGTCTTATTGGCATTATTGTAGACATGTAAACACCGTAATCACACTGTGACGTCCTATCAGAGTATTGTAGGGTGACCATTTATGAGTTGTTGAAATGGAGGACACCTCAGCCCGGGGGGGGGGGTGGGGGCGCAATAGTAACACACCGCGGACCTACGCGCGCGCGCGATCGTAACACACCACGGACCTATGTCCCGCGGGCGGACCTATGACCCGCGGGGTTGTCTCAAAAAGGACAAATACGCGTCCGGACAGTCCGGCCTAAAGCCGGACGAATGGCCACCCTAGAGTATTGGCAGCATGCCGGTGTAGCCGTGGCGTTTAGACACACACACGCACAAAAACCACTTCGTCTGGGAAAAGACATGTCGCCATGGCAACAGTAAACAACAGCCACTTTCAGTTTGGGTTAAAATACCGGTTGATGTCGCCACTGATCTCGTCATTTGTGACCGGAGAATTAGCAGAACCTGCGGCAGCTGCAGGTGCTTCCGTGATTGCCCAAAGCAGATCTTCTTCGTCGCGCGCGGTGTTTTTTATTTCTTCGCGCTTGGAGGTTGATAAACAGGAAGTAGGTCACCAACTCGATTTTTATTTTGTAGTAACTAGTAACGAAGATGGTTATGGGAAATGTATCGGAGTAAAAGTACACATTTTAGTGAGGAAATGTAGTGGAGTAAAAGTAAAAGTTGTCAGAAATATAAATAACGAAGTAAAGTACAGATACGTGAAAATTCTACTTAAGTACAGTAACGAAGTATTTGTACTTCGTTACATTACAACACTGGTTATAGCCTGCTATTAACTGTATTATAATGCCATTATTAACACTTATATAGGCTTATAAACACACAATAATGTTAATAAGCATCTTGTAAGGACTTACAAGGGCCTTATTACCTATTAATTAATGGTTATTACAAGGACCTTAATATAAAGCGTTACCCCAGCTCCTCCTCCACTACTCTTACTTTGTTTACACAACTCCTCACTTTTCCCCTTTTCTTCCTCCCCACTCCCAACTCTCCCCTAACAGCTGTTTGCTTGGCTGACCTTGCTCATGCCCATGCATTTGGCCACATAGCGTAAGGCTAGTTTTCTTCTTCTTACCCATAGTGCTGTCTCTCCCATCTCCCATCAGTTGTGCTAAATGCCCCACTTAACACCATTAGTGTCTTTGCCTGCACAATATCCAGTTGTGTAAGAATGGATTTAGCTGCCCTCCCATATACCAAAAACCCATAGTCCAAGGCTGAGGGATCATGGCTCTTAAATCCTCAGCTGTGTGTCTCTGTCTGCACCCCATGTGCACCCAGCAAGGCAGCGCCTAACATTTATTATTTAATTCTCACACATTTGGTCTCTCTCTTGAAGCATTTATCTTCGAAACATACTCCCAATTGTGGCCGTAGCCATAAGAAAATAGTCTAAAACTAGACCCTCTCTCAGCAGCCCACTATATAGCAAAAGAAAGAAAGGAAAAGTCCTTTGAAAAGCACTGCAAACAAATACTACTCCTGGAAAAATGTTAAATAATTTAAATCAGTAAAAAATACACAAGAGCGATCAACTATTAACATTATTTATAACTTTTTATTTATTTGTACAATATTTATCTGGTTGCAGTCACAAAGTTAGGAGTTTTTTCACATCCTCTTGAAAAACCTGTTAAAAGAAGAAGGCACAAGTCATCTGGAATCCAATCTGACAAATTACAATCCACATCGAGTTTATTCAGGGTTGACTTGTTTTGGTTAGGCCTATTTATTTTAACGGATTAGATTGATTACAGATAATCCTGTCTGTGACTGTCTCTCACCAGGCACAACTATATCCAAGCAAGACCACCAACACCAGCACTCCAACAGACCCAGCTGCCCACAGTGAGCACATCTTCATGATGTTTGAAGTACCTGCATCAGTGACATGTCTTTCAAACCACATATGCATGCCTGTATTGTAGTACTTTTCAATATCAAAAGAAAATGAATACATCATAAATAAATGATACATTAGATGAATGTTAGATCAATGAACATTGAAATAGATTAGAATATGGTTTAACAAAGCCAACATATTTGTATTGCTTTATTCTATTTTATGTTAATTATGATCATTTTGGATTATTATAGATATATTTTGTGAGTTATACTTCTTCATCACCTCTTACCTGATACTTTCGCCCATAGGACGCAGGAGCTTTTGAAAGCCTGAAAAAGTTAATTTTTAAGTTAAGTTCATTGGTTCCAAGGTTTTAACCCTTTCACGACTAACTAACCCTTTGAATGTGAATGTATCATAAATATAACCCTTAACCCCTCACCACTAGAATCTTTTCACATAAAATCAAGAGTTAACTTGAAACCAAAACAGTTCACCAAACCTCTTTCCAGTGGCTGACCACGCGTAGGATGACGTAATAGTTTATTCCTCTCTTGAGAGGCGCATTAAAGAAGCCACCATGGTAGCATCCATCCCCTAAGGTGAAGTTCATCTGTGTGCTGCTCATGTGTCGGACTGGGAACTGGCCCGTGATGTACGGTCCAGACAAGGGTCCCACGACAGAGAAGTCTGGACTTCCACGGGACTTGCAGTCGAACACCACAGTCCTGTCTAACGGCACCACAAACACCTGGTACACACTGCAAAAACAAACAAACAAACAAATAGATTATAATGTTTACATCCCGAGAAGCAGTCTGTAAATGCCTATCTCTCCATGACCTGTTACCTGATGGCGTCTAAAGTGTGAGCTGAAGCGCTGTAGTCTCAATGTGGGTGTCAGTGTGTCCAACTCTGTGTAAAGGATGGATGGCGCCTGAGGGACTGTGGACCAAGTAGACAATTAGCCAATGTCATCAATGGCATCAGATGACCTTTTGAATTTCACAAATTCCTGAAAGGGTCACCATATGTTCATCTAATGTAGATAGTCATAGATAGTCTGAAGGAAAACATATTATGAGCAGTTCTGTCTCAGTCAAAATCTCAAACATATCTGCTAATCAGCACATATAGACCCTTTTCACAGAGTTGTCATTGTAGGGTAAACACAAGTGTTGCTCATAACCCTCATTATGGGTCAGCTCCTTTTATGTAGCAGGGCACGGGTAGTAGACTTGTCTACTATCCATACCCTGTACATAAAAGGAGCTGACCCATAATTAGTGTTATGAGACACCTTTGTTTGTCGTACGATGGCACCTCTGTGAAAAGGGTCTATTGCATATAATTGTACATCTAACATTACAACACATGGGGGGGGGGGCGTTGTGGAGCAGCACCTTGCAAGCTGGTGTTTGTGGTGATGCTGGCCGTGAATCTGGTGGACAAGGCGGTGATGGAGACGGTGTAGTTGGTAGCAGGCAGGAGCCCAAGACAGAGGTCCACCCACTCGGCCCCAGAGATGAGAAGTTGCTTCCTCTCATGGTGGAAATACCCCTGGTACTCTCTGGTGCCCCGATACACCACCTGTGTGGGGGACAGGAGCACTACTGTTGAAGTGAAGGCTCTGCCTGTGGTGTAGAGGGGCGTGTTTCTTATGGAAAATTTGTCAAATGAAAATGGTCAAAGTGAATAGTGACACGGTGAAAGGCAATAATGATATATAGTTTGTGTCGTGAAATGGTGAAAGACAATAGTGAAATGGAGAAAGATAATTGTGAGAACTGAATGTGACAGTATATGTTTACAGTGGGAGTCGGTTGTTGACAAAATGCATGCGTGTTCAAACCACACAGTCCATGTGTTTATCAGAACATGCACCAGTATGAGTGTGTGGTTGATAGCTGGTTTACAGCCTCACCTGGCCCGAGTCAGACTGAGTAGACTATGGGGCAGGGTGGGGCTGCACAACTGTGGTGCATGAGGAAACAAGGCCCATAGGATAAATCAGCTATCACCACACACACTCAGGGAGAGAGCCACTGGCATGACAGCATATAACATCTGCTCTGTAACATCTTGCCATCTCCAATAAACCGGTTTATTGGAGATGGCAAAATGGTACGAAGATTTATGAGCCACATCAGGCTAGTAAATCTAGCAACTCACTTTGCCTGATCGGGCAAGTGGTAAAAAAAGAAAAGAAGAAAGCATTTTAAAAAATGGTCGTATCATAAATTATGTTCTCGTCCTCTGGCACATATATATATATATATATATATATATATATATATATATATATATATATATATATATATATATATATATATATATATATATATAGCACACTTCTCCTTCTCTGGGGAGAAGGAGGGGGATGGGTCAGACCATTTCCGATCTGCAAGAATGTTTGTTACTTCGCATCTATGACACTGTCCTTGTTCTGTTTAATTTACCAAAGATTAAACATTTGATAACTTATTTGATCAGTTATTTAATAACTGCTAATAAATGAAACAATTTGTATAGGGGCAAGTAAAAAATGACTTAGGGCAAGTAGATTTCTGACCCACTTGCGGACAAGTGAAAAAAACATGAATGTTGAACCCTGGGCTGTCTCACCTTATAATACTCCTGGTCGTGTTCATACTTCTCTGCCCTCCACCGCAGACACTTTTCATTAAAGACGTGCAGGTCATTTATAGCTGGTTTCACTTCTGCAGGATTATAGAAGAACATATGGGCCCAGAACTACTACAGACATGACCGTTATCAGGCATCTTACTCAGGGACGCCTACAGCTGCAGACATTGGGGCTCCGACCCAGAACCTTTCAGCAGGGAGTCGAACGCCCTAAACACTGATTATCCTGCCCTGCTGGGCTGTATGTCAACAACAACAACAACAACACTGAAGTTAGATCACCATTTTGTGGAGTGTGTGGGTGCTAGCTGGTTTACAGCCTCACCTGACCTGAGTCAGACTGATTGGACTCTGGGTCTGGGTGGGGCTGCTCACCTGTGGTGCATTGGGGTAACCGAGGCACACAGGATAAACCATCCATCATCACACTTGAGGGAGAGCTTGACAGGTCAGCTTTTAACACCTGCTCTGGCTGTAACATTTTGGCCAATTCTTCAAATAAACTGGCTATAGACAACATCTACCTGTGTCATATGCGTCGGAGCCCAGCAAAGGGTCTACCGCGATGCATTTTTTTCACATTTCAGTCATAATGCTTGTCATTTTCTGTCCGGAAATACATTGAATAGGTCCCACGGGTCTTCTCTCTCACCTACACATTTCAGCGTGGCCTTCTGCCACTTTCCAGTGCTGCCACACACAGAGACGTTGCTCCCTCTCCAGCTGTGATATCCATCCATGCAGCGATGCACCGTCACGCTGGTGTTGTACCGGACCACCACCGCCTGGGCCAGCCATGGAGCGGAACCACACCCAGCTGGGGGCGGCGGGGCGGGAGCATGCAAAGGTACAACATGACACAATGGATGATTGTGAAGGGTAAATAATAGTATTAGCCATCCATGAGAAGTGTCAAAGCAATACTCAATACGAGATCCATCTGTCATGTCGTACTGGAAAACTTGGAAAAACTTTGGATTTATTTTACTCTGTAACAGACGCGATTTAAAATGTAGCAATGTATATTACTTCAAACGAAAACATACTTAAGTAAAAGTAAAATTACTGATTTTAAAAATTACTCAAAAAAGTACACAATACTACAGGAGTACAAAAAGATCTACTTAAGTAGAACTACTGTTACTTTGATGTTATTTTACTTAAGTTTGCTGTACCTTCACACTGCAGGTCTGACTCCTTCCACTGTCCATTCTTTCCGCACACGGACGAGTTTGTGGTGGCTGAAGTAGCGTGATATCCTTCATCGCACCGGTAATACACCATACTGCCGACGTGTGTGGCGTTATCCCACAACACCTTTGCATGCGGTTTGAATAAAGGTTTTCCGCATTGGATTTCTACAATAGAACATTGTGGTCATTCTAGGATCAATGGGAGCGGTACGTCACAGTGATGAAGTTATGACAGTCCCACCACAAAGTTATCCAAATAAAAGGGTGATCTCTGAGCGGGCTGTTGAAGAAGAAATGTCTGACTTATATTCTATAATAATTTGTAGTGTTAGAATATATTTAGAATATACTTATAATATATTTGTTTGGATTGATTGATATGTGATAGTTAACAGAGGCTAAAGATGATGACAGCTAAACATAAGCTTTCAAATAGTAACAAATTGTCCATCATGTTATTGATGTTTGGCAGCAAAGGAATCCAAATGTACAGAAGATATTTTAACAATATAAGTAAAAATACTGGTGTAGAAATCTACTTGAGTAAAAGTAAAAAGTGAATTTAGCCAGGACCAATAGATTGGACAGTTTCTGGCACGCAGGTGCAGTTCATAGAAAACTTGGGGAAACTTTGGATTTATTTTACTCTGTAATGGACACGATTTAAAATGTAGCAATGTATATTACTTCAAACAAAACATACTTAAGTAAAAGTAAAATTACTGATTTTAAAAATTACTCAAAAAAGTACAAGTACACAATACTACACGAGTACAAAAAGATCTACTTAAGTAGAACTACTGTTACTTTGATGTTATTTTACTTAAGTTTGCTGTACCTTCACACTGCAGGTCTGACTCCTTCCACTGTCCATTCTTTCCGCACACGGACGAGTTTGTGGTGGCTGAAGTAGCGTGATATCCTTCATCGCACTGGTAATACACCACACTGCCGACGTGTGTGGCGTTATCCCACAACACCTTTGCATGCGGTTTGAATAAAGGTTTTCCGCATTGGATTTCTACAATAGAACATTGTGGTCATTCTAGGATCAATGGGAGCGGTACGTCACAGTGATGAAGTTATGACAGTCCAACCACAAAGTTATCCAAATAAAAGGGTGATCTCTGAGCGGGCTGTTGAAGAAGAAATGTCTGACTTATATTCTATAAACTTTCGCAGTATTAGAATATATTTAGAATATACTTATATATAATATATTTGGTTGGATTGATTGATATGTGATAGTTAACAGATGCTAAAGATGATGACAGCTAAACATAAGCTTTCAAATAGTAGCAAATTGTCCATCATGTTATTTGGGCTTATTAAGATTTAAGAGCTATTATTTGAGCATTTCTTTGTTAGAAATGACCTAGCCAGCTCAGTCAGCTATTAGTGAGTGAAATGCACTGTGAGAATATCTCTTTCGAGTTGACTGCGCCTGCCTCTGGAGCCCATTATATTTTAGACCGCTCCCGGGTAATTTCTGACCAATCAGGGCATCTATTGACTGATTGGTTCAGGGAATCCATCTTGGCCTGTCAATCACAGGTGTGTGAAATGCAACACTTCTCAATGGCGGAGAAATGAGTGAGGGAGAGAACAGAGAGGGAGGGGACGTTTTTGCAGCTTTAAGCGAAGGAGTAAGGAGTTAAATCAACACGTGTTCTGATGAATAAATGACTTCTAAGGGACGTTTGCGGTATCACCTTGGCAGAGGAACCGGGCCGGACTCCACTCTCCAGAGGCGGAACACACAGACCCGTTTCCCTCCCCCATGTTGTGGTAGCCAGGCTTGCACTGGTAGACCACCCAGGAGCCCAGTGTGGACCCATTCCCCCACAATACGAATGCATGAGGGGGGTCTGGGGGCCCGCCACAGTTTACAGCTACAGGGGAACGGAAAGTTACTGCACTGTGAGGAGGCCAGGGTGACCGCAGCATTTGAATGCCAGCATCATAGGCTGTTGTTACCTTTGCACAAGATGTTTGGCCGTTTCCAATATCCGTGTTTTGTGCACACTGACATGTTGGCAGCATCATGGCTGTTATTAAAGTCAATTTTATCCTCATGAAAGCCCATTTTACAGTAGTAAAACACAACCGTTCCAGGGCTGGAGCTGCCATTCCACAATTGGCCAGTATGGGGCAGTACATGTGGATTTCCGCATGAAATTTCTGAGACAGGAAATTACAAGCAGAAGTGTAATAATACAGAATATCTCATTAGAATTGATTGCAGCCTGAGTTTGTGCATTTTTGAACACTTGTTTAATAAAAACATTATTAAACAGATATGTGTTAAATGTAACTTTTTTTATATCTTCTTTTACCATGGCATGATATGGTTGGTTTGGTCCAATGGCCGGTGTCATTACAATGCAGCAAGCCATTTCCTCCACTGTTATTAAAGCCCTCTATGCAGGAATAAAGTACAGTGCTACCTGGGGCTGTGTCCCCATTCCACACCTGCTTAGTGGATCTGACCACAGGCGGACGGCCACAGGTGATTTCTGCATGATGGTTGGGTTGCACCACAGCGATGTGATGGGTTCATAAAGGAAAAACTGTTATGTCCATCAAATGGAAACCTAATCCAGGTGTGTTTACACTTAAACTGAAATTGCAATTTCCAGTGACATTGTCTCAGTTAACTTAAAAGTAAACGACTGTAATCCTACTCAGAATGTTGACTCGACAGATCTAACAGTGACTGTCTGTTGCTATGGATGTACCAGAGAGTTTAACATGGCAACAGTTGCTATGGAGAAAGGTTAACGGTAACAGTTGCTATGGATAGGCCTATACTGGATAGTTAATCGGTAACTGTTGCTATGGATAAATGCGATAGTTTAACAGTGGCTGTTACAATGGATATGACTCCACATATGTTAACCACAACAGTAATGTGACAGGTGTACCTTCACAGAGCATGGACACCTCCCACTGTCCACTAGCGGTGCAAACTGAGACAGTGTCCCTTCCCACATTCTGATATCCAGAGTTACAGTGGTACAGCACCGCTGAGCCCAGCCGGGACATCTTATCCCACCGCACCATGTGAGAGTGAGGTGGGGTCGGAGGAGAGCCACAGTCCACCTCTAAAGGGCCCAAGCAGTGACAGAAGCTGAGACGTTGCTGTGTCTAAAACAATAGACGGTGCTGCATTCTGGTTTACGGCCATGCTTTTCCCTGCAGGTTGTTTTTACATGAGCTTGTGTTGTAGCTGTTATTTGCCCATGAGATTAATAGAAGTCTGTTGGAAACAAATGTTATGCTAAATGGAAAAACACATGGTTAATAGCAGGTGTCCATGGGTAGGCAGACAGATTATTTGTTAGACCTGTTATTAAAGCATTACATGTAATGTGTTAGTTGTGTTTTTTCCATTTGTTTCCGATTTGTACGACTTTGTTTTGTTTAATTAGCCGTGTGGCTGGGTTTGAAGCTACAGTGGCATGTAATGAATACAATGAATGTATTATTTTAGTTTCTATTTAAATATACCACATAATCTGAAAATAACCAACACATATTCATACCCCATACTTATGATAGGAATCAGTAACCTCTAAAAAAAAACAACTGCTGTCATCTGTCATCTTTTAAAGGCTGAAATAAATGTTTACATCGAACATTTAAAAAAATATATTGTTGCTCATCAAAGGGTCTGATTTAAAAAAATATATTGTAATCCCTTTTTACAGTTAATATTAACTCCTGAAATAATATTAGCTCCTGAAACGTAAAAAAAAAAGGTTTTACAGCAGCCACTTATTGGGCCTTCGCATAAAGCCTCACACTCTCCGAGTCACCAGTTCATTCCATTACCTTTAACCTTTAACATTTAGACATAGCAGCAAACGCATAAAAGCTTTACTCATTACTCTTTAACACCATGTTGTGTTCGTTTTTACAATGTTCTCGTGACGAATATCGTATTACACCAACAAACATCACATATGTAATCACCATAACCTCAATGACATGTTATCTTACCTTCACAAACCAGGCCTGGCCTGCTCCAGGATCCGTCCCCCCCACACGTGGACGACGTGTCTCCCCGCCTCAACACGAAGCCATCCTGGCAGCCCAAGAGGACCTTGTTGCCATACGTGGTGCCCGTGGTGGACAACACCACCGTGCCCGCCACGGTGGGGGGGGAGGGGCCACAGTCAACCACTGAAGAAGAGAAAAGAAACTCTGTGTTTAGACCGAGTGGACCGTACACTGGCTGGTTGCAGGTTGCATTACAGTGAGCATGATTCATCTGTAAAGAGGATCACAGGTATATGTGTTATACATGTATAATAAATGTTATATAATAATTGTTTTTATTATGATGTTATCTGTTATATAGAGTATTGTTTTGTATTGTTTGTATCATGCTGTAGAAACCCATTTGGGCTTATTTAAAACCACACCTAAAATGACTGATAGCTCAGTGGCTCAACCCACTGATAGCATAGGCACCACGCCTGGCAGCGACCCAGGTTTCGACCCACGTCCGATGCTGCATGTCACTCCCTCTCTCTTTTAACCAATATTCCTATTTCTGTCTCAACTGTCCCATCCAAAATGTCACAAATAGCCCATAGAAATGGTGAGGGCGTGATAAGGATAAAAATAAATGCCTTCTAATTAAAGTTTGAATAATACAGCTGAGTGAACATAACCATGTGTTACCCTTGCAGGAGCCCTTGTCCCTGAGTGGGTGGAAGGGCTCGGCTGCGTTGTGGACTCTGTAACCCAGCAGGCAGCGGCACTCGAAGTCCCCCTCCAGGTTCTCACAACCGGCTCCCGCCCCACACACACCAGGGATCCTCTGGCACTCGTCAACGTCTGGCACATCGCAGAGAAAAAGGTCAAGGAAACGTTGAGAAAAAACACACAAGGTGGTTGACAATGGGTTAGCGACATTTAGGGGTTCGATTTTCTTGGGAGTGCATCGAATTTGTTACTTCTTTTAAACTGCATAGCCCGGGGGGCGGGGGGGGGGTTTAATACAAGGAAGGGAGGCTAAAAGCTAATCACTAATCATGGGTTTTGGATATATGGAATACATCTGTAATAGGGGGAAGGACAGTGGAGTGAATAGGTTTTTTTTTCCTTAGTCTGTAGGCATCCACGAGCAAATGCCTAACCTGCTCCATAATGACATGCATCTGGACACACACACACACACACACACACTCCCTCTGGAACAGTCTAACACCCTCTGTTAGATCAGCTGAGTCTGTAAACGGCTTTAAAACTTTAAAACTTCTCAAAACCCATCTCTATCATCTTGCCTTCCCTGTACAGGGGCTGTAATGGTCAATGGTAAATGGACTGCATTCATAGAGCGCTTTTCAGACCAGTGGCCACTCAAAGCACTTTACAATTACTGCCTCACATTCACCCATTCATACACACATTCATACACCGACAGAGGTGTCAACCATGCAAGGTGACAGCCAGCTCGCCGGGAGCAGTTAGGGTTAGGTGTCTTGCTCAGGGACACCTCAACACTTAGCTAGGAGTAGCCTGGGATCGAACCAGCAACCTTCCGTTCACTAGGCAACCCGCTCTACCTCCGTGGCTCAGGAGTAATGTATTTTATTGTATTTTAAATTTAATACATTTTTCTGTATATATCTGTATATGTATGTTGTCTGTATTTCTGTATTTGTATCTTGTGCAGCACTTTGTAACTCTGTTTTAAAAGGTGCTCTATAAATACAAATGTACTTACTCACACACACACACACACACACACACACACACACACAGTGTTGTGAGTCCTCACCCTGGCAGTATGTTCCATCGTTAGGTATGAATGCGGTCTGGTGGTTGGAGGGGCTGAAGCCTGGCCGACAGGTGCAGTAGTAGCTGCCGAAGGTGTTGTGGCAGGAGGTGTGGAGCCCACAGATCTTAATTCCTATCAGACACTCGTCTTTGTCTAGGGGACCAGCATCAGTCAACATTGGTTCATGTTTTTCATTCATTCATTTTATTCATTGGTTCGACCTTTTTCACAGAGGTTTCCTCATCGTAGGACGCATAACGCATTTTCAAAATGTAGTGAGAATAAGATCATATGTTGAAAGGGGAAAACAGTCAATTCATTTACTACTGGTGCATACTACTGGTTTTCCCTTTCTGATTCGGCGATCATGGTCATTAGAACCTTTTCACTTAATAAGTAGATTCCCATTTGAAACCTACATAATCTAATCATCCTCAAAATGGCAAAATTTGACATTTAAATAACAATTATAAGTTGAGACAAATGTATGTATGATTATCATGTTCATTATCCATGTGAATTTCATTTGGTGGAAGCTTTCATCTAAAGTGCCTTGCAATGCTGTGAGTGAATACATTCTTGGCATGGGTGGCCCCAGAAGGAATCAAACCCCTAACCCTACCTTTCTCGTTTGAGCAACACAACATTTCCCTAACCATGTGTTCTGATTCCTCTGGCTACTCTGCACTCTGTCCAGTTGTGGTTGTTTTTTCAAAACTTGGTTGTGCAGCACAGTTTGAAATTGGTGTTGTTGATCCAATTTGTATTGTATGCTTTGATTGATCCCAGCCTTACTTTTAAGATGCTTTGGATAAAAGTGTCTTGCTAAATGTAAATGTAGACTTAACCCAAAAGTTATGAAAATGACAAGCTAATTCAGCCCTGTGCTGAATGATCACAAAACATACAGTAGTGGAAAGGAATGTGATCCATACCTTGGCAATATTCCCTCCCGTTCCCGGAAAAGCCGTGCATGCAGATGCACATCTTGCCTGAGCCTTCCACCTTGTCGATACACACGGCGTTGAGGTGACACGACGCACAAATATCTTCAAGCTGTCCTGCAGCCGGCATGTCTATAGGGTCAAACACAGATAACACGTTCAATATCTATTGACATACTTTAACAATACATGTTGTGGTGGTTCTCTTTGAAAATTAGATAAAAAATGATTGAGTGTGTTTTCATAGTAAACTAAAAATAAATAGGAAAACATTTTCTTTGATTCCATGTCACAAACTCTAGGCCTACACACTATATAATAGTTCTAGAATAATTACAGTGTTGGTTGAATAAGTAGGCCTATGACTAATTGATGTCTCACTGTTGTATTCATCCCTTTGTTTTTAACAGATTTAACAGCAGCTTTCATTTTTATTAATTCATATAAAGCTCTTGTCATATTTTAATATACATAGTTTTTAATGTGAGCTGGCCAAAAGCACCAGGCCACTTTTAAACCAAACATGATTTGATGATTAAAAATAGATTGGAGTGAGTGTGGGTGAGCTGGTTTACAGCCTCACTTGGCTTGAGTCAGACTGATTAGACTCTGGGTCTGTGGTGCAACTGTGGTGCATTGGGGAAATCAAGACACACGTTAGATCAGCTATCACCACACACACACACACACACACACACACACACACACACACACACACGAGAGAGAGAGAGAGAGAGAGGTTGACATGCATGCATTAAACATCTGCTCTGGCTGTAACATTCTGCCAAACCCTCCAATAAACCAGTTTGCGCAACATCGTGCGGCAGTAGACCCTATCACACGGCTTTGCTGGGCTCCTCTGACACACAGGACACAGGTAGATGTTGTACAAACCAGTTTATTGGAGAGTTGGCAGAATGATACAGCCAGAGCCGGTGTTAAACGCTGCGCTCTCTCTCTCTCTCTCTCTCTCTCTCTCTCTCTCTCTCTCTCTCTCTCTCTCTCTCTGTATTTTTGTAAGTATGTATTATTATGAATTATATATTTTGTTACTAACCAGGCTACATAGAGTAAATGAATGTGTCATTCTCACCTGTGATAACAGAAAGTAGAACAATCAAGATCACGGGTCCATGTCTCCTGTCCATCCTCTGGAGAGTGTTTTGGTCGTTTGTCTGTATTTTGTCTTCATTTCAAACATCAGTCATCATCATCATCATCATCATCATCATCATCATCATCATCATCATCATCATCATCGTCGTCACTCTAAAAAAACCACAACCTTACAACAACCAACAACCTCCGTGTCCTAATGTCCGGCCCAATGACGCTGAGTGGTCTTGATAACCAGAATTATTATTATCATCCAGAAACTATTTTCCCCCTCTCAACGGTCCCCTTGGAGATGGTGGTTTGTGGCTTCGGCAGACATCCTCTTCTAGCGGTTACGCTGTTCTGCTGCACTTGTGTTGGTGTCAGCGAATGTGTGCCGAGCGACACTGTTGGCTCGTCAAATGATTCAAACTTGAACCTACTGCAGGATGTCTGATAAGGGTGTTCTGTATTTGGCTGACCGAACCTGCTGCGATATCATCTAAAATCAGATTTGCAACTTTTTAGCATCCAAATGTGTTATGAATCGTCTTGTAGGTGATGACTGATATTTTTTGTTATTTTAAAACTCAATGTATATGTTCAGCAGTACAGTGGGCTATATTTACACAAACTTACAGATTAACATTGTGAGTCACCTATGTTGTATATATGCACAATGATACAAATGTCTATCACTCTTAGTTTGTTTTGCTCTGCTAAACAGACACCAATTGATGAAGACCTTAACTCAGAAGCAGAGGGACTAGTTAGTGAAGGGAACCCTGTGGGGGGGGGGGGGGGGGGGGCTTCTGTCATGGGCTGTCATGATGTGGGAGGGTAAGATAAGTCGTGTGGGTTGCTATCTCTCTGCCCACCAGGAATGACGAGCTAAGGTCACTGTCAGTCTTCCCCCCATCGCCTGCTGGGTTTCCTTGATTACAGACAAGCCAGCCCATAGACCCTCCCCACTCTTGAACACATGTAAAAAGGCCCAAATGTGTCACTAGGGTTCAAGGTGACACGTGGGGCCCAACCGTGAGAGTTTAGTGTTTTCTGTGTGTGTGTGTGTGTGTGTGTGTGTGTGTGTGTGTGTGTGTGTGTGTGTGTGTGTGTGTGTGTGTGTGTGTGTGTGTGTGTGTGTGTGTGATGGCTCTATGCTGCCCCAGTGGTTCTGCTCCAGCTGCCAGTACGAGAGAGAGCAGAAGAAGATAATGAGCTACACTGGGACCTGGTGCGCCACCACATTCTCACTTCTCATTCTTTATTATTTTACACTGAAACACTGTAAAGTGACCTTAAGTGACCTGAAAGACGTCCATAAATGTAAATTCTTATTATTATTACAATGCAACTTACAGTTATAAGCTCTTATCATGCCTCCTGGTCCTGGACACTTAAAAGTTGGTGTGGGCCAAAAGTTGGCTTGTTTTTGTCATGTGTTTGGAGATGGATGGTTGATATTGTTGATATGTCGTGTGTGTGTGTGTGTGTGTGTGTGTGTGTGTGTTTTGTGTTTTCTTCTGTATATGAATTGCATTTTTACTGTCTAATTTTTAATAAATGTATTTCACATCACCAAGATTATTGATTCTGTATTTTATTTCATATAGGCCTACATGTATCTATATTCAAATTCCTACATTGTAGATCATGAGTTCAGATTAGATAATATGCTTTCATTAGATGTATAGAAGTGTCTGTAACATTTTGAATAGATTGTATGACATGTCTAATTTGTTGTAATTATCACCTTTTTTTTCTGGCAAGCTATTCAAATGTCTATCATTTGTGAGCCATTAACAAATGGTTAGTTAGTGATGAAGTGTGTGTGTGTGTGTGTGTGTGTGTGTGTGTGTGTGTGTGTGTGTGTGTGTGTGTGTGTGTGTGTGTGTGTGTGTGTGTGTGGTATATATTAATAATGATGTATAATACTGTATAATAATGATTCAACACATACATATAGTATACAGTTCATACATTTGTATTCCTTTTTGTATATGAATGATGTCATGTTTCATACTGTCCATACTGTTTTTTGTTTAAATCAGCATTCTCTAGTCTCAACCAACATGATTATAATGAACTCATGAAATGAATCATTATTGCAATATTTCTTCCATAATATCCTTTCACTTTTATTTGGTTTATATCATGGCTGCATTGCACTCTGATGCCACTAAGATGAGCAGCGCCTTAACTCATAGCATGATGGGAGAGCCCAGCGGCCTCACTAGTGAGCATACTGAGAGTATCGTGACAAGTCATGCTGGCCTTGTTATCAGGGTAGGTACCAACAGCACTGACCCTAACCTTATTCAGGACATTTAACGCTGAAGACACGGCCCACACGATGTTCATTTGAGCTTGTCAACTCTACAGTAGAAACGGTTCGCTATTATTAATAAGACACCAATCTATGGTTGGTGTTTGTGATGTCTCTAAACAGTTTGTGGTGTTTTGTGTCACTGTGGACAGAAAGACAAGGAGACTCCTGAACCTCAGCGGTCCAGCCAACAGCGGAGGTAAAGAAATCACCCATTACAACATTCAGTCTCTCTAAACTGTTTCACTTTGTGTAGGTAATGATAAGAAAACAGGAACATGGTCATATAATAGACCATGTTATAACTGCCCACGAACTGAGGAATTACATGCAAGTTGCGTAGTGTCGCCGCTAGACGGCGCCACTCGTACAATAACTTGTGACGACCGTGAATCAGATGGTCAGATATATTAGGCTACAATAGTTCAAAAATAGTACTTCACGAAAATATACATGTAGCCTATGAAGTATCCTAAATATATCTTGTATTATATATCTGGTGCTGGTGTCTGTGTGTGGACACCAGCACCAGAGGAGGCGGCTGTGATGGCGGCTTGAGCTTCCTCAACGTTTTTTTCTCACCCGATCCCAATTGTCTATCTGTTGTTCACCATATTCTCACATCGTGTATATTGATATATTTTCGTGTTTAGGGACTGTACGATATTTAGCGGGGGGGGAGGGCCGGTCGCCAGACGATCGGGTTAAAATTGTTCTGCCTGGCCCTCCCCCCTGGTAATTTTTTTTTTCCGGGGCCCTCCCCCCGGCTCAAAAAAATTCTCCTAGGCCCTCCCCGCTACGTGAATCAAATAAAATTGGTCGGAAAATGACGTTTACAAGGTTAAAACGGCCACATAAGCACACATACACACACACGGGTAGGCCTACACACGCAGCAAGAGCAGGGGTTTATGCCACGCTGTGCCTTGAACTTGAGAATGGGGACAAGCCTGCTTTTATCAATGTTACGAGACTCCCCCAATAATTTCACAACTTGGCTGATGACATTGTACCTTATAGGCTATTATAAGACAAAACACAAACTACTGTGACTAAGAGCGACTAATGATCACCCTGCGATTCTTGGTCTATGTGGTCAGTGGCGTCAGTTTGGTTTTAGAAGTGGTGGGGACAATAACCATAAGCTTGAGTGTGGTTTGAAAAGTGCTGGGGACACTTATGTAAGCTATTCATCCATTCAACGCTGCATTACAATATGCTCTACATTCGGCGCGATTGTCAACGGGGGGGGGGGGGGGGGGGGGGGGGGGGAGCACCGGACCCGCCAGCCGCGGACCCAGCACCGGACCCGCGGACCCGGCCGCGGACTCAGCCGCAGACCCGAGTCCACACACAGCCCGTGTGCATGCTGTGAGGATGTCATCGTGCGCGCCTATCGCATGATTTAGACTTGACGGTTTCGGCAGACAACCCGTTCTCATCCCAACTCGTAATATAGGCCTACCGACGATTTGTCACGCCCGGGGGTGGGTGTGGGGGGGGGGGGGTGTTCGTGATTGTCAACGGGAGGGGGGGGGACCGCGGACTGATGACGGGGTTGCGCGATCGTAACCACTGACGGCGGGGGGGGGGGGGGGGGGGGGGGGGGTAATAAAAAAATAAAAAAGGTGCCGGATCCACCGTTGGAGGTGCCGGAACATATTCCGGCGTGTTCCGGCCCAAATTAAGCCCTGGATACTGACGCCAAAGGTACCCTCCCGCGTCTGTGTGAAACGATCTGGGGTCTCATAAACCCGTTCGCGGTGGTATGAGACGAGCAGAGTCTACAGCGTCCGCTCGCAGAGCAGAGTCTACAGCGTCCGCAGTCTACTGTGAAACAATTCACTCCAAAAAGGGTTATGGTTATGGTAAAGGAGACGTTCACTTCCTTACAGGCTATCCTATCTTTCATTTAAACATCGAACTCGGCATGAGTCATGACGATTGCCCCCCCATAAAATAATTTTCCTCGGCCCTCCCCCCAGGCCAAAAATATTCTCCTGGGCCCTCCCCTAAGGCTTAAAAAAATTATCCTAGGCCCTCCCCCCCTGACGACCGGCCCTCCCCCCCCCCGGTAAATATCGTACAGTCCCTTATTTTGTGTTCTTCTACTGTTTTGTACTTTCTGCGCGACACCCGAGTTTCCCCATAAAGGGGATTTTCTCCACGGAATGCAAACAGCTAACCACAAAACATGTTTAATTGTGTAATGTCGTCATTCATAGCATTCAAATATATTCATTTATTTTATCTCTATAATCTCTATATTAAATATTTTATAATATAATAATTTATAATAATACTTTTTCACACACACACACAAATATATTAATTTATTTTATCTCTATAATCTCTATATTATATATTTCATAATACGTTTGTATAATAATTTATAATAATATTTTTTCACACACACACACATATCTAAATATATATCTATATATCTATATATCTATATCTATATATATATATATATTATTGCCCCAACCTCATGTGTCCAACTGGCTCCAGATCAAGGCAGAGGCCCAGCGCTTGTCCTCAAGAGCAGCCCAGCGTCCCTGCAGTGAAAACCTCTCAGGTCTCGGACAGAGCGGACACCTCTGCACCAGAGGAGCAGACCTGTTGAACAGACCGGACCGGCGGCTCAGAGGCACTCCGGCAGGCAACACAGCCGAGCCGAAGGCAGTAGCCGGGGCTGAGGTCGCCTGGAAAACACTGGGCCTCTTCTGCCGGAGGTAATGTGAGTGTTGAACATGACCTCTGGTCTGGATGCCCGGAGATCTCAAAGTGTCCACCAGGGCAGCTGTAAGGTGTAGCTACACCTCCTATATCTATACCTCCTAAAGCTACACATCCTACACCCTAAGATAGGGTGGAGGAGGTCCTGAATCTTTCCTAATGACCCTCCTCCGACAGACATGATTTAGGTGGTTCAGATCACAGCCATTTTAGAACACATCGTCTTCTGAAGCAAGTTCCTATTCCTTAAGGTTATATTACCCAACCAACAGATAAAAGGTAAACGTCTGATTGGACTCTGGGTCTGGGTGGGGCTGCACACCAGTGGCACCCATGATAAACCAGCTATCACCACACACGAGAGAGCGAGAGAGAGAGAGACTCTAGCTGTGTCCCAATTCAGGGGCTGCATCCTTCGAAGGACACGGTCTATGAAGACGTGGTCTCCGTAGGCCGCAAAGGCCGAACCAAGCACTGTTAAATGAGACGGTCTGGTTTACAGAGGATTTCCTATTTGCGTCACCATCTGTTCCCACCCTTACCCTGGCGTCACGAAGCGTCGCTCCTGTCGCCTAGCAACCGTGACAGCTGCAGTTGACAATCAGGACACAGCTAGACATAAAGTCTTATCTTATTGTAACAACAGTTAGTTAATGTAGTTTATATTGCTCATGTCATTTAACTTTGACAATATAATGTATATATTTGAAATAACCCTAATCTTACTTTCATATTAAAAAATGATTTAAAAAAGTGTAATCCTCGGCCGCTGGTATGGATGGGGATGCCATTTTCAATGGAAAAAACCCAATCATCATTTCTCTGGGTCTGGGTGGGGCTGCACACCTGTGGTGCAGAGCAATCATGGCACCCAGGATAAGGCAGCTATCAACACACACACTTGAGTAGATAGCCACTGCTCGGCGTATACCGTCATGCCATCTCCAACAAATGCATCTTCAAAGCAACATCTACATGTCCTGTGTCGTGGCTGGACTATAGGTTGTCAGACAATGACGGCCCAAGCTGGAGTCATTTAGAACTTCAAGCCAATGCCCCCATGATCCCCTCATTGATATCAGCTCTGCCAACGTTGGGTGTGCACATTCATTCAGCAAACATATTAGTTCAGAATTCAATTAGAATATGGACACAGTTTAGAAATCATGTTGGCCTTATTCAAGCAATTTGTCTCTCCCCTATTTCATCTAATCTTTTGCAGACAAACACAAAGATGCTGCTAATAACATACTAAATGAGATGCCAAACGGCATTCGCTCTGCCACCAGTCTGGACTGTTTTAAAAACATCTGAAAACACATCTGTTCTCCCAGCACTTTCCTGTCTCCCAGCACTTTCCCTGTCTAAAGTCTTTCTATTATTATTTTTTTTTCTATTTTATTATTTTTTGTAATTTTATTTATCCATCATTCTACTGTCTTGTATGGGTTATTGTCTTTTAAATAATTATTAGCGATGATTGTGATGTTTTCTTTTTGATGATGTTTTTTATCTTGTTTGTACGTCGCCTTGGATAAAGGCGTCTAAGAATCAATAAAGCAAAGTAAAGTAAATCTGAACCCTTACAAGAAAGATCTTATCTCCGATACCTATAAACTAATCCCCCCCTTCACTTGATAGTACTAGGATTGCTTGGGAGTGAGATTTAGGGGATGATATTTCTGAGGAAACGTGGGAGAAGTGTATCTTGAGTCTTGTATACAATCTTCATCCATATGTATTCGACATGGCCGTTCTGCACCACCTACACTATTCCACCGAAAGCCTGGCTTAAATGTATCCAGTGGTCAGGCCTGAATGGGTGCCACGGTACAGTTTCCCTGGGCCATATCTTTTGGTTTTGTCCAACCTTTAATGGCTTCTGGACTCAAGTCTTTGAATGTCTTTCTCAGTTATGTGGTGTGGTATTACAGCCCAACTCCCTAACAGCAATCTTTGGGGTGGTACAGTCGGAGCGGCTCCTTCCTAATTATAAACAAAAGGCAATATCATTATCTACAGTGCTGGCTTGTCGCCTGATTCTGTTTAACTGGAAAATCCCTAACCCTCCTTTGTTAAATCAATGGGTACATTATGTAATGTTTCATCTTAGATTAGAAAAAAATAAGATTCACATCGCAAGGTTGAATTGAGAAATTCACCAAAATCTGATCACCATTGAATGTAGAAAATGTATCATTCACTTGATGTACCTGTAATCTTTTATGTAATATCCATTTTCTTTCTCACATATTATAATATATTTTGTCTCTTTGTGTCACTTTTATGTCAAATGAGGCTGGTTTTCTTATTATATTTTTATGTTATTTATTTTACCTTGTTTCTCTTATGCAACACCCTGGTGGAGGGGGGGGTTTAAGTGAGTGCTTCTTTATTTTATTCTGGTTGTCTCACATTCTAGTCAGACGTCCACACATCCACACACACAGAATGGGACTTCGGGTTCGGAGGAGAGTAGAACGTTCACAAACCAGTTGGCGGAGACTGGCAAAAACAGGATTTTACACCTGTGTTCTCTAAATGACGGTCTTATTTTACTAACAGTAACAAAATGGCAGATTACTATGTTGAAGATCATATAAGACATTTAACCATGTTTAAAACAACAAGAAAACGATTTTGGGTTCACTGCCCATTTAAAGGGGCTATAGACGATATATTTAGCCACAAGATGTCGCACTAGAGCACCAGCATCTCAAACCACAACAAGTGGAAGTGTTCTTTACCTTCTTAACTCATCTCATGCACGGCGTGTGCGTTATCATGGACGCGCGGTCGGACCGGACACCAAAACAAAGAAAATAGAAGCTCAGATTACAACACACACAGAGGGAGGGTGCCTTCATTCTCTGGTCAGGACGCCATTACTCCACTATATCTCTACATAGCCAATAGTTGCTGCTATATTAATGTTCAGGATATCGTCTTTAGCCCCTTTAAGAAAACCAGCTGTGAAATATAACAGAACAAACTGGCATGTTTAGAACAAGGCTTTATTGAACACAGTTATTCATATTATTTACATGGGAGAGGAGGAGCAGCAGGAGGTCTCAGCTCTGATCTCCTGGAGGAGGCAGGAGGAGGTCTTGGCTGTTGAAGTGCAGAGCTTCACTGGTGTGGCTGCTTAAGATAGACCTCACAATGAACTGACCTGGAGGAGGAGAGAGGAGACGGGAGGAGGGGAGTGGAGAGTGGAGGAAAGGAGGGGATGAAGAGAGGAGAGAATAGACAGGAGGGGAAAGGAGGAGGCAGAGGAGAGAACAGACAGGAGGAGGGGGTAGAGAGAGATGAGGAGGAGAGGGTAGAGAGAGAGGAGGAGTGGGGTGGAGAGGAGGAAAACCATGTTATTATGATGAAATGTTTATATATAAAGTTCTGCTGTGCAAAAAAGCAGCAGAACTTTTTTGCGCCCTGGTCTTCACTCTAGAGTATTTAAACCCACGCGGAATCGCCATCTAGACTACTACAATGCCTTTAAATTGATCAGCTGAAAGAAAATCAAAACGCAGCAAGAGTGTCAGGCTGAGGCAGAATGAATAGACCCCATGCCGAAAAACAACAGGCGTCAGCTCTGGCTGTGGTGTGGAAGTCCTCATAGATTAACATGGGAGCAGACTGAAGGTGGATGTGCTTTATGCTTGCATGTTGGTGAGAAGAGAATGTGCGTCTGGTGGTTGTGTCTCAATTCACATACTTCCATTAGTTCACTTCCATGTAGAACTTGCGTAGTGTGTGAATTTCAACTGGCTAGTGTTGTCTCAAATCGAACGGCCATTGTGCACTTACCGGAAATAATTCTTTTTCTTTTTATAATGACGAATTGCAACCGGGTGGAACATTATCGCCAACATTTGACTGACAAAATTTCTGCTGGCTAATTTGCTCGTTTGACTTTATTAAAAAAAATTAAAAAAAACTTAAATAACAATAAAACGTTCTTTTAATTCGACAGCGTTTTCACAAATGTTGTTGGTCCCTCCCCTTCCGCTATGTAGCCAAGATGGCACCCATTGAGGGTGAAGTGTCCAGAGTTCAACTTTTTGACCGTTATGAGTACACCATCCGGGTAGTCGTAGTGCACTGCATTTTGCCATACTTGTCAGTGTGAACGCACATATGCACTCAAAATAGCAAGTGTAAGTATGGAAGTACACGAATAGAGACACAGCATAGGTGTCAGTGTTCCTCAAGCGTACCGTATTCTGCAGGGCGGTGGGAACACACATCTTCTAGGATGGACTTCATGTTGGCCAGGATGAATTCTGTAGGCATGTCCAACTTCAAATGCACACACAGACACACACACAGAACATCTTCAATAAAAGGTCCTTTACAGACCAACTTATTATATTATTATATTATACTCAATGCGGTTTCGGTTTGGTCACTGAATGTTCCATTAGTTAAGACCAAGAGTCTCCATGGAGACGGGAAATCAGATCAAAATAAACCACGGCCACCTTGCCTTTCTGCCTAATCACACACAATGTTTGCATTTCCGTCATCTGCAGAGATTTTGGATTTTTAAAAAATGTTGGAGGTGCAAGAAGTGCAGAAAAATACATTCAGTGAGGTATGTGTGTTTGTTTGTTTTCTCTGCAATCATGCCATCTCTTTCTTTGCGACCTAGTTGAACTTAAATTCTAAACTAAGTATGCTGACATTAGGAGTGGGTGGAGAAGACCCTGTTAGAAGGAGTGGGTGGAGAAGACCCTGTTAGAAGGAATGGGTGGAGGAGACCCTGTTAGAAGGATTGGGTGGAGAAGACCCTGTTAGAAGGAGTGGGTGGAGGAGACCCTGTTAGAAGGATTGGGTGGAGGAGACCCTGTTAGGAGGAGTGGTTGGCTACCGTGGCAATCTGCGTCTTGACATAGCAGTCCTTCACCACCAGGTACTCGAAGCCTGTCTTGAATATGGCCATCATCTTGGGAATGTTCACACCCACTGACCCTGCACACAAACACAAATTATAACACATATTATTCTACACATTGAACCTGCACACACACTAGGCTTGTTGTGGTGTCCGGTATCACCAGTATGATAGGATGCACAAGCCCACACTGATGTCATTATCTACACATTGTCCATACCGGTGTTTCGTAATTAAATTGTTTAAATATAATAAGAGAAAACAATAAAAGTTAATTCGCAGTACTTCAACTTTAAGGTTATTTAATCCCTAAAAAATAGTTTGTGTCAGGTTGGGGAAAGCACGAGAAAAGAACTAGGTAAGAAATGCCTTTCTACAAGTTAAGACTCACAGTGTACAATTCACGTCCATGTGAATTGGGCCCATCGGCATAAACTGCACAGCTGACAATAATTGATGCTTTGCTATTTTAGGTGTTTTATAGCCCTATGTTTCATACTGTTCATACTCTTTGTTTCATACTGTTCATACTATTCATGTTTCATATTGTTTGTTTCATACTGTTTACGTTTCATACTGTTTGTTTCATACTGTTCATACTGTTTAGTTTTAATTATGCTGCTGGTTATTTCAGTCTACATTCTCTTTTACCTGCTTTGTCTTATGAAGACAAACACAGGTCTTATGAAGACAAACAGCGCTTTGTCTTATGAAGACCAACACCGCTTTGTCTTCATAAGACAAAGCGGTGTTGGTCTTGTGAATATCGGTAAAACCAGTATCAATGGTATTTTAAAAGAAGTAACTCTGCAAAAACAATTATACAGTGACAAGCTTAAAACACATACACACACTATCACTCAACCAAATACATACATTATCACGTAACCAAATACACACATTATCACAAAGACATCATCTCTTTTAATAAGGAGTCACCTCGCTTGCTCTTGGGGAACTTCTTGCGCAGTTTGTTTTTCAGCGGGACGATTTTAGGAAGCATCTCAGGAACCGAGATGTAGAAATCAGCCATCACCTCGTCCTCGAGGATCTGGACATTAACCCAGGTCAGTACATGTTAAGTGCACACATGCAGACACAGACACAGACACAGACACACAGACACACAGACACACACACACCTGTGCCACCAGTTCGGTTCCTCCAACAAACTGGGCTCCTTGTTCCTGGGCGACCCGAGCCTGCTCTGGGTTCTGAAAGCAAACAGGCCACACAACGTTTTACGGTATACGCAACGTTTAACGATAAACACAACGTTCAGCGATACGGATAACCTCTGACCTTACCTCTGTGAAGACAGCAACTGTGTTGAGTTCTGTCCTGAATGGGTGTGGCAACTGGACCGTACTCACGAAGGCATCTACCGTTTTCTGCAAGAGAACAAAATTATCAAAAAGAAAATAAAGGCTTTCCACTGCTTTGGAGCAAACCCAGGAATCTAGTAACTCGATTCTAGGGACCTAGATTGTAGGAACCTTGTTACTAGATTATTCTAGGATCCTAGTGTGTGGCTCCTGGAGGGACCAGACCAATGTTATCACCTTCTTCTCCAGCTTCATGTCCAGCTTGAGGTCAATGTAGACGGGCTGGTCCGGGGCCGTGGCGTCCAGCTCCTGGTAGAGTTTGAGGTTGAGGACCGCAGCGGTGGGGGAGAGCACGGGCCGGGGGTAGAACCTCCGCACGTAGACATCGTCCACAGGCACCCACGCCGTCAGACCGTATGGCTTGTGGCGCGCACTGTCGTCGATGACCCGCTTCTCCTTCTTCACCTCCTTCTCCACCTCCTTCTTCTCTTTCTTCTTCTCTTTCTTCTGGGCTCTGGAACCACAGAAGATGTTTCACTCTGACTCACTATGTAATATCCAATACCATCCATCATTACTATTTACTTTTGAGTCATCATGTTTACTATATTTAGCAGAGAACATAGAACATAGAATTCATTCAGATAATTAAATGGTTAGGTTGTGAGTTTGAAACCCACCTAACCAGCAGGGTAAATGGATAGGTTGTGAGTTTGAAACCCACCTAACCAGCAGGGTAAATGGATAGGTTGTGAGTTTGAAACCCACCTAACCAGCAGGGTAAATGGATAGGTTGTGAGTTTGAAACCCACCTAACCAGCAGGGTAAATGGATAGGTTGTGAGTTTGAAACCCACCTAACCAGCAGGGTAAATGGATAGGTTGTGAGTTTGAAACCCACCTAACCAGCAGGGTAAATGGATAGGTTGCGAGTTTGAAACCCACCTGTCCAACAGGATTTAAATGGGTATGTTGTGAGTTTGAAACCCACCTAACCAGCAGGGTAAATGGATAGGTTGCGAGTTTGAAACCCACCTGTCCAACAGGATTTAAATGGGTATGTTGTGAGTTTGAAACCAACCTAACCAGCAGGGATTGAATGGTTAGGTTGTGGGTTTGAAACCCACCTGGCAGGGGCAGCATAAGACCGGGTGGGAAGGTGGCAGACCCTCAAGGTCGTGGGGTTCAACAGTTGACCTCCTGACAAGACTGAAGACAGAATCACAGACAGGCAGTCACACAAATGTCTCCTTGGGGATGAATGAACAGTACCATCTAATCTGTGTTGCTTTTTTCCCACTTAGAAATTAACGTTATAGAATGAAAGACGAAATGGTTAATTTGACTAGACATTGCAAACATACTTTGTAAACGGACCACTATACTTATTGAAATTGTTATAGGTTTAGATTTTTGGTTCAATAGCGTTGTTATAATTGATCTGTTTTGACTAATCGTTGTTTATAATGCATTGCCGAGAACGTGCAATGCATTATAATAACGCATTATAGGCCTATACTTGTTTTCTTTTATTATTATAGGTAGGCCTACTATTAGACTCGAATACTTACACAAAAAGAAAGAGGGATGTCATTTGACATGAACTAAAAACCAAGTACAGTCCTGGCTGCAAAGTAATTACAGCACCGACAGTGAATTAAACTAGCATTTAAACGAGTACATAAACTAACATAGAAAGCAATACATAAACTAGTTAGTAGATCAGTTCTAATGAATGAATAAGCCGAATACTATCCTAGCAAGGACAGTATTACTGTAAACAGTGGAGATATGAATCTGTAACATTAAACACTATGGGCTTCATAATCTCTAGAAGACTACATCCCACTCATTTAAAATAATGTTAAATATTTCACCTGACCTTTTAATAAAGTCCTCGTGCAGGATGCCATGTTTGCTAATAAGAGCCGCTGGTCCGTCTGGAAACACGGACCGCTACCGACAGTTCCGCTTATAATAAATAATAATAAAATAGTGCTTAAATAAAATAACAATACATAATAAAACAGACACATGAATCGCATCATTAAGAGCAACACTACCGAATGTCAAGGACGGACATGATCCAATATTATCAATCACTTGAAAACAATGGCTTAGTTCAGTTTAATTTAGTGTACAACACACACTACATCGACCATATAGCAGAATGTGTGTATTACTACTACTAATTAAAATTATACTTTGCCTTGAGACTTAACGTAGGCCTAAAATACAGGTATAAAAACATTTCAAATACAAAATTAGCCATGCTCGATTATACACAACTAAAGGTAAAAACTAAATAACGCAATCACTTTTGTTAAGATTAAGTGGACAGTATAGCCTCCGAGAGCTGAACTAAACGTTACTCGTTTTAGGTAGACGCGCACACGGGAGAGACTGGCGCGAGCGGAAGCCGTGTTTGTTGTTCTTCCTTCAGGTCCGCTGGTCCGCAGGTCTGGAGGTCTAGTCCGGACCAGGTCAGGACGGGTCCAGCTCCCCGTCTGGATGTCCTCACCGACATCAGCGCTTAACTTTCTCCTCTGACCCCGAATGCAGGTGAGCGATGCTGGAGCTCCGGTCTTACTGTCAGACTGGTCCCGGTGACATGATCCCTCTCTTCGAGACGGAGACTAAACTAACACAAACCCATGCTGTAGAACTAACTTAACCCAGACCCATGCTGTAGGACTAACTAACCCAGACCCATGCTGTAGGACTAACTAACCCAGACCCATGCTGTAGGACTAACATAGACCCATGCTGTAGGACTAACTAACCCAGACCCATGCTGTAGGACTAAATAACCCAGACCCATGCTGTAGGACTAACTAACCCAGACCCATGCTGAAGGACTAACATAGACCCATGCTGTAGGACTAACTAACCCATGCTGTAGGACTAACATAAACCCATGCTGTAGGACTAACTAACCCATGCTGTAGGACTAACTAACCCAGACCCATGCTGCAGGACTAACATAGACCCATGCTGTAGGACTAACTAACCCACGTTGAAGGACTAACATAGACCCATGCTGTAGGACTAACACAGACCCATGCTGTAGGACTAACTAACCCACGTTGAAGGACTAACATAGACCCATGCTGTAGGACTAACAGACCCATGCTGTAGGACTAACTGACCCATGCTGAAGGACTAACTATCTATATTACTAGCCCAGACTTATGCTGTAGGACTAACTAGTCAAGGCCCATGCTGTAGGACTAGTTAACCTTATGCTGTAGGACTAACTAACCCAGACTCCTGCAGTAGGACTAACCCAGACCCATGCTTTAGTACTAACTAACCCATGCTGTAGGGCTAACTAGCCCAGACTCATGCTGTAGGACCAACTAACCCATACTGTAGGGCTTACTAGCCCAGACCCATGCTGTAGGACTAAATAACCCATGCTGTGGGACTAACTACCCAGACCCATGCTGTTGGACTAACTACCCCATGCTGTGGGACTAACTACCCAGACCCATGCTGTAGGACTAACTAGCCCAGACCCATGCTGTGGGACTAGCTAACCTATGCTGTAGGACTACCCAGAGCCATGCTGTAGGACTAACCCAGACTCCTGCAGTAGTACTAACTAGCCCAGACCCCTCCAGATACCCAGGCAGCATGTCCACACCACAGTGTTATTTAATAGCCATCCATGTGGTGCTTATGAGGCAGACAGGTGGCAGCGAACCCAACTTTTCTAATGGGCCACGCCTTAGATCTCACTTTATGCATGGGTGCCCAGCAACCAGTTGTTGTGTTGTGTCTGGTGTTGTCTTGTCTACTGTTGTGTTGTGTCTGGTGTTGTCTTGTATACTGTTGTGTTGTGTCTGGTGTTGTCTTGTCTACTGTTGTGTTGTGTCTGGTGTTGTCTTGTATACTGTTGTGTTGTGTCTGGTGTTGTCTTGTCTACTGTTGTGTTGTGTCTGGTGTTGTCTTGTATACTGTTGTGTTGTGTCTGGTGTTGTCTTGTCTACTGTTGTGTTGTGTCTGGTGTCTTGTCTACTGTTGTGTTGTGTCTGGTGTTGTCTTGTCTACTGTTGTGTTGTGTCTAGTGTTGTCTTGTCTACTGTTGTGTTGTGTCTGGTGTTGTCTTGTCTACTGTTGTGTTGTGTCTGGTGTTGTCTTGTATACTGTTGTGTTGTGTCTGGTGTTGTCTTGTCTACTGTTGTGTTGTGTCTGGTGTTGTCTTGTCTACTGTTGTGTTGTGTCTGGTGTTGTCTTGTCTACTGTTGTGTTGTGTCTAGTGTTGTCTTGTCTACTGTTGTGTTGTGTCTAGTGTTGTCTTGTATACTGTTGTGTTGTGTCTGGTGTTGTCATGTCTACTGTTGTGTTGTGTCTGGTGTTGTCTTGTCTACTGTTGTGTTGTGTCTGGTGTTGTCTTGTATACTGTTGTGTTGTGTCTGGTGTTGTCTTGTCTACTGTTGTGTTGCGTCTAGTGTTGTCTTGTATACTGTTGTGTTGTGTCTGGTGTTGTCTTGTCTACTGTTGTGTTGTGTCTGGTGTTGTCTTGTATACTGTTGTGTTGTGTCTGGTGTTGTCTTGTCTACTGTTGTGTTGTGTCTAGTGTTGTCTTGTCTACTCTTATGTTGTCTAGTGTTGTGTACTGTTGTGTTGTTTCTAGTGTTGTCTTGTCTATTGTTATGTTGTGTGGTGTTGTGTTGTCTACTGTTGTCTTGTGTCTAGTGTTGTCTTGACTACTGTTGTGTTGTGTCTAGTGTTGTCTTGTCTACTGTTGTGTTGTGTCTCGTGTTGTGTTGTCTAGTGTTGTCTTGTGTCTACTGTTGTGTTGTGTCTAGTGTTGTGTTGTCTAGTGTTGTGTTGTGTCTGCTGTTGTGTCTAGTGTTGTGTTGTGTCTGCTGTTGTGTCTAGTGTTGTGTTGTGTCTAGTGTTGTGTTGTGTGTAGTGTACTGGACTGTGTAGCCAAGCTCATTCATGCAAAAACACTCATTGTTACACTTCTGTAACTAATGTAATGTAAAGTAATGAATGCAATGCAAAGTAACTAATGTAGTGTAAAGTAAGTTACTAAAGTAACTAATGTAGTGTAAAGTAAGTTACTAAAGTAACTAGTGTAGTGTATATCAGGGCCTGACTGCTTTCTGACCCAATAGTGTAAACACATTACGTAACTCTCCCATGTACGCATGGTGCTATGTAAGGGATTCAGAAGGCTCTGAGGGCTGGAGTATAAATACATTTCTAAATATAATTATGTTTGACTTCTCACTTGGTACCCGACGGTAGACTAGACCTGGAATAATAACTCCTATCTAACTACGCTTGTTTAGAGCTCTGTTCAGAAGAATTCCCTACCAAGGTTGTGGGTAATGAAATTATTCAACTCACTGAAGATCTAAATATGTGATTTGGTTTGGTTTGTTGACCATAAGGTTATGTAATAAGCCAATAGTAAGAGTGTGTTGTGTTGTGCGACAGAAGGTTGTCTCAGTGGTTCCCAACCAGTGTGCACACACTGGTGTGCTTTGAGGCAAGCCTTGGTGTGCCGTGACATTTTGTGGGATTTAACACTAAATCCTGATATAGGTTACTAATAATGATTTCCTTCATTGTGGATTAATTGTTGCACATAAATGCAAGTTCTTGCTCCATTTCAATACATGCAATTGCCTGTCTGATTTTTATGAACCTGTATCCATGTGACACTTTTTGAGAGTTTGCTGTGTGTGAAATGTTGTCGCAGGAACCACTGAAATATGATAAATATCTGAAGTAAAATCTCCTTGTTCTCCTCAGAACTCCAGGGATGCCCAAGGACAAGTATGAACCTCCCGATCCTCGCCGCTGTTACTCCATCATGTCTGCTGAGGACGCCGCTAGCGGGAAGAGGAGCTACTGGGCCGAGCTCGAGATATCTGGTCAGTATTCCTTTATTCTGGCTTACCGGATGTAGGTTGTTGGTATAAGCCCGTCCAGGCTTGCCATTGGGCAACTGAAATAATCGCCCAATGGCAAGCTTTGGGTGGGCTTTTACTGGCACCGTTGTTGCATCCTGGGCTTAGTGCTGCCCAAGATGATAGTGATTGGTTAAAGAAATACAAACTAGACAGAGCGTTTTTTTCCCCTATACCAGAATGATAGTGAGTAGAGCCAGACCTTTCTCCAGCGCTGGCACAGTGCTAAAACGAAGTGTAGAGATAGGTCTGGCTATGCGAGACTAGTATTACTTAAATAAGCCCTATATCTATTACCAATAAACGCTTTATCCATTATCAAAATGCCCTTTATCTATAACCAATATACCCTTTATGTATTACTATAAACCCCTGCTGTTTATATACCCCTGATCTATTACCTACAACCCCCTGTTGTGTTTAGTTAAAAAAAACTCCTCCCCTTTTAACACAAGGGGGTGAGGAGCTCGTCTTTAACACCAGCTGGTGTTAGAGTAAGTAAAGAAAACCTAGAAATGCCTGGTCTGCCCGGACTGAAAGCTGGTTTAACCCCTCTCTATAAGTATATAGAGGTCAACAGCAGATTGAAGATAATGAAACACAAGGGTAATATGCTCCTGTGGGTCGTAGGTTCTTTTTAGCCTGCTATATGTGTTAGAGGTCTGGGTGCGCTTGGTTCGCTGCAGGGCGCGTGCGGAGTCTGAGCAGTTCTCTGTGGTCGCTGACCCACCTGACGGCGCTGCACATCAACGACAACAACCTGAGCCGCCTCCCACCGGAGATCTCCAAGCTGCCCCACCTCGCCTACCTCAACCTCTCCTCCAACAAACTGCGCAGCCTCCCTGCGGAGCTCGGAAACATGGTCTCTCTCAGGTGGGCCATAGCGCTTTCTAATGAGATAGACCTCTGTACTAGAGATGGAGCTCTGCTAGAGATAGAGCTCTGTAATAAGAGATAGAGCTGTGTTATAACAGAGAGCTCCGTAATAAAATATATAGTTTTGTACTTTTACAACATGGTTTTCTTTGTTTTTTAGGGAGCTGCTGCTAAACAACAACCTGTTACGGGTTCTGCCTTATGAACTGGGACGACTCTTCCAGCTTCAGACTCTGGGGCTGAAGGGTGAGACATTACTAAATACCTATAAATCTGTAATACCTGTTTTATATACCGGTATGTATGTTATACTGTGTTTATGGATGTTAGATTGCTGCTTACAGGATGTTTGTAGAGAGCAGCTTGACCTCAGAATGACGGGACTAGATAGAGGGTCTTGGATTGTAATTTTAACATGAGCAGCGGAGGGACGGCTTACAAAGTTCATAAGATACTGCACTACTAAATGTTTGCAGTGTCGTCTGTAGGTAATCCGTTGTCCCAGGATATCCTCAACTTGTACCAGGAACCTGACGGCACCAGGAAGCTGCTCAACTACATGCTGGATAATCTGGCAGGTAACCCCTCCCCCATAGTCACAGACCATACCCATAGACCACACCCCCAGTACTATCCTCTTGTACTTGGAAATAAAGGTAGCGAAAGAGAAAGTAGTTTGATGTGAAAAAGACATCAAACTATTTAAGGGAGCCATAGACATATACAGGGAGTCATAGACATATTCAGATTTACCTGTACAGACCTTCAAGATGACAACTAACTGCCCACCATGAATAATGTTGACTATACTGTGAACTATCCCTCACTAATCCTTATCCCTCCCTGATGTCCTGTTTTACTAGAGAAGGAGTTTGGATGGGGTTGGACTGTCTTTAAGGATTTGTGAACGAGTTAACTTGCTGGGTTCAACTAAGACCAACACTGTCTGCTTGTTTTCAGTGCATCCTGAACAACTTCCCCAAAGACCATGGATCACCTTGAAGGAGAGGGACCAGAGTGTTCCCACAGGTAGCTCCAACACTTTATATAATGTTAAGATTATATAAAGTTATACTTATAACATACAACATAAAAGTGCTGCTAGTACTGCCGCTTTGAAAATAATAATTTAATAAACACTTCCTATGGCTCGCTCTGTCTTTAAACGTATTCCTCTACTTCCTTCTCTACCCTCCCTGCCTCCTCCTCAGCGGTCTTCACGGTGATGTGCTACAACGTGCTGTGTGAGAAGTACGCCACGCGGCAGCTGTACGGCTACTGTCCCTCCTGGGCTCTGAGCTGGAGCTACCGCAGGAAGGGCA
>JAOPHQ010005442.1:115000-161312 GCA_030340625.1 Merluccius polli
CCGACCTTGACCTGTTCCCACGGTAACTCAGGGCCTTCTCCCAGTGATGTCTTCAACCCATGATGACCCCCTAGAGGATCTCTTCTAGTCCACCATCTAACCTAGCACCTGCACGCCTGGTCTCCAAACCAGATTTACACCAACACCTGTTTTCCAAACCATATCTACAGAAACACCAGTTTTCCAAACCAGATTTACACTAACATCAGTTTTCCAAACCAGACCTACACTAACACCAGATCTACATGAAAACAAAAAGAATATGTCCTGCATTGGATCTGAAACTAGCCATAATGTTGTCGAGTCACATGACCTTAAAAATGTGAATTTGGTTTTAAACTCAATAACAATCCAGGGGCCCGGCGACTTCCTGCTATGCTTTAATTGCACATTAATTGACGTTAGCATTGTTAGCAGGTGGATAAGGCTAATAATTCAGCTGCTAAATGTAGTTTGTGTTTCATGTTAGCTTGTGGTGGTGGCTAATGTTTCAGCTGCTAAAGTTAGCTGCTGCAAGGTTAGCCCTTGAGGCTAGTCCTCCAGGCCTATACTCTACTCCCTAAAGCCACTAGATTGTGTAAAGTGAAGCTCATTTCACCTGTAACCTCTTCCACCTGCCAGGTAACAAACCTCCTGACAGCACTGTTTTTATCTCCTTGATCAAAATATCCACATGTTGCTGAGAAAAGTCTGAAAGTTGGTCTCTCATTTGGTCTGAAAGTTCCTATCCAGACCAAATGGTCAAACTGAATTCAAACTTCAGCCGATACTTTGTACGATTAAATATCACAGAGCTTTTGAAAAACATCAATACAAAAGATAAACACATGTTGTAGATTGCAAAGTAAATGCTGTCTTGTTTCATTTCTGTTTTCTGTTAATCAGAATCTCTGGTGTGCTTACACTAACCTGAGCTGGATTCATGTTGGGTTTGTTCCATAGAATAATAATAATAACAATAATAATAATAATAATAATAATAATAAATTGTACTTAGAGCGCTTTTCATTAGGTATCTCAAAGACGCTTTACAATATAAAACTAGGCTAAAATAAATGTAAAAAAAGATTTACTAGGCCTATATAATATGTATACAATATATAATACAATATATAAATAAAATAGAATGTATATAACAGGTATAAAATAGTATAGAGCATAATATGTATAAAATAGTATACCATATAAAATAGGTTCATCTGAAACCCAGACATATCAGATTATTGTGACCAGGACGCTGGGCTGAGGAACAAAACATGATAAATATATTACAATTAAAGTAGGTGAGTGATAATACATGGACTCGTGTGGAGAAGAATCCAAATGGTTTTTTAAAGGCTTCATCTTATAATGAAGAATTTAATCTGGTGTTTTCCTGTAGTTTAGGTCGTCTTTATTTGTACTGGTTTATTCAGTCGTGTTCTTGTGGAGATGAGTCTTGCACAACACTTTCAGCTTGAACCCAACCTGAGGATCAGACATAACTCACCTGCACGTCCCATCTTACAGGTGGAGCACAACGGTGTCAAGTCCCGCCCTACTGCTGAGGCCGTGGTTCCACGTCACCGCTAGAGGTCACTGAATCACATTTAACGGGATCCACAATAAAAAGACAACATACAATCAGGACACAGTAGAACCACATTTAAGATAAATCTCTTTATTGTTTAGGAGACATTTCTGGAAACATACAAATAAAACTATTTATTAGTGGTCTTTCATAACAGTACATATCTTTTAGAAATGCCGGTTCCAATAGTCGTGCAAGCTTAGAGTAAAACCATTTGTTAAAAAGCTATTAGAAACTGGCTGATTTCTGTGCAAGGTGTGTGCATAGCTTAAAGACTTCTCCAGACGAGAGAATTAACACGAACATCTTTAAAAAGTTATTAAGGGCTGATTCAAGACAATGTTATTAGTGGTTCCTCCCTAACGTGAATATAACAAACCCATCAACCCTGTGATAAATAATGTAAATAAGGTTGACATAATAAAAGTTGTGAATTGAAGTGATGTTTAACGTCAGAATTCCTCAATAATCAGCATTATTCACACTAAACCAACAATCAGTTACAGTCTGGATGTCCAAACTGACCAAACTATTGAAAACATTATCTCCTTAATGGGCATAAAACACGTTATGATAGCAAACTATAGTTTCAAAATAAAAGGATGTTTCTTACATCAAGTGACTGTAAGGTCATTTTCATTGGAAACGTTTCTCCCCCTGACAATTTTTTTTAAAATAAGGCTAACTTAAAAAATGTTAACTACTTTAGTTAATATGTCTGTGCTACCAGCTAGTGGGCCGGTTTCTACTGGAGTCTGCAAGGTAGTGAACTCTGTGGTGCTTGTTTCTGGCACGGGTTACAGGGTGACACCGGTGCTGCAGAGGAAGGAAGGAAGTTCACCGCTCCACCAGGGGGCGATGGCAGCCATGACAGGAGCCCTCCTCCGAGACCCAACACTACAGCAGCAGACCGCACAGAGATCAAGCACCCACACCAGAGGTCAACCAGCAGGCCAGAGGTCAACCAGCCAGGGCTCTCCTACAAGCTGTACCCAGCAGCCATCACAAGGGACTGGTGCTACACATGCTCAGTGAGAGAGACTCGTACGACTGAAAAAAACCAAGAGCCTGACTAACTGAGCCGAATGGCTTCCTTCTCTCTTCTCCATCACAAGCACGTCTTCACGCCACAATAAAAACTGCTTCCGGATCATTCAAGAGAAAGGCCCACCCGGGTTAGAATGCTCTGCCCTCTCCACACCTCTCCCTGATCAACAGGGACCACCATATGAACAGGTTATATGAACATATAGGAGAAACACTAACAAACAACACACTCTTCACAAACACACACACACGTTCCTACACCACAAACACCTCAGCGAAGCACATCCACCGTCTGTGCAAAGTTCTGGTCAGGTTGATGTTATTCATCCTGAAATCTAAGATCTAAAGTTTGAGTTAGATGTCACAAGTGGCTCTTCTAACAAAACACTTTTTGGTTGAAACGTCAACATTTCAACCAATTAAAGCTGTAAAATACGTGATGTACATGATGGGGGTTCATATCATACATCGACTACCACCTGGGGAAGTTAAAGTGCAAACTGGGACACCTAGGAACGGACAGAGAGACCAGGAAGAGATAGATGGGGCCGCTTCCTCCAGTCCTGATCAGCCTGGAGTGGTTGGAGGTCTGGTGTGGCCAGGGCTCCAGGAGAAAGAGGAGACATGAGCCTGCCAGGGGCCCCCTGGGGCCCTAGTGACTCTCAATCACCACCGGCTCATAACCTCCAGCTGAGACCCTGAGAGAGTGGGAGAGAAAGGAAGATGAGGTCTGTCCAGGTATAACACTCAGCGGAAAAGAAAGGAGGGGAGACAGGAGGAGGTGTAGAAGTCAGCAGAGGTGGAGGTGAACGAGGAGGTGGAGGAAGAGAGGGAGGAGGTGGAGGAGGAAGAGAGGATGAGGTGTACAAGACCAGAGGTGGAGGAAGAGGGAGGAGGTGGAGGAAGGGAGGAGGTGGAGGAAGAGAGGAGGTGGAGGAGGTGGAAGAGAGGGAGGAGGTGAGGAGGAAGAGAGGGAGGAGGTGGAGTAATAGGAAGAGGGGAAGTGGAGGAGGAAGAAAGGAGGTGGTCTCAACCTGTTTCCGAGGTGTATGCCACTAAGTGCCGTGGTTCCGTCTTTGTTGACGAACAGACGCAGGTTGCTATCTGCACAGGAAACAGGGGTTAGCATGGTTACTTTCCCTGTACTTTCATAGTAGGTATGGCAGGAGCCTCAAGGTGCAAGGTCAGTATTGGTGTGTGTATCACATCAACATTTAAAACACATGTGGTGTAGGGAAGTCATGTTACAACTACACGCCAACATCACGCCTTTGCGCACCTTCCGTGTTGTTGATGTCCTTGAAGTTGTGACTCTGGACGATCTTCTCCACTATATCATCGGCGTCCATGCGGGTGTCGTTGACCCAAGACGGGTGACTCTCCACAGAGTCCTGCTTCCTCCTGGAGGACAAGACACACCAGCACTCTGTTAGAGTCTACCTGCTGGAGATGATGACTAGAGATGACTAGGTCAGGTGAAGTCAACCAGGAGATGACTAGGTCAGGTGAAGTCAACCAGGAGATGACTAGGTCAGGTGAAGTCAACCAGGAGATGACTAGGTATGGTGAGGTTAACCAGGAGATGACTAGGTCAGGTGAAGTCAACCAGGAGATGACTAGGTCAGGTGAAGTCAACCAGGAGATGACTAGGTATGGTGAGGTTAACCAGGAGATGACTAGGTCAGGTGAAGTCAACCGGGAGATGACTAGGTCAGGTGAAGTCAACCAGGAGATGACTAGGTCAGGTGAAGTCAACCAGGAGATGACTAGGTATGGTGAGGTTAACTCGGTGAGGTGAAGTTTAGTAGAAAATAACTAGAGATGACTAGGTATTCTGGGTGAGGTGAGGTTAACTAGGTAAGGTGAAGTTAATTAAGTATGGTGAATTTAACTAGGTATGGTGCAGTTAACTAGGTGAGGTGAGGTTAACTAGGTACGGTGAGATTAACTAGGCGTACCTAGAGAGTCTGTTGGGGGGCAGGCAGGGTCTGGGGGGTCTCGGGGGACGGTCTGGGCGGTCCCCCTCAGCAGTGGGTAGGTCACCGGGCCCCAGGGCCCCCCCCGAGGTGCTGCTCCCAGTGGACAGGTTCCTGCGGTGGGTCAGGTCAGACACACTGGAGGAGCACGAGTGTTCAGTACTGTAGCCTGCACACACACACACACACACACACACACACACACACACACACACACACACACACACACACACACACACACACACACACACACACACACACACACACACACACACACACACACACACACACACACACACACACAGTAATTTGACCAACTTGCTGAGTAAGTTCAGTCTTAACTATAAACAGAGGACAGAAGAACTGACTATAAATAACACTTCATCAACACTTCAAGACATCAGATAAGACATTTATACACGCTACCAGCCTCTACACACACTGGGAGGAGAAAGAGAGTACACAGTAAATACAACAGGAGGGAAGGGGAGTAGGAAGTGGAGGAGGTGATGGTGAGGAGGTAGAGAAGATGATGGTAAAGAGAAGTCGGAGTAGGGGGTGTGAGGCGGAGAAGGAGGCAGCGAAGGTGAGGAGAAGGTAATGTGAGGAGGAGGTGATGGTGATGAGAAGGAGGATTCGAAGGTGAGGAGGAGGTGATGGTAAGGAGGAGAAGGAAGAGCTGATGGTGAGGAGGAGGTGATGGTGAGGAGGAGGTAGAGAAGGAGGAGGAGGTAGAGGAGGAGTACCTGAGATGCGGCTGTGTTGGCTGGCGTAGCTGGAGTTACGGGAGTGTCCCGACTGGAAGACCTCGGCCACGGGAGAGAGGGGCAGCTCAGACTCTTCCAGAAGGCCTGGAGTCAACACCACACACCCATTTCAAGATCACTATCTAAATAATATTATACTGAACTATTACTTGACTGGAAATGATACTGTAATGACACAAAACATCTAATAACTAAGCTAGTAACTAGCTAATAGACCCTTTTCACAGAAGTGCCATCGTAGGACAAACTCCGGTGTTGCTCATAACATAATTATGGGTCTGCTTCTTACAGTCTATGGTCCTACCCGAGTTGATGGGGGGTCTGGGCTTGGATCCCCGGGTCAGGGGGCCCGTGGTGCCCTGTGCCCCCCCCCTTACAGTCCAGCTGCAGGGTGGGCTCACGGCCCGGGACCGAGATAGACTTGGCCGTGCTGGGAGGGCTAGCAGGAGAAAACATAAGCACAAGCAGTCACTTAACTGAACCTTAACTTATAAACCTTAATTTATACCGGAAAAACATATACAGGAAAAAAACAAGCAGTCAGCAGTGAACTTATTACCCGTAAGTTATCTTATCTTAACCACCTTAAACCTAATACAACCTTCTCTAACTTAATATCCAACATAACCATTTCTAACTTTATATCTAAACATATCCACATCCATCCTAATATCTCTAGTTTACATAATCAAGTCATCAGCATAGTGTTTTTTATTCATAATCTCTGAACCATCTGCGAATGTTATTCATATTCATATTCTGTGCTTTTTTTTATATCCTAGCAGATTAGCATAGCATTCCCCTACTGGGTTCCAGAGGTCACACGTGACATGTGCCTACATGTCAGAGGGATAAAGTGTACTGGAAAAAACATCATAAAATGCTCATTATAGGATCACTCACTTCGCTGTTCCCATGTGACAGCTACAGAATAGATGCTGACAGGTGAAGTTACTCAGTCACTATCTGCAGTTTTCAGACTAATAAAATAAGGAACTAGGTCTTCTTTACAACTGTTATGTTCAGGGACAGCGTGGTCATGAAAAAACAGCAAATAAACAACAAACACTTCAAAAAGGAGAAACGGCAACCAGACTTACGTTTTAAAACACGGATCTCCTGAGAGCAACGTCATTACGATGATCACCTGAGAAACACACAGACTTATGTAGGATGTATACTAGACATATAACACGTAACATAGTGTACATCTCCATTAGAATCTATACATCCGTTATATGTGGTTATTAAACATATAGGTTTTGTTAGACATGTACGTTATGGCTGGGCAATATGGCCGAAATCTTCTATGTCTTCCAGACATAGCAGCATGTTTGTATACTCCTGTGTGAATTAAGTACTTCCTAATTTTAGTAGAGTATTTTCTCTTTCTTTTTCATGAGTTTACTATAATGCAGCATTTAAAATCAAGAAGAGACAACACTTATGCCATATCACGATATTATGATATCAAAAATCTAAGAAGTTATCAGTCGATATATCGATTTATTGCCCAGCCCTACATTATACATACCCACTTGTCTTCCTAGGGGCTTATAAGTAATGTAGTACCTTAAGTTACCATCAGTATGGAGTTGCCCAGGGGCTTGTGGGTAATGTAGTCTTACCTTCAGTATAGAGTTGTCCTGGCGGGTGTTCTTGGTGTCGTAGCCCTCAAGCAGACAGCAGCGGACCGCAGAGCCTGAGCCAGCAAACTCCGCCATGTTGAGGTCTGTGAAGCCCAGCTGGGGGGGGGGGGGGGGGGGGGAGTTAGCTAAGGAGCTAGCATGGAGCTAGCTTGGAGGGGATAGCTTGGAGGCATTAGCCAGTGTATTCTCTGTCCTACAGCAAGAGGTTTTATTATAATATTACAAGGGCTTAATCGTGGGTTAAGCCTTTCCAAATATTCCTCCTAGTTATATTGTTGCTATGAGCAACCGCATAGAATACAATTCCTAGATAGGTGATTGTGCATCATCAACCTTATTGTCTGAAGTTGAAATAAAGGCCAGCTAAAAAAAAAACTCTCCCCTTCTCTGCCTTACCCTCCTCTCCTCTAATACCCTACCATACCCTGTTGTACTCTACCCTGCTCTACCCTATTGGACCCCCCTCTACCCTACCGGGTTATGTTGTGGGTTTACATAGTTTTATGGGGAAGTGTGTGCTGTCTCCCAAGGTCAAAGTAGATTTCTCTTCTCTGTACTTTTAGAGCTAGTGCTGTTTTGTATAGAGCAGGTTCCTGTTTCTAGATAACAGACAACAGACTGAGGAACTGAGAAACCTTCTCTACCTCCACCATCTCCACATCCTGGTCTCCCTGTTCTCCTCCCTCTCTCCATCTCTCTCCACCTCAGTCCTCTCCCTCTACACCCCCTCGCTCTCCACCTCAGTCCTCTCCCTGTGCCCCGCCTGGTCTCTCCCTATGCACCTCCTCCACCTCCTGCTCTCCCTCTCCTGCTCTCAGTTAAAACACAGGAGCGCTCATCCTCTTCCCAGAAGGAAGACGGGGGTTTATTTATATTTAGCTGAAGGAAGTCTAAAAGCAGAGAGCAGGAAGAAGGACGTGGTTCCTTTCCATTGCCAACCTGACGTGATCAACAAACCCTCCCAGCCTCAGGAGAGGCATACCTAGCTCACTACCCAACACATGGCACGAAGGAGGCCGGTACAGAGCTACAGGATGTTTAGCAGATTCCTCAGTATGGACAAGACATGTTCCGGATTAGATGCTTTTCTGGAAGTTCAGGGAGAAGTGCTAATATTTGGATGGTTGTGTTGGTTAGTGTTTAAAGGTATTTGCAGGAGGCGTTGGCAAGTGATCCGCCGTGTTTAGAAAGCAGTGGGCTAACGCGTCCCTGAAAGACAAACAATCTCACCTTCGTATACGCTTTCCCTCCCTTGAGTTCCTGCAGAAGAGAAAACACAGAAAAGAGATGAATTTTGTCCAATTACAGGTCAATTACATAGCTCTTGTTACACAGCTCTAGTTACACAGCTCTAGTTACACAGCTCTAGTCAGAGCTTTAGTTACTAGTTACATAGCTGTAGTTACAGCTCTTAGTTACCCAGTTCTCGTTACACTGCTCTCGTTATGGTTGTAGGCAGTGGCGATTTTACCACGGGTGCAATTGGGATGAAAAATTACATTACAGCGGCATCAATAGTTGAGGTAATTTCCATTTCACATTTGCACTAATTTCACATTTGCACTCTAAACCGTCCATAACCAACAGACTAGCTAGGTCCTAAGTATTTACTAGGTGTTGGCAGAGCCTTTGTGTCTAGTCTTATGTAACAGACATCGTGTTATCGCCAGATAAAGGTTATTCCTCAGAACAGCCCACAGGGCTATCAGGCCGCTGTAGCGTGTGTTTAGGTAAATTCCACACGTTGTTGAGGAACAGGCCTGTCTGCAGGCATGTAGAGGCACCGGGGTGAGGAAAGCGTTGTGCTCTTAAGAGACAAGCTGACACACGCAGAGACGCCACAACCAGCCGTCTGAACACGCACACGTGTTCAGGTAGGAGTCATCTCCAACAGGCCTATGTGGGATGTTCATGGACAATGACTGAAGTGTGTGTGTGTGTGTGTGTCCGTCCTACCTTCCTAACAGACACTCTGCAGATGGAGGCGTCCAGCACACCGGTGTGAGGGTTGGCGTTCATCTTACACACGAAGGAGAACCTCTTTCTCCAGCGAACACAGTTCTCCTGTACCTCCTCTCTGTGGAACCAAACATACAGGAGTTCTGTCATGTTCCCCTCTAAACACAAGGCTTCCTTCACCTTTGATGTTCTCCTCTATGAACAGGAGCGTGACGAGGGGCAGAAAAGTGCGATGTAGTAGAGTGAATGACATGAAGCAAAGGACCACACCAAGTATGATGTTGACTTTGACACAAATCTTACAGTTAGGGAACATGTAAAAAAAAAATCTGTTATTGCAATATCATAAATAAGTATAACATTCTCAACATGGACAGTTACCAAACCTTCATGGATGTTTGTCTTGTTTTTAAATGGGATTGCCCCCCACTGTTAAATGATTTCATAAGGAAAGAAAACAATAATGGGATAAATACTAGAGCACTAACTAGGGGAGACTAATGTACCTAGGCATAGGACTAAATTCAGTCAAATGGTGGTGTCTGTAAAAGGCACACACTCCTGGACAAGCTACCAGTACCCAGTACACAAATGTCAAACAATGGTTAAGACAAACCAGTTATGCACTCACACATAATATATGTTTCCTTCTCTGGTGTCCATTCCCGGGGGCTATCAGTATTTTCTTCATTATAACTTTTGTACTGTATGTAGCTCTCATGTTTGTGACTTCAACTTCTTCATTGTATGTAACCTTCAAATTGTAATAATATCTGTGATTCTGATGGTTATTAGGTTTGTTTTATGTTGTCTGTGACGACCTGCCTTGGGACTACAGATGAAATTTAGCAATTGTGCTAATTCCGGCACATTTATATTAATGTCTAGTGCTGATATGTTGATTGATGTGCACTGTCCCAATTCAATGAATAAATAAATTAAATGAAAAATGACCACAGGTACGAATTGAACCTGCAGTCTCTACAAGGAATGTTGCCGGAGCTTCACCTCTAGCTTGTTTGCGAATAAGAGCTGGGAAATACAGCAGCTTATACGTAATAGTGATAATAAAGCAGTTTATAAGTAATAGTGGTAATACAGTGGTTTATAATGACCTATAGTTTATAATCATCTATAACTTATCTGAGAGTATACTAGACTTCGGTTTTGACTTTAGTGATATCCCAATAAGGTTCATTGTCATCTTTGTGGTGCATTCTAGGATATTAATAACAAATCGTACGTTAGTAATATGTATTAATATCAATAGGTCTTCCAGCTCAGTATTCAACTGGACAGACATGAAGAGGTTACACAGTAAACAGACTGGACATGACTAAACAGTGGGGTGGGGCAGAGTCTCCACTGGAATGAAGGCGAACTGCTGACGTCTCCCTGTAAGTCCAGAGACGGATCACAACAAGCCTGTTGTGCAAGACCCCCCAGCAGACCCCTCATGCTCCTGTGCCAAAAACACACGATGGAGATAACGGCACCACAATACGGGTACAGCCAGGGTAGTCATGGGGACCATCCGTCCGCAGCACAGCGTAGTACAACTTTCCTACAGGTCTGCTAAGCCTGTAAAACACCTGCAGCGCTAACAGTGCTGATCTCATCAGTGCAGGTGCACGCGGACACACACACACACACACACACACACACACACACACACACACACACACACACACACACACACACACACACACACACACACACACACACACACACACACACACACACACACACACACACACACACACACACACACACACTTTCTCACATTCCTCAGTCCAGATGGCTTTATTCAGACGCCATGGTAACCGAGCACGCCTCGTAGCTACGGCAACCCTCTGCCAGGAACGCGGGGGAGATCAAGTCGGACATTGTTGTTATTGTTCTGCTGTTTGGATCCCTCAACCTGTTGCCACAACACACAGCTTTGTGGCTGTAGGGTGTAGTGCCTTGCTCATAGACACTACGCCCCGCGGGGGCATAGAGGGTTGTTTGAATTCCAAGAACTTACAGCCATAAAGACTAACTTAATAAAGAGCATTTGTCATCACAGGGAACAAAGCTCAGCACCAACAGACACCATTTGTCTGTTTAGAGCTGGCGGGAATCGGGAGTCTGATTGGCTTGAGTGTCTCTGCAAGCAGGAAGTTGGTTTTAACAGCCTGGACAAACAGCAGTGGAGCACCCAGATGATCCCACCTCCTCCCCCATTCCAATCCTCCCACCTCCTCCCACATCTCCCTCCTCCTCCCTCATCTCCCACCTCCTCCATTATCTCCCTCATCTTCCTTCCACCGCCTCCCTCATCTCCCACCTCCTCCCTCATCTCCCACCTCCTCCCTGGCCTCCCACCACCTCATCTCCCTACTCCTCCTTCATCTACCACCTCCTCCGTTATCTCCCTCATCTCCCACCTTCTCCCTCATCTCCCACCTCCTCCCTGGCCTCCCACCACCTCATCTCCCTACTCCTTCATCTACCACCTCCTCTCATGTTTCCTTTTGCCTCCCACCTCCTCCCTCATCTCCCACCTCCTCCCTCGTCTCCCTTCTCTCCCTACTCCTCCTGTATCTCCCACCTCCTCTCAGGTCTCCCTCTGCCTCCCACCTCCTCCTGTATCTCCCAACTCCTCTCTGTGCTGTACAGAGTAGCAGGGGGAGGAGGTGGGTGAGAGAAAACAGGAAACAGCTGCTGAACAGCCCTGTCCTGGTCAACCTTCACTTTCCTCCCTGGAATCTCTCCTCCTTTCACTCATTACATGCTTCCTCTTCCTCTACTGCTACTGCTCCACTCATCCTCCCCCATTGACACCAACCCAACCTCTAGCAGAGACCCCAAGCCAAATGTTATCATCCCACGTTGTCCAACAACAACACCTACACCTTCCTTAACACTCGGCTTTACGACCGCCAGCCTCACAGACCTGAAGAGACCTGTAGATACTTACTGTACTATAACCTATATAGATACTACATATATACAATACTATACCGTTATCAGAGCCACATTCAACCAACTCACTGCAGATATCCACGCAAGCTAACCGTGTACAATTTCTTTGAATTGTGGGTGTTGTAGTTCATCGTCACACAGCTGTGTCTGCTAGCGTGTCAAGCAAGATATTTAGCATGAAACACACCAGATGACCACAACGCTGCTCTAGAAATACACCAGGTGACCACAACACTAAACACACCAGATAGCCCCAACAACATTGTGAAGCGGAAATAGAAATGTTATCCGTGAGTGCCGTGTTTCATTCATGTTTTCTAGAATGAACCTCTTCTCTTTGGAGTCAGAAGAGTCAGAAACATATCTTACCACAACATCTCTTTAAGTGCTCCATGGGACTCACGTTGTTACTTCTGTCACTTTCCCTCCCTTCCTGTCACGTTTGTTTTTTTTGCTCTTAGCTGGGATTTGGAAAATCCGGCTTAGAGTTTGAGGTCAGCAGTTTTCCAAAACTATCATGAACCTCTTCCTGTCAGGGCTGTTCACTGGCTTCCACACTGAACTAGCCAACATAGATTAATAAAGTACCATCGTATCTAACCCACATAGATCTGGGTAATGCTGTCAGATCAGTGTCTTCCAAATACTGTTTTATAACACTATTTGGAAATGTTCTGGTTTATCAGTATTTAAAAATACTGATAAACCAGAACACTGGCTCTATACTCCTACTTTATCACTGGAGAGCGCGAGAGCACAGGAGAGGGAGAGACAGAGAGAGGAAGAGAGAGATAGAGAGAGCCACTGGCTGCCTCCATGTTGAGGTCTTGGTGTTTCCAGACAAAGGGGAGGACTGTGATGCAGGCCTGGTCATCTCCCCTCATGCCTCCCCCACTAAGAAAGGCCTTCTCTCTCTCTCTCTCTCTCTCTCACTCTCACTCACTCACACACACACACACACACACACACACACACACACAGTGAGCTCATCATAACTGCTTACATAATGCTCAGAGAGGAGCTCCAACAGGCAGACCAGAGCGTTATTAGGGGAGATCAGTTAGTTTGGGCTCAGAGGGTCCAGTGGGGTTTGACCGGTGGTTCCCAAGACGCCGCCACCCAAGCAGACATTCAACGCACACCAACCATAGGGAATGATTATGGAAAAACGTCATGCACATTATTACTAGGATATGTCAGAAAAGTATCACTAGACTAGAATCGCTGGTGAGTTTAGATGTATTGTTTATGTCACTGTGGTCTCGGATTGAGACATTTTGAGAAACAATCTAAACTTAAGATAGTGACAAATGCAGAGATGGATAAAATGTTGGCGAGATTGCCTAACAGAGACAAAGACACAATAACCGCGTTGTTTGTGAGAGGTCAAGGTAGACAAATGAGAATTACTTTCAATATATCTTTCACTCACTGCCTGACGTAAAAATAGTAAATCCACAACATTGTGTGTCTCTCTCTACCTGTCTCTCTTCTCTCTACCTGTTTGTAGCTCTTTCTACCCAGCTGTATGTCTCTCTTCTGTTTGCCAGTCTTGTCTCTCTTCTCTCTCCCTATGTGTCTCTCTCTACCTATATGTCTGTTAGTCTCTCTCTACCCTTCTGTATGTCTCTACGGTACCGGTAAACTCCTCCACAACTCTGTAGTGTTGGAGGTCACTGTTCACTTCAGTCCTGTCTGTCTGTCTGTCTGTCTGTGTCCCAGCCGACTACAGCGTCTCCTGGTGACCTCTGACCCCCCCAGCTCAACAACAATAACCCCCCCCCCCTAACCTTACAACACCTATTGGACATGACAGCCTAGGACTGGGAACCTTAAAGTCCAGCTAGGTCAGGGCTTCTGTAGTTTGGGGGAAAATCGTTCATTTCAGTTGGGACGGAACCGGTTTAGTGTTTCCTAGAGGCAATCATGGACACGTCAAGACTCAGCCTCAATTAAATGACAGAAATACAAAACACCCAGGCCTATACTTTAGATGCGGCGACGCCCCCCGCCTGTAAACATCTTAAATAAACTTCATTTATCCATCAAGTTATGACGGCCATGGCGTTCACAAAACTAATTTAAAACAGAGCAACAAAAAAAGCAACAAACTCAACGACTTTTTCCGCGGTTCACTGAGACGGCCGTCATGTTTACCTCGACGAAGTGGCCGCAAAGTCGCCGTCCAGCAGCCGCAGTTTGCAGAACAAAACGCCGTTGACGAAGGGCACCGCCGTCAGCTCCTCCAGGGTCAGATGCGTCTGGAACTTAAACTTCTTCTTCTTCACAAAGAAGGCCATTTCTTCTCTCTCTTTATTAAAGATGGAGGCTAAAACTGTGGGGGGAAAAAACTACCCCAGGGAAGAAAAAAAAAGTGGTGAACGGAGCGTCGCCGTTTTTTGCCGCCGCCGCCGCCGCGCGTCTTCATCCGAAACCCCCTCGCGGACGGTTCAAACCGGGGGAGGATTTATACAAAGTACGGGGATTATAAAGCGAGATGGCCGTGGGGGAAGCGTTGGCTTTTAAAGGGCGACAACGAGGAGACGCTCAGCGGGGTTTTGGTCGTACCTGTGGACACGGTGCGTGGAGGGTCGGGGGGGGGGGGGGGGGAGCCATGGTGGACGGAGCCAAGACTTGCCCTCTTTTCTCCCGGTGCTGACGGGAACTTTGGACCCGCCATCAGCGACTCTCTCCCCGCTCTGGGGAGAGAGGGACGCGGCGCCCCCTGGTGGCCGCGCGGCCGCTCTTCGTGATTTTTTTCGCTTTATTTTTGTTATTATTTGCGGGAACAAAGACAGCTTAAAATCGAATAGATTTTAATGTTTGACTTTGTGTGTTTTTTTTTTATTTTTACAAGCATACCCACCTCATCTTACGGTCAATATAGCACTGAAATGTTATCGTAAAGCGGTTGCTTTCAATCACTTCAAATCAGAGCACCTACCGAAAGTCAACATGTGGTCATCACTAAATCGTAAAAATAAACAACTTAACTAATTATACTCATATTCAAATTTCGCCAGGAATAACGTAGAGCTGATAGTATACAATGCAAAGACAATACTGTAATTTCTATATAGTTATCTTCCTGGTAATTAATTTTGGTTTCAATAAAAAAAAAATAGCCTTATGTTAGTATAATTACAACGGTGACCGTATTTCCGGTTCCTTTCGTCACTAATTCGTCTAATCTTACGTACTTCATTTGTTTAACAACTCGAAACAATGGCCCGTCCCGTTAAGACCACACATTGTTTTAAAATAATTAAATAAAGCATTTAAAACCATAGCCGGATCCTCGTTGCTGCGTCGCGCGCATTGATACCAGGTACGTTTCCTGTCGCCCATGCGCGTAATATCCCATAATACAACACAGCCACCATGGTGTCCGTCTGCGGGTCGGACATGAGGGGTCCATCATGTCCGCCTTGGCGGGTCAGACCCAAACCCACGGTACCGTGGTGGTGGGCCGTCCTGTTGTTGTGGTGCTGCTGCACCCAGACACGTAGCGACGCCTGCGCGGCGGCGGAGGGAGACGACGGCGCCGCGCTGCTACTGTGTCGGTCTTGCGGACACGAAGTGACCACCGGCGCGGACCTAAACCCGGTCCGCAGTCCGCTGGCGCTGTCCCACCGCAACGACTCGCGGCTCGGAGACGAGCCGCTCCACGTCCAGGTCCTGCAGAACCCCCACGGTCACCGGTTCGAGGTCATCACGTTTAAAGCGGCCGACGTGGCCAAGCGCTGGCCGGCGGACGGCGGCTCCTCGTGGTTCCCGGGGTTCGCCTGGACCGTGGCCTCGTGCCCGCGGTGCGGAGCCCACCTGGGTAAGTCCCCGAACCAGGACCCAGAACCGGGGACCCGTGCCCGTTATAACGCCCCCCCCCGTGTGTGTGTCCCCTGCAGGGTGGGGCTTCCAGCCCAGCGAGTGGCCCCTCACGGTCCCGGAGAGCCGCTTTGTGGACTCGGAGCGGACCTTTGTGGCTCTGATCGCCGGCCGCCTGTTGAGGGAAGACCTGGCGCCCAGGCTCTTGGTCCCCAGGTCCTACTCCAGCTGACCGCCACGCCGCCTCATACCGACTCTCTGAACCCGTTCAACTGGAGTCCCACACGTGTATTACACATTAAGTTTTATTGTAACAAAGCAAGTTGTACACCTCAAATTTAAAACAGTTTCTTTTTTTTTTCCCCAGCGGAAAGGAAAGGGTGATTTTTAATGCGGATGCGTCGGTGGTCATTTCTGAAGCAGCGGGGGCCACAATTTACAAGCTTGTTTTTTTCTCATTTTGTTCTCTTTATTAAAAATGTCATTTCAAATCTTATGGATATCTGTAAAACAATACAATGAAAAAAAAAATCCCATAGAAATGGTGTCAAAACATCCACCTTCCCTGATAAGCCCATCACATCCCACCCCCCTCCCCCAACCAAAAAAACATTACAAGCAGGAATGAGCAGGATCTCACAAGGGACAACAGTTCAGACAGAAATTATAGAAAACTAAGGAGTTGAGGAGTTCTTCTAGTGCTAGGTCACTACACCAGGTGATCAACCTCCAAGTCATTTAATTTATCCCTTTCCACTCACGGTGGCGAGCTCAAGATATTTTTTGTACATTTTTATTATTTTGAGATGATCTTTTTTTTTTTTAAGGGATGGTTTTCACAATTCAGGGCAAAGTGCCATTGGCCTGGGAGTTAAAGAACGTAACATGGCACCAAACAGGTGGTTGCTTCAGAATGGACAGAAGCACATGGAAATCAGAAAAAACTAAATACTTTGCTCCCGATCATGGTGGATAAACCCAACGAGGAAGAGAAGGTTGAGGGTCTGGTAGCTTTAGTCATCCTCTCCATCGTCATCCTGTAACAAAACGTTGACAGCGTTCAGAATAACAAAAGACAGCTTGGTAGAGTAAGGTCTGCAACACTAGGCCAGAAAGCCTTTTCTCCAAAGGGACCCAGCAAAAAAGCCCACATTTATAGAACCATAAAGTTGACATTTAAAATGATTCAACTCCCACAAAGCCTTAAAGGAAAACACCAATCTGGGTGATCAAACCATCGTAATTGTCGCTTCTGGCTGCAGGAAAACATCTGTTACCAATATAATTAGTAAAAATGAATTTGTTCTGCAGATACTGCCTAAGAGCATTTAGCCTGCCATGAACATAAATAGCAGTAGCACTTTGGTCTGTTGGTATGTTGTGAAGTACTTGTATGGCGATTGACTGTTTAGTCCACAAACTGCGTACTGACACAAGGTGCATTGATTCCAATAGCAAGACAGAATTGCTATTGCTTATATTTGTGGCGAGAGCGCACTCACTAATTTGCAAAGCTAGACATAAGTTTGGACTACCGGAGGTACAAAGCAGCAACACTACTGTATATATAAATGTATACCATAATACCATGTATAATATATTATAGACTATAATGCATTACAACATGCATTACTGTATAATACAGAATAGATTTAAGTACTACCGATCCCCCAACACAGAAATACACGACTGGCGAGCACAACAAGGTCCTTGGCTCGCTACCAGGAATATAGCAGAGGTTCATGGACGCGTGGAGAAAGAACTTACTGAGTACACTTCATGGCCTGGTAAATCATCCAGCACATGGCTATTTTATAATGGTAATATACAATATAGTCTCACAAATCAGACCTTAGTTTAACATCCAAAGTCTGAGCAGACATGCTCAAAGTTGGGTGAACAGGTGTTTAATTTTCTTTCGAGTCAAATTTATTTCGACCAATCATGTTGCTGGGGGCGGGGTCTGTAGACATGGTTGACAATTATCTCGGATCCAGAAGAGGACTGATAACCAAAATGATAGCATCGTCTTCCCATTGTCGGTATCCCTCCTGGCCAACAGCGAACGCAAACTCAGCCAGCACTGGTAAACTAAACTTTTCCCGTAGCCGTTGGGAAGACAAGCTAGAAAGTCCTGTCCGTACAACAACGTTCTTAGACAATGTGTCTGTAAAGGTTTAAAATCTGGGTTGAAGAAAGGGATTCACTAATGTTGGGATTTTGTTTTCCACATTATCGATTTCACACCGCATGTTGCAGCGATTTTAATAGTTTACACATGGTTTGAGGTAGTAGTAGTACATTACTTAATTTGCGGGACCTAGTTTTAATTTGCGGGAACAGTATTGTGATCGTGAGCCTAACAGTCATTAAAAGAGAAGAAGAAACTGCGGACGGTCATTCGCATTCGATTAGCATGACTGAACTGGAGATTAAACCGGTCCCACTGCATTTAAATCCGATTTTAACACATTTTAGCTTCCTAAAGAAATCAGCGTCTACCCAAGAGCTTTCATGGAGTATGCTATTTGCAAACTGTGCCGAACTGAAATATACCGAGAATACCGCTCATTTTAGAGCCCAATTGACTCCATTCTGAAATAGCTAATGCTAAACCTAGCCCCATATGAGCCCCTGCATGTACGTATGAACACACACCACACTACAGGGTCACATTCTGATGCCATAGAAATTAACCAAGTATTTACACGTGTCCTCATGAAAAACGCAAGAAATTCCTTCTCATTAATGGCCCCTTTGGCTGTTAAGTGAACTGCAGCCTGCTGGGGCTCGTGCATTCAGACCACTGGAGTGCGAGCTCGGTGGGTTGAGATAATAATCATAAACCAATGTTGGTTATAATCATAAATTACCAAATTAAAAAGTTATGAAAGAACAGAAATTTGACATTATCCGCGCTTTGAAGTCACTTCCTTTCTTTTCACCGCAAAACTGACCAGGTTCAAATATAACAGAGCATCGGAGAAGATCTCATTTTTTAAGTTAAATAATAAGCATTGAATTTTCTATGGTTCAAAGATGGAGAATGTTACTATGTTTTAAATAGCACAAAAACTACCGTATGTTTTTTTTTTACAATACTTTTGAAAAATCAAATGAACCTAAAATGTTCAAAACATTACGAAAGAACGCAATATATTGAATCATATCGCCAGATTCTTGCCGATACCGACCTCTAGAGGCCATACCTCTCCATCTTCACCATCATCTTCCTCATCCTCCTCTCCATCTTCATCTCCTTCTTCATCGATGTCTTCCAGACCCTCTTCATCCTCATCATCATCTTCTCCTTCACCCTCCTCGTCATCCATGTCTGGAACCTGCAGATCAGAACAAAATTCACATCCACTGTTCAGGCCTCATCATTCACATCCACTGTTCAGGCCTTGTCATTCATTACTTACAATTCTCACACAGCCAGGTGTAGTACTGGGCCAGATGTGTATATTAGTACTAGGTGTGTGTACTGTGTGTGTATTATTACCAGGTAGTACTGCAGGGGGTTGGGCCAGATATCATCCTTGATGACCTCTCCCAGCTCGTCGGCCCCAGCGTCAGCATGGTCAGTGAACCAGGTGAAGAAACTCTCTGGCTCCTCGTGTTGTCGCTTCCTCCCGGCCTTGTTCTGAGTCTGGCTGGATCGCTTGGTCAGGTCCTGGAAACAGAGATATACACTCAGATACACAACCAACACAAAACACTTACATACACAACAACACAGTCTTGCTGGAGCGCTCGGTCGGGTCATGGACACACAATCAGATACACAACATATAGACATACTGAAAACAGCACAACAAAAACACAAAGAGAACAACATACTCAGATACACAACACTTAACTACAAAGAACCCACTCAGGAGAGCTGGAACCCTCTGTCCAACAGATACACACAGAGCGAGAGTTAGAGCTCAGAGAGTAAGGATCTTCAAGTCATGATATGTTATGCAAGCATGTCTTCTTGTCCCCCTGGCTAAGGTATGGGTGGATATAAACTCTCACACCCACCTTTCCTGATTTCCATTTGATCTCAGTCGACTTTGAAGAAGGGTCTCCACTCTCGTTCAGGTGGAACTCTTTGGAAAGAACTTTGTTTTCGAAGTACGGGTTTTCATCAAAATACTGCAACACAGAGAGACGGTCCAAAACATGGTGTTAGTAAAGAGGGCAGCAGGTAGCGAGTATATGGAATATCTAGACAGACGACTGAACTTACAAAATCTATTCTGTAGCCCGACTTGATGTCTTCAAACTCTGTCACCTCCACCCGGCTCAGGTAGTGAAGCGCCTCTTCATCTTCCTCCCCGAGTAGAGCAGAGACTGGAGACAAAACAGCCATTACCATCAATACAGCCCGCTTTAGCACTCCAGCCACCCAGCAGTAGAGCAAAGCTTGAATATGTAGAATAATCATTATTATAGTCACTACACAATACATCCTCCCACCCAGCATTGGCGTGGATACGATGCCAACAAAGCTCTGAACACCTCTCACCTTGCGGATGGTTGACGAACGTGGTGACCCAGAAGTTGGGGATTTTGGCGATCAGTTCTGACCTCTTCTGGAAGAAGGGCTGGCGAAGTTTGTTGTATTTCTGTTCTACTTTGAGGATCTCCTCGCTCGCCTGCTCGTTCAACCTGAATGAAGCAGAGACACACACGCCTTATGTCATGTACCAGTCATGTTCTCTAGTCCTGTTAAAAACACACTGATGCAACATCTTACCTGTCGATTTCATTCTGAACTTCATCAATGTGTTCAATAGCTTCCTGTTGCTCTTTTTCTGTGGATAGAAAAAGGTATTAGTCATCTCATAATAGTCCCGGGCATTTAGTAGTTTCAAACTTGGGTTGGGTAATAGGGACATCTGAACAGTGGGAACTGGTATATCTGACGTCAACATAATAAACCCTGTACCCCACACAGTCCATATACCCCCCATGTACCAAGTCTATAGACCCCCTGTGCCCAACACAGGCCTATAGCCCCCCTGTAGCCACTGTACACCCACCCACCAGCTACACTAATAGCGATGAAACGTTGCGATGCAATAATCAGACCTGGTGATTAGTATAGTACAGAACATTTTAATAATCCCAGAGAGGGTTGTTGGTATAGTATAGATTAGTTTAAATGGCTTTAGTTTATTGGTGGCGGCATGAGCATGATGAAGAAAAACAATACAAGTATAGCTTAGCATCATAATCCCAGAGAGGGTTATAAGTATAGTATAGAGCGGTGGGTATATTAAATAGTATACCATAATAGCCTTTGGTTTATTGGTGGCGGGATAAGCAACATAAAGCAGCTAGCGTTAGGTAACGCCACAACACTGCCATTGGTAAATGACCAAATAACAAACCAACTTTATCCCACCGTGGCTGTTGAGCGGACATACGTTAGCGGGGGACACATGGCCTGGTATTTAAAAATCACAACCACTGCCGTCCAGTAAGTATCTATGCATCCCAGACAGCCACTCCGCTATTCGCCGTCGAGATAACTGGCCATGCTGGTGATGCTACATCAGCTAGCAACCATGCTAACCCAACTACAATGTTAGGCAGCCACCATGCTACCATGCTAACTAGCTACACCGTGGCCTCGCAGGCACCGGTGTGAACCGAGCGGCATGCCCATAGCCTGGCGGAGATAAACAGCTTTAATCTCCCCATCGGCTACCGCGGTCCAGGCCACGTTTAACCCCACGCACCCAAACACGCACACATTTATAACCAAGTATTGCCTTTTTTTGCAGCGAAGCTATCCGTGCTAACGAGGCTATTCCTGCTAACGAAGAGCGAAAATGGCGGTGAACGGGAGGCCTTTCCTTACCGGAGGTTTCGTCCGCTCCGTCGTGGTTTGAGTTCAGCTCCTTTTTACTCACTTTCGCCGCCGAAGCAGACATGGTTTCGCAAGCTGAGAGTTACCGACGCCTGAAGGGGGAATTATGCGGGTGAGGAGCGAGGGGCTGGTTCTCCTGCAGCAGGAGAGGTTTTCGGGTGAAGTGGAGGAGTAGCGGGCTGAACAACGTGCTGCTGCTGTCCACACAATGTAGCCGCGGAGCGCGGAAGTCAAGGCGCTTCTTTCAATACGACGCGCCTCGGCGAGGCAGCAGGGAGCTCCGCCTCTCAAAATAGGTCTCCCTCTCCGCTGCAAAACCGGACAATTAGCGCACGACCCCCCGTCGATGAGACGGTACCACGCGTGAAACGGACCACCGTCGATATTATGGACGTCGCAGAATCGAAAAATGTATTTGTTTAGGGGCGAACATTGAACGCATTTTAGCGCAGGCCGGGGCCGTTAGCGGCGCGGAGCCGCACTTGCGCACTTAGAAAAAGATGCTGAATGTCACGGTCCGTCCAAATGAGCACAAAGAATAATGATGAGACGGGGCCTATTTAATTACAGTATTCATTATTTCTAACGACTACCGTTCACGGAATATTTATTTTAAGATTAATATTTAGTAGCCCCTTTTTTTTAATACCGCAAAAAAAAAAAACGTTCCCTCCAAAAATAAACCCTGAGACAATTAGGTTTTTCTACCCCTCCGACCGTCTCCAAGGTTAGGCGGCTAATCAAGGAGAGTGTGTGTGTGATGAAAGTGGACCTGGACCTCATGGCTGGAGCGATGCCCTCGAGGTGTCCTATATATGATGGTATACGATGGTGACCATATATCACCATAATGGCCTCCTCCACCTTCACCTCCCCCCCCCCCCCCCCCCCCCCCCCCGGCCCGAGTTAAGGGGACAACCAGCTCCTTTCACATCATCGGAACCACAGCCGTGAGGCCGTGTTTGTTAGTCCATCATCATCATCATCATCATCATCATCATCATCATCATCATCATCATCATCATCATCATCATCATCCTCCTCCTCCTCCTCCTCCTCCTCCTCCTCCTCCTCATCATCATCATCAACAACAACAACAACAACAACATCATCAGACAATTATTCATCATTGTCGTCTTCAGTGAACGTGTTTACAGTCCCCCCCCCCCCCCCCCCCCCATCATACACACACACACACACACACACACACACACACACACACACACACACACACACCCACACCCATCCTGCCCGACAGCGGAGGAACATGTGGTTCCCCTCCAGCCAATACCGAGCCCAGAGCAGGCGAGCTGTCCCGGGGGGACTAAGCAGGTCCCGGAACCAAGAGCACCTCTACCGTCCCGCGGAGGAGGAGGAGGAGGAGGAGGAGGAGGAGGAGGAGGAGAGGTGTGGGGGTGGGGGGTATACTGTTACAGAGGAGGATGCGGAGCGGGCTGCAGTACAGGACACACAAACAAAGCCCAAGATGTAGAGAGCACTCCGCTGGCGCGTGGTCCTCAACATCCCGGGACCGCATCCACATCCCGGGACAGCAGACCGGGACCGCATCAGCATCCCGGGACAGCAGACCGGGACCGCAGACCGGGACAGCAGCCCGGGACCGCATCCACATCCCGAGACCGCATCCCGGGACAGCAGACCGGGACCGGTGCGGTTTCTAGGCGGGTGAAGACGGCTCCTTTCCGGGCAGCATGACGAGTTAGTTGTCCTTCAGCAAACAGAGCCGCAGGTTGGTCAACAATGTCACTCATATTATATTATATATTATACAGCACTTACATTATATGATATAATATATGCAGATTCATACAAACACACATATATATATACATATATATATACTATTAGGTCTAGACTATATATGTCATATGCAGTCCTATATATTTTTTATTTATTTTATTTTATTTTACGTCCGACTTGTTCATCCTTCCTTGTGTGTTCTGTGGTCAGTCTGTAAGATCAGACAGTAGTGGATTAAAATGTATTGGTAAAATATAGATACAAATAACTTGATCTAAAATACACAGAGTTATAATGCATTCTGAGTTATATAAAATACATTCAGAGTTATATCAGTATATTAAAATACATTCAGAGTTCAGTATCAGTAGCCTACACTAAAGTATAATCAGGCTGGTTTTGGTCTTCTTGGTCTGGTTTTGGCATTGGTCTTGTGCCTTATAGTGGGGTTTCTTTTGGTTTGGTTCTTCATGGTTTTGGTCCTTTTGGTTCTTCCCAACCCTACAGCTCCACTCATCCATACGGTACACTCACCACTGATTATACCGATTTCATGTTAGATTCTTATATTATTATAATAAATATAATATGTTATCCTTTCATCATGTGAGGACTCCCATCTTTGTTGTTATCACTGAGCCTGGTCGTAACACTGGTCCTGGTTCTCTTCAGGGACTAGTGGACTAGTCCTGTCCCATGGTCTAGCAGCTAGCTGACTCTTCTGGGTTCTCTCTAGGGTCTAGCTGACTCTTCTGGGTTCTCTCTAGGGTCTAGCTGACAAGTCTGGGTTCTCTCTAGGGTCTATAGCTACACAGTCCGTGTATTTTTCTAGGGTTTATGGCTGACTCATCCAGGTTTTCTCTAGGGTCTATAGCTGACTAGTCCGGATTCTCTCTAGGGTTTAGCTGACTAGTCCAGGTTCTCTCTATGGTATATAGCTGACCAGTCCGGGTTCTTTCCAGGTTCATGGACTAATCCGGGTTCTCGCTAGGGGCTAGCTAACTGCTAGTCTGGGTTATCTCTAGGGTCTAGCTGACTAGTGCTGGTTCCTGGTCCAGATGTTGTCCAGTGCTCAGCAGATGCTGCAGGAGAGCCGGTCCAGGATGGAGTTGCTCCGGCTCCAGATCCTCAAGGCTGCCCAGAGCGGAGGAACAGAGGAGGAGAACATCTCCTCTCAGACAGGTAGGAGGACCAGCCTCAAAACTCCTAACCCCAGCTCATTATGGTCCCCCTCAAAACTCCTAACCCCAGCTCATTATGGTCCCCCTCATAACTCCTAACTCCAGCACATTATGGTCCTCCTCATAACTCCTAACCCCAGCTCATTACGGTCCTCCTCATAACTCCTAAAACCGGCTTACTATGAAGACCAGCCTCATAACTCCTAACCCCAGCTCAATATGGTCCTCTCTCTCCAACACAACCAGAGATACTGTATACATTACCTAAAGATACATTGCACATGTGTGTGCATGTGCAGATGTTTCCCGACGGACCGAGCTGCAGTATTACATCCAGAGAGAGAGCGATGCTCTGGCCCTGGCCACCGACATCGCCTCCAGTCTGCAGGACCTCCAGGACATGGAGCCCTCAGCGTCTACTGAGGTAGGCCTTCAGTACCTACTGAGGTAGGCCTTCAGCATGTACTGAGGTACACCTTCAGCATGTACTGAGGTACACCTTCAGCATCTACTGAGGTAGGCCTTCAGCATGTACTGAGGTACACCTTCAGCATCTACTGAGGTAGGCCTTCAGCATCTACCGAGGTAGGCCTTCAGCATGTAATGAGGTAGGCCTTCAGCATGTACTGAAGTAGGCGTCCAGTATCTGCTGAGGTAGGCCTTCAGCAGATGATGTCATCAAGTCTCTGGTACACCAAAGCATCATCATGACAAGGTTATTGTGGCAACAGTGAGTTCAGTATCATCCTGTTCGCCAGGCGCTGGCGAGAGTCTGTGACTCCACCCGTCGGCTGGAGCTCCTGAAAGCATCGCTGGACCGGTGCCAGGAGGAGCCCCGAGACCAGGCTCCTTCAACGCCTCCTTCTACGGAGCACACCTCCTTACGCTCCTCGCCCTCCATGCTCCTCACCAAACCAGCCTGCTTAACCGGTAACCAAACACGACCCCCCCAGAACACAACCACCGCAACCCACCAGCCAAACCAACCAACCTGTATGAATATATATATATATATATATATATATATATATATATATATATATATATATATACATTTGCATTGTACATTGTATTGTACAATGTATTTGAGATTAATGAGATTAATCTTTTCAGGCAAACTTGAAGTACAGCTCCTTGGCTGTGAAGATTTGCTGGAGTCTCTAACAGGAAATGGATTGCCCCTGACTTCCTGTGAAGGTAAGTCCCTCAGTTGCCGTGGCCTCATGAGACCATCCTGATCACGCAAGTTCACATTTCAGTTTGTCGTTGAAGATCAGTCTGGCCTCGCTTGAAACCAACTTTCAAAACCCAAAAAGTGGACGGACCAATCAGCGCTAGGGGGAGGGAGTTTTATTTCATAACGAAGCAAGGGGCGCAGTGCCACAGTTTGTAGAGAACGTAGGGACGGAGTAGGGTAGGGAGGGACGGAGTAGGGTAGGGAGGGACGGAGTAGGGTAGGGAGGGAGGGAGGGAGGGAGGGAGGGAGGGAGGGAGTAGGGAGGGAGGGAGTAGGGTAAGGAGGGAGGCTCTCTCTCTTTTCATGACTCTTGAATCTTACCTACAGCAGCTTTAATATTCTAATAACAAATGAATATGAATAACTTACTTACTGTACTTACAAGACTAACAGCAGGTGTTGGCGTTTACCTCTAGTTGACCACTAGTTATCCCCTGCTTGTATGACCCTAGTGGAGGTGAGTGCTGAGCTGAAGCTGGATGGGAGGCTGGTGGGTCGGAGCCGCTGGGGCCCCCCAGGGAGACGGACCTGGGACCAGACCTTCTGCTGCCATCTGGAACGGGTTAGACCTGTCACTCTGTCTGTCTGTCTGCCACACTGTTTATCACTCTGTCTGTCTGTCACGCTGTATGTCTGTCTATATGTATGCCTGGCTACCTGCCTGGCTGTCAGAAAAACTGGGATTAGAAATCCTGCATAATACTTTGTTGTTGTAGTTTAGGTCGTGACCAGCAGGTGTCTCCCGCTACCTACAAAGAGACCTTTTATTTTCTAATAAAGGAAACAATGTGTTGGATGTGGTTGTATGTGTGATTGTATGTGGTTGGATGTCCTAGTCACGGGAGCTGGAGGTGGGAGTGTGCTGGCGGGACCAGCGAGGGCTGTGTGGCGTCCGCTTCCTCCGCCTGGGGGAGCTGATGGAGAGAACCGACCAATCACAGAGCTTTAGGCTGGAGCCACAGGGGGTCCTGTTCGCTAAGGTGTGCCCTCTGACCCCTGAACTCACCCCGTACCCCTGACCCCTGACCCCACCTCATCTATTCTCCTGGTGTTGTTGCAGATTACCTTTGATGAGGTCGTCGTGGAACACCCGGCCAAGCTGAGACGTCAGCGATGCATCTTCACCAAGGAGAGAGGTAGAGATACATGGTTAGGACTAGAGAGGTAGAGATACATGGTTAGGACAAGAGAGGTAGAGATACATGGTTAGGACTAGAGAGGTAGAGATACATGGTTAGGACAAGAGAGGTAGAGATACAGAGTTAGGACTAGAGAGGTAGAGATACATGGTTAGGACAAGAGAGGTAGAGATACATGGTTAGGACTAGAGAGGTAGAGATACATGGTTAGGACAAGAGAGGTAGAGATACAGAGTTAGGACAAGAGAGGTAGAGATACAGAGTTAGGACTAGAGAGGTAAAGATACATGGTTAGGACTAGAGAGGTAGAGATACAGAGTTAGGACTAGAGAGGTAGAGATACATGGTTAGGACTAGAGAGGTAGAGATACAGAGTTAGGACTAGAGAGGTAGAGATACAGAGTTAGAACTAGAGAGGTAGAGATACAGAGTTAGGACTAGAGAGGTAGAGATACAGAGTTAGGACTAGAGAGGTAGATATACATGGTTAGGACTAGAGAGGTAGAGATACAGGGTTAGGATAACACTAGAGAGGTCGAGATACAGGGTTAGGAATAGAACGGTAGAGATACAGTGTTAGGACTAGAGAGGTAGAGATACAGGGTTAAGACAACATTACAGAGGTACAGATACAGGGTTAGGACACTAAGAAGAGGATACAGGGTTAGGGATGTATTTTGTGTTTCCTAGGGAAGAACTTCTTGCGCGCAGCCCAGATGAACATGAACTTCTCCACCTGGGGTCACCTGATCATGAGAGTCCTTCCTCACTACAGCTCCTTCACGACTTCTGACCCTGCGCCCCACCCACCCTCACAGACGGAGAAGGAGCCTCAAACCACCAGCTCATTGCCCAGGTCAAACATTGCACAACCTCTAACCCTTAACCCCTAACCTCTACCCTCTAACCCTTGACCTCTAACCCTCACTGCCCAGGTAAACACAGAATGACTGCAGCTCAACAGTACAAGTGAAAAAACAACATAACACAACTACACAACTACATAACAACGCAAAAACGCAACAACTGAACAATGTGTGTAATGGTTGTGTTTGTGCACCTGTAGTGATGTAGCGCTAACGAGGCTAAGTGCTAACGAGGAGCGGGAGAAGCAAATCCACAAGGAGCCACAGGAAACACCGGATAGCACCCTGGAAACCCAGGTAACCACAGCAACCAGACCTCCACCACCATGATGATGTCATTTCACTCTACAGTTTGGATATGAAAGATAGATAGGATATGATTAGTCATATTTATAGTAGTATTTAGTAGTAGTATGTGTATGAATTATGGGATGTATTAAATATTTTAAAGCATGTTGATATCGGATCTAAAAAACTTTTTTCTTCTTCCTCTTTGACAGTTTTCCAACAAACCGACAGAAGAGAATGACACACCTTCTACCAAGTACACATAATATACACATACACAAATATACACACACACTGACACATACACACTGACACACACCCCTACAGTTACAGGGTGAGGTTAGTGTTGTAAGCGTTATGTTCTGTGTCACCAGGTTGCAGATGGAAGAATTTAACTATGTCTCAGTCCTGGGCAGAGGTCACTTCGGGAAGGTTGGTGTCAGGTCATCGTGAGTTTGAATAAAGTTTTATTTGGATGCTGGTCTCAGGGCTATGATTGGTTGGTTGTTCTCCAGGTGCTGCTTGCAGAGTTCCGGCAAACGGGGAAACTTTACGCTGTGAAAGCCCTGAAAAAGAGCGACATCTTGTCCCGAGATGAGGTGGACAGGTAACACCACCCACCTTCTAATTACATCACTCTCGCACCACCCACCTTCTAATTACATCACTCTTGCACCACCCACCTTCTGATTACATCACTCTCGCACCACCTACCTTCTAATTACATCACTCTAGCACCACCCACCTGCTCATGACATCACTCTAGTATGGAAGGCCATTTGAGCAAATAACTCTCCGAAATGTCAACATTAAAATGCGCGTTAACACGTCAAGTTCGGTCGTGTTAACACGTTATATTTTGTACGTTAACACAACAAAAATTGACATGTTAACGTGCATTTTCTGGTTGTGGCCAATGAGGGACCTTGAATCAAGGCAGTCATACATATTCATGAGGAGGGTTGCATCAATGATGTCCAACAACAACGCAAGTTGGACAATACATTACTGACGTTGTGCATAAATGACTGATGTTGACGTCTATGCACATGATACACACTCGTTACAGGCACCTCGGTATAACGTAAAGGACATGACGTGTTTGAAACGTAAGCCAGAGTTGTGGTTTAGAAGAAGCCAATTTAAGCTTTCAGCAGGGGAAGATGAGGTTTCAGAAGCAGAAGAAACTAGGTGATAACTAGGTGATGGCATTGCAACTTTCTTTCAAACTGCAACTGCACATTTAAGGATTATACTGTAGATTAGAGAGCAACTTTGGATGATGAGGAAACACAGTTTGTGTGTGCAAACTGTCACACATGCACAGTTTGCACACGCTAGGGTGCCACCCAGAGGGGGGTGCCAAAATGACAAAAAGCTAAATATTTCTGCCAGATCAGATGATATGTACAATATTATAATTGTTAATAGTAATTAAACATAATAAAAACATGTTATACTATAGCATCAAAATACATTAACCGTAGCCTAGTAGTAGCCTATGCCTGTTATGATGGAAATGGTAGGCCAATGCCACTGGACCAGTTTTAAACCACATTTGGAGAAATAGCTCATGATGCTGCTGTGATGTGAGGTCTCTAGGAGGAATTGAAAATATGTGCGTGGTGTATGCCATGAGGCACATGGCCTGTGGTGTAAAATATGTGTCGGTGGCCTAGGTTTACGCCTTCAATAATCAAGTGTGTCATGTTTGTAGTGCAATAGCCCACACTTTCTCATAGAGAAACCGTCTGCAGAGAACCGGTGTACAAAAAACATAGCACTGTCACACAATACTGTTCACAATAAATGTACTTTCCATTTTCTAGGTTTTCATCCCATCATATAGCCTATATTTAATGAAAATGAAATGACCTCAGTGCACTACTATAGGTATATACACCCCAGCATACATACGTATCTTTTCTAACATAACCTATACCTATTCCCCTAAGTTCATACTGGCTCTCTCTAATTTCAAACAACCTCTGAATACTTATAGGAAGTAAATTATTGTTTGCTTTGTACATTATCTGTTCAGTTTTAAGATCAACTAGAATTGAAATTGGAATTAGTGTTAGTTTTGTATGTGTTTCCCCAGCCTCCACACAGTAGGTAATGTATGGGACTATGAAAGAACAATACAGTAGGCCTATATATAGTGAGTTATAATTCAAGATATCTTTAGGATCAATTATCAGGCCCAGAAATCTATTTTCATTCACTTTTTCTATTTCAACATCATTGATAATAATAATAATAATAATGAATTTTATTTAAAAAAGCGCCTCTCAGGTCACTCAAGGACACTGTACAAGAATACATTAAAATCACACAGTTAAAATAGACAAACACAGGATAAAATAGACATAATAAGGAAGGATCAACATAATAAGTTAAAATAAATAGGGCAAGTATGGCAGTATGACAGTATGGATACAGAGAATCAGAGGGAGTGTGCAGTCCGGAACAGGTGGGTTTTGAGTCTTGATTTGAAAAGGGGGAGAGAGTCACATTTCCGGAGGTCGGGAGGTAAGGAGTTCCAGAGCTGGGGAGCAGAGCGACTGAAGGCTCTGCCCCCCATAGTGCTGAGGCGGGCAGGGGGCACAGAGAGGTGGATGGAGGAGGAGGATCGAAGGGAACGGGTGGGGATGTTGATGTGCAGGAGGTCAGACAGGTAGGGAGGGGCGAGGTTGTGGATGGCCATGTATGTAAACAGGAGGAGTTTGTAGTTAATGCGGTGAGTTACGGGGAGCCAGTGGAGCTGCTGGAGGACAGGGGTGATGTGGTGGTATGAAGGGGTCTTAGTGATGATGTGGGCGGCAGAGTTTTGGACCAGTTGTAGTTTACGGAGGGACTTTTGGGGGAGGCCGAAGAGGAGAGAATTGCAGTAGTCCAGACGGGAGGTGACGAGGCTGTGAACAAGGATGGCGGTGGTGTGGGGGGTGAGGGAGGGGCGGAGTCTGTTGATGTCGCGGAGATGGAAGTATGCAGTGCGGGTAATGGTGTTGATGTGAGAGTGGAAGGAAAGTGTGCTATCGAGGATGACACCCAAGCTCTTAACCTGGGGGGAGGGGGAAACTGAGGAGCTGTCGATGGTGAGAGAGAAGGTATTGACTTTAGCTAGTGAGGATTTAGTGCCGAGGAGGAGGATTTCAGTTTTATTGCAGTTTAATTGAAGGAAGTTTGAGGTGAACCAGGTTTTTAATTTGGAGAGACAGTCGGTGAGGGAGGGGGGTGGGAGTGAGGAGTTGGGTTTGCAGGAAAGGTAGAGCTGGGTGTCATCCGCGAAGCAGTGGAACTGGATATTGAATTTGCGGAGGATGTGGCCGAGGGGTAGGAGATAGATGATGAATAGAAGAGGCCCCAGGACAGATCCCTGGGGCACACCGGTAGTGACTGGGGAGGGATTTGAAGTGAAAGATTTGAGCTGGGTAGGAGTGGAACCAACTGAGGGGAGTGTGGGAGAGGCCAATGGAGGAGAGTCTGCTGAGAAGGATGGGGTGTGAAATGGTGTCGAAGGCCGCACTCAGATCGAGGAGGATGAGGATGGAGATAGAACCAGAGTCAGCTGCGATGAGGAGATCGTTGGTGATTTTGATGAGGGTGGTCTCTGTGCTGTGACGGGGGCGGAAACCAGACTGGAAAGGCTCGTAGAGTGAGTGGAGGGATAAATGGGCATAAATTGATCATAATTCTAACTTGATTATTGATTTGCCGATTACCAAATATTATAAACTCTGTTTTACTTAAATTCAAGTGTTCACGTGTTAATATCAAACCATTTCGTTAAGACTTTTAATTCCCTTTCCACTGTACAAAAGCCGTTCCACACTTTTTTCTTTTGTCCACCCCTATTAGACAAGAATGGAACAACCCGTTGGCTGTGACAGGCATGTTAACGTGCCAAAATGAGACGTGTTAAGGTGTAGAATATCTACCTGACGTGTTAACATGTCAATTTTTTTTGTGTTAAAACGCATTTTAATGTTGTGTTTACAAGACATTTCCAAGACGTTATTTGCTCAAATGGCCTTCCATACTTTGGCACCACCCACCTGCTCATGACATCACTCTAGCACTACCCATCTTCTCATGACATCACTCTAGCATCACCCACCTTCTCATGACATCACTCTAGCACCACCCACCTGCTCATGACATCACTCTAGCACCACCCACCTGCTCATGACATCACTCTATCACCACCCACCTGCTCATGACATCACTCTAGCACCACCCACCTGCTCATGACATCACTCAAGAGCTGGATTTACAGTTTTACGTGATTTTGTCGGGTGCATTCATTCATTGTATTCTCCTGTCTGGCTGTTAAAAACAAAACACTATGCCCGTTCCCTGCTTGAACAATCAGCGATTAGTTGATGTAAATTTCCGCAGAGACGAGCCGGGCGACGCATTGCTAACCTCTGGGAGGACTGCGCGTCTTCATTTTTTCCACAACCGGCAAAAGGGGTGGGTGTGGTCTAGATGAGTCTGGGGTTTGGTCAGAGTTGGTGGTGTGGTCAGTAGAGTGAGAGTGTGGTCTAGCTGGTCAGTAGAGTTGGGGATGTGGTCTCGATTAGCTAGGGGTGTGGTCTCAAGGAGTTGGGGGGTGTGGTCTAGCTGGTCATGTGACCTCTCTCCCCACAGCCTGATGGCTGAGAGGAGGATCTTAGAGCTGGTCCGGGGGTCCCAGCACCCCTTCCTGGTGCAAGTCCAGGGCTGCTTCCAGACCCATGACCACGTCTGCTTCGTCATGGACTACTCCCCCGGAGGAGACCTCATGATCCACATCCACCAGCACCCCTTCAGCCTGGACCAGACCCGGTACCTGTTTGTCTCTACCTGTTGATCACTATATCTGCCTGTCTGTCTCTATGTCTGTGTCTATGTCTCTTTTCCACCAGCACCCCTTCAGCCTGGACCAGATCCGCTACCTTGTTGTACCTAATTGTCTATCTGACTACCTGTCTGTGTGTGTGCGTGTGCATGTGTGTGTGTGTGTGTGTGTGTATTTGCAGGTTCTACTCTGCGTGTGTGGTTTTGGGTTTAGAGTTTCTTCACCAGAATAAGATCATCTACAGGTGAGCCCTCTCACACATACACACACACACACACACACACACATTATAGTACACACACACACACACACACACACACACACACACACACACACGTATCTCTCTCTCTCTCTCATATATATATATATATATATATATATATATATGTGTGTGTGTGTGTGTGTGTGTGTGTGCATTATAATAATATATATTATTATTATGATGATGACAGGGACTTGAAGCTGGACAACCTCCTAATGGATGCTGATGGCTTTGTCAGAATCACCGACTTTGGCCTCTGCAAAGAAGGTAGTACAAGTATATATATAAGTAAATATATATATATTTATATAGATTATAACATGAGAGCCATGTATAAAGTGCTGACTCAGTGTGTGCTGTGTGCAGGAATGGGTCACGGGGATCGAACCTCCACCTTCTGCGGTACGCCAGAGTTTCTGGCCCCCGAGGTGCTGACCGACGACGACTACACCCGTGCCGTCGACTGGTGGGGGATGGGCGTCCTCATCTTCCAGATGCTGGTGGGAGAGGTGCGTTCTGGGTAGTGTAGTCTAGTGTGGGCATTGTTCCAATATACTGTATGTGTAAATACATGTTTACATACAAGTGTTGGACAACCAAATAACCATAACATATCACAGAGGGATGTATAAAGAGTTAAAGTGAGTAATGTACAGTAATTGGTCACCTGCTTGGCTACGTAGCCAGAAAGGAAAATAGACTCCACCCATTCAATCGGCTTGAAGGAATTGAAGGAAATTACTTGAGATTTCAATTTTCTGATGCTTAATACACACCTTGTTAACTCGTAATAACATAATTAGAAGGGAAATTCCAGTGTTACAGTAACCTAAAAGGAAATCGATGAACAATAAATGAATATTTGTAGATTGTAGCGTTTTCAATGAGAGTGAAGGTGGAGAGATGCTGCTCAGCCAAAAATCTGTTACAAAAACCATATGAAACAAATTATTCGACTGGTTTAAATTCAACCCTCTACCTGACCTGTTTACTTCATAGTATCCTGGTGTTGGTATCCATCCCTTTGACCTGATTACTCCTAGTCCCCTGGTGGTGGTATCCCTCCACCCGACCTGATAACTCCTCCCTTTTGTTCCTCCGCTGCGTGGTCTAGTCCCCGTTCCCCGGTGAGGAAGAGGAGGAGGTGTTTGATAGCATCGTGAACGAAGACGTGCAGTACCTCGCCACGCTGCCCCCCGACGCTATCGCTATCATGAAGAAGGTGTCCATGCCAACCCTAAAATTAGCTCTTATTCACAATATACACTACTACCATATAAAGTAATGCTATATTGTACTGTATATCGTATAATATACAGTACAATAAAATATATTACTGTGTATTGTAGCATATATTGTGAATACAGTACCACAGAACACAGTTGTGTTGTGTGTAACATTGTGTATTGTGTGTAATATTGTGTAACGTTGCCCATTGTCATGTAATGTTGTTGTTGTGATTAGGTGTGTATTATGTGTCTCATTGCTTTTCAGCTACTGAAAAAGAATCCAGTAAAGAGACTTGGAGGGGGAGAGAGAGACGCTGAGGATGTAAAAGAGGACACCTTCTACCAGGTACATATACAGCATATACTGTATATTATCTATACTGTCTCCTCAGAGCGTAGACTAGGAGGTGTGTATAACATATAGTATATAATACACACTACATATATATAGTGTATATAGTGGTATATAATATATACATGTATTGTTTATAATAAAGTTTGTGTGTTATCAGAGCGTGGAGTGGGCGTGTCTCCTGTCCAAGACCCTCACCCCTCCCTTCCTGCCGAGAATCCGCGCCCCGTGTGACGTCAGCAACTTTGACAGCGACTTCACACGTCTGCAGCCCATCCTGTCGCCCCTGGCAACGCCCCTCTCCCCCCGACAACAGAATGTCTTCCAGGGCTTTGACTTCTCCGCCCTCCACAGCTGAGAGCCATCGCTACAATACTAACCAGTACTACTGTAATACTAACCAGTACTACACATACACCTTAATGGACAGGAGTATAACTGTAAAATTACAGTACTAATACACCTGAGTGGATAGTAGTATTACCATATTAAAAACCAGTACAGCAATACTAATACCTTTATGGACAGTAGGTTGAAGTTGACACAACAAACCACTATATATATAATATTTGGTATAAATATCATGGGATTAACAGTTTTTTATTTGTGTGTGCCTTTATTGCCCAAATGCACCAGGTGTGCAGCCTCACCCAGCGCCGGACTCGGGCCAGGTGAGGCTGCTTAAACTAGCTATCAACCACACAGATACACACACACTCCATATACCCCCAATGCGAAATAAAGGCTGGAGGCCCACCCAAAGCCTACTCCCCATCCGAACTAAACTAACTGGACTCTTAACAGGGTTGCCATACCTAAAATAAATAAAACAAACCCAAACCCTATTGCCCCCATACCTCCCCAGTGCAACCAGCCAACCCCCCCCCCCCCCCTCCGGAGACTGGAGGCCTGGGGCTGCTGCCTTGGCTGGTGGAGGTGTCTCTAGACATGGCCGTTGCAGGGGCTGTGCGGACAGGCTAGAAGGAGGCTCTGCAGCGGGCCGTTCCAGTAGCTCCTGGACCAGCCCTCAGGAAGTAGACCTTACCTGTGTGCCTTGATTACCCCAACGCACCACAGGTGTGCAGCCCCAGAGTCTAGTCAGTCCGACTCGGGCCAGGTGAGGCTGCTGAAACCATCAACCACACACACACACACACACACTCCACATCAGTATTTTATTTTCTGATGATATGCATCACTGTGACGCCGTGTCCACTGCCTTGACCCAACAAAACAACCCTTTTCTGAACACAAGCCTTTTTGAAGACATTTATTAAATATATATATATATATATATATATATATATATATATATATATATATATATATATATATATATATCATGATATATATATATATATATATATATATATATATATATATATATATATATATATATATATATATATATATATATATATCATGATATATATATATATATATATATATATATATCATGATATATATATATATATATATATCATGATATATATATATATATATATATATATATATATATATATATATATATATCATGATATATATATATATATATATATATATATATATATATATCATGATATATATATATATATATCATATGATATATATATATATATCATGATATATATATATATATATCATATGATATATATATATATATATCATGATATATATATATATATATATCATATGATATATATATGATATATATGTATGTGTGAAGTGAAGCTAAAATATTTGCACTAACATTGTTTTTGTTGCAGTATTATTCATTTAATGTGCATGACACTGTGCTAAAGTAGGCCAAAAAACGTTATATATAGTATTATATAAGCTACTAGTAACTACCAGTATTATATAAGTACTAGTATATTAACACAAGCCATAGATGAGCAGCCATAGCAGCAGCAGATATTTACTTTATGATGACTAAGATAAGATGATGTCTCCGTGTCTCTGTGAACAAAGAGACCAACACTGACTGCTAGCTGAGAAGGAAAGTTGATCATATTCTGTGTAAATAGCGTGTGAATGCTTGATGTCCTGTACAGTCTCATATTAACATATAAATATATTTATTTATATATATATATAAATATCAATATACATCATTCATCTTTATTGTGTCCTCAATAAACAGAATAAATAACAGAATAAATAAAGGGTTCAGTGTGTTACAGTTCTTGAAATGGATCACAGTGACACGTTTTAGCTGAGGATGAGTGAAGATATGGAGAGGAGACATCAGAACAACAACAACAACAACAACAACAACAACAACAGGAGCCTACACAATTAAACTGGTACGTAGTAGGGCAAGGATTAGCAATACATTTAGGGGTTAGTAGTGTTAGGGGGATAGTAGGGATAGGATTATGGGTACATTTGGGGGTTAGTAGGGTTAGGGGGATAGTAGGATTAGGGGTACATTTAGGGGTTCTGACCCCATACTCTAATAATGATGAAACCTTATTAGAAAACCCACAATACGTGCAACACGTGTCTTGTTTGAAGGTCTCTATGGGAACAGAGATTCCCTCATCTTAATGCCATCTGGTGCCCAACATGGCTGCTCCTTGGGACGAATCCAACAGTTACCGACTGGAATACGTTTCCATCAGTAACGCCCACCACGCATACAACTCCACCCCAACGTGTCCTATGGAGATTTGTCCGACGTGGTTGGGGCTGCGGTGAGCTCTGTGATAATGTTGCACGCGATGGTGATGTCATACGTGGTCGCGGTGGGCCCGCTGGTAGACCCGGTCCCATGCCACGGTGCGGCAGACACAGAAGAAGTCCCAGAGGTTGCAGAGGAGGCCACGGTCGAAGGGGTTCTCCTCCCCGTCCCCCCAGCCCCTCAGGTAGGAGATGCGTGGGCGGGACATGAACTCCCAGGTGGTGGTGTTAGTGGAGGCCAGGTAGAGGTGGCAGCCCAGCAAAACCAGCACCACCATGGAGAAGACCCCCGTCACCCCCACGCACCCCAGCAGCACACCGTGAGCCCTCAACCACGGACCCAACCCCACCTGGGGCCAGCTCAGCCCTGAGCTGCGGAGAGGAGGGAAGGAGGAGGGGGGAGGAGTGGAAGAGGAAAGGAGAAAAGGAAAGAGGAAAAGGAGGAGAGGAAGAGGAGGAGAGGTTGTGAGGGAGAGGAGATGAGAAGAAAAAGATTATAACACTGGAACAGTACACATCATGAGTTCAACAGCTCCTGAAATCAGATGCACTGCTAATAAATACATGATTGATCTGATCACCAACAGGTCCTGTGATCAGCACTTCTAACCAATAGCACATATAAGTTAATGAATGAGCTATAGGGATACGCACAGAGCGAGGTGGAAGGCCCAGGTCAGAGCTCCCAGCTGGACCAGCAGGTAGAGTAGGAACCAGCGGTGGTTCTGCTCCCCAACACAGTTCTCTATCCAGGGGCAGTGGTGGTCGAACTTACGCACACACCGCTGACACGCCTGGCAATGCTTCGCCCTCATTGGCTGCTGCTCCAGGGAGAGAGAGGACAGAGGACTTTTTATTTGATTTTGAAAAAATTCTATGGTCATTTTAGCCTACATCTGGCAGCAACACAAACACTTGAATTCAACTCTTGTCTTAAGTCTTAGGGAGAACCATGGGGGAGAAGAGGAGTGCTAGGACAGTAACAGTAAGTGTCCACCAGGGGGGGTACCTGCAGCAGGCAGTATCCGCAGCGACGCAGTCGGCGGACGGCGGTCTGGGGGAGCATCGCCTCCTGCTCCTCACCGGCCCCTGGGGGCCCCTGAAGGAGACACAGCTGTTAGTCTAACTCGTAGTTTAAGAGTGGTTGAAGTACATTAGTATAGTACAGCATAAGTATAGTAGTAGTAGTATAGTGTAGTATACCTGGACAGTATCAGTAAGGGCTAACCAGCATTCATTAAGGAGATGGTGAAGTAGTACAATAGTAGTACACTATAGTAGTAGTATTAGTATCGTGTAGTATACAAAGAGTGTCAGTGAGGATAAACCCTGGATCCTTTAGTGAGATGGTTAAGTTCAGTAGTATAGTATAGTACAGTAGTAAGTTTAGTAATATAGTATAGTATACCTGGACAGTGTCAGTGAGGATAAACCCCGGGTCCATCAGAGAGACAGTGAAGTACAGTAGTGTAGTATAGTACAGTAAGTATAGTATAGTATAGTAAGTATAGTATAGTATAGTTAGTATAGTATAGTAAGTATAGTATAGTATACCTGGACAGTGTCAGTGAGGATAAACCCCGGGTCCATCAGAGAGACAGTGAAGTACAGTAGTGTAGTATAGTACAGTAAGTATAGTATAGTATAGTAAGTATAGTATAGTAAGTATAGTATAGTATAGTATAGTATAGTATACCTGGACAGTGTCAGTGAGGATAAACCCCGGGTCCATCAGAGAGACAGTGAAGTACAGTAGTGTAGTATAGTACAGTAAGTATAGTATAGTATAGTAAGTATAGTATAGTATAGTACAGTATACCTGGACAGTGTCAGTGAGGATAAACCCCGGGTCCATCAGAGAGACAGTGAAGTACAGCAGTACAGAGAGCAGGACGAGCAGCGAGAACACGACCGGCTGCATCAACTCTCCCTTCTCCTCGCATCTCCGCAGGTCTAAACAAAACAAAGGGCATATTCAGGTCTTATTTCCACATATTAAATATAGTTATACTATACTAGTTACTTCAACTTGCCAGTGTCGTGTAGAGACAACCAGAGTTATAAGCCATGTTAGGAGGGTTTGTATAGTAGTCATTAATACTTACCAGTGTCGTGTAGAAAGAGTACCAGAGTTATAAGCCATGTTAGGACAGTATGTCCACTCCTAACCAGAAAACCAGAGCGGAACACCTTTTTTAACATACTTTTAATTCAATTCATACATTATATGTTTCATCATTAATTTAGTTAGCTGAAAATGTTGGAAAGAAGATGAGCATTGTCTTCAGCCTTTCCTACTTCCGTGTTTTACTACGGAAGGTCGGTTGAGACAAACCAATACTGAATCAGTAGTAATGCTGCGTTCAAGTCACGTAGAAAATTAACTGCTTTACAATTTGCTGGACATACTAAGTATGACGTCACATTAGGTATGTAGTGCGTTCACATGACGGCATAGTATGTGAATTTTGTGGACGCGAGATGCATACTAGATTAGCAAGACTTTCTGAGTATGCTGGACATACTCAACTGCCCCACAATTCATTGCGTCTCTCCAGACGTCACCTCACACCTCCGAAAACGTTGGAGCCAATTTCCAAACAGGCGTCATTTAGTTAAATTGACCACACATTGGAAATCTACAGGGTGACTTTATCCACCGAAAACATATTAATTCAACTGTTAGGAGTTGTGTATGGTACGTCAATATGAACTTGGCATTATGCTTTATTATATTTGTGTGCGCCAATTCTTCATGTTTAGACTAATATGAGGGCAGAGCGACCATCTTATGTTATCCTTCAGACCTGTCTGGTTTCTCCAGTCCAAGGTAACATGTGCCTTCAGCCACTCAGTATGAAGTGTATAAAGTATGTCTCCTGTGCAGGCCTTGTTCATGCTTCAGCTGGTACTCAGTGACAGTTTTGCTTCTTTCAACGCAATGTAACTTTGACTAGTTGCAATTCTAATATATCTACAACTCAATTCTCACTAGTCAAAATGTTAATTATTGATGTCAATAATTCAATCCTCACTAGTGGAAATATCAATTGTTCATTTTTTACTAGTGGCAATATTCATTGTAGATATCTACAATTGTTCTTACATAACAGATATCATAAATGTAATTTATGATATCTGGTAGATATCTAAAATTAAATTCTGACTAGTCAAAATTAAATTATTGATATATCTGCTTGGAATTGTAACTAGTAAGAATGTCATTACAGATATCTGGAATTGCATTTCAGCTCTTCTCTTTATTGCCAAAAACAATTACCTCAGTTTTGTCCTGATTTAATTGAAGGAAATTTTGGTTCATCCAATTTGTTACTTGCTCTAAACAGTGACACAATGACTGTATTGGGCTGTAGTCATCTGAGGACAGTGCTATGTATATCTGCATGTCATCTGCATAACTGTGATAGTCTACATTAGAGTTCTGCAGAACTTGACCCAAAGGCAGCATATATAGACTGAACAGAAGGGGTCCAAGAACTGACCCCTGAGGAACTCCACATGTCATAGCCATTCGATTGGATTCATAGCTTCCAATGGTCACAAAATAACTCCGCTCCTCCAAGTAGGACCTGAACCATTCTAGGACTGTTCCGCTGAGTCCTGCCCAAGTTTCCAACCTGTTCAACAATATACTGTGATCCACAGTGTCAAATGCAGCACTGAGATCCAACAGGACCAGAACTGACACCTTGCCTAATATCATTTAACACTCTAATAAGAGCTGTTTCTGTGCTGTGGTGAGGTCGGAAGCCTGATTGAAATTTGTCGAAAAGACCACTGGAATTCAAGAATTTGCTGAGTTGATTAAAAACCACTTTCTCAACGATCTTGGCTATAAAAGGAAGATTTGAGATAGGTCTGTAGTTGGTTAACATGGAAGCATCCAGCGATCTCTTTTTTAAGAGTGGCTTAATAGCAGCTACTTTTAGGGATTTAGGAAACGTGCCCGATTGGAGTGAGCTATTTAGTATTTGTCGCAAATCTATTTGGACAGAGTTCACAATAGTTTTAAAAAAGTCTGATGGCATTTTGTCAAGGCAGCATGTTGATGGTTTTAGATGCTGAACTGTTTCCTCTATGGTTTTTTGGTCAACTGTATTAAATTCTGACATCGCAGTTGAGTTATTCCTGGGAGGTCTAAGGGATTGCGTTATTTTATTGTTTTGTTGATTTGTGCTAATATTTAACCTTATGGACTGGAAAAAGCAAGCAAATTCATTGCATTTTACTGTGGAAAGGAGTTCTGGAGCTATCTGTTTAGGGGGGTTTGTCAGCTTATCAACCATAGCAAATAGAGTGCAAGTGTTGTTGATGTTCTTATTAATAATTTCAGAAAAGTGTCGCTGTCTAGCCTTTACTAACTCATAGTTGAAATTACAAAGACTTATTTTGTAGAGGTCATGGTGAATTTGAAGTTTAGTTTTTCTCCACTTACACTCTGCTTTCCTGCATTCTGTTTTTAAAGCCTTTACCATCATAGTGTTCCTCCATGGTGTTTTCTTTCTGATCAAGGTCGTCTTAGTTTTAATAGGTGCAACAGCATCCATGACATTTGAGATTTTCCAGTTAAATTGATCTAGGAGTTCATCAACTGACTCTGCACTCACAGTTGGTGACATAGCTATAGCCTCCATAAACTTTGCACTGGTATTCTCATTTATGTACCTTCTCTTAACAGACACAGAGGTTAACTGAACATTTGGAATGATCTGTAAATCAAAGAACACACAGAAATGATCAGAAAGAGCCAAGTCCTTAACATCCACAGAAGAAATGTTAACACCTTTAGAGATAACCAGATCCAGAGTGTGGCCTCGAGTGTGTGTGGGCCCTTTCACATGTTGCAAGAGGCCAAAAGTGTCAATTAGAGCAGAGAGTTCTTTGGCATTAGTGTCCATGTTATTGTCTACGTGAATGTTAAAATCCCCTGTTATGATAAAAAAGTTATAGTCAGTGCAGATAACTGACAGCAGTTCAGCAAACTCATCAATGAATTTTCCTGAGTATCTTGGAGGTCTATAAATGATTAAAAAAAGGACTTTTGGATCACCTTTTAGAAAAAAAACAGAGATATTCAAAAGAGCTAAAATCCCCTAATGTAATTTCCTTGCACTGAAATACAGATTTAAAGATGGCAGCAACTCCCCCGCCTTTCTTAACAGTTCGACACTTGTTCATAAAACTGAAATTTGTTGGTGCTGCCTCATTGAGAATAGCACAACAGCTACATTCAGTCAGCCATGTTTCACTAAGAAGTAAAAAATCTAGGTCATAGGTCATAATGACGTCATTAACTAACAGTGATTTGTTGACTAGTGATCTGATATTGAGTAGAGCTAATCCTGTGGAGATAGCAGGAGACACTGGTATGTTTCGAGGTTGACATGCTATACTTAATAAATTGGCAGATTTACCCTTTTTATTTCTCACCAGTTTAACCATTCTTCTATTGCCTGTCATCACAGGGATTGAGAAGGCTATCTGAACTCCATAGGGCCCTGACTTTTCCTGGGGGAGAACATTATTGGTATCAGTATTGCAGCCTGGACCCGGCACGTATCAGTCCGACTCACAGATTATCTGAGTCAGAGGAGGTGGGGGGGCTCTGTGATGTCGTTGTGGAATGGGAGGGGGATTTAGGGGAGAAAAAATGGGATTTGGGCGTGGTGTGAGTTGGAAATCCAGAAAATGGGGGAATGGGGAATCCGGACTGCCTGGAGAGCTGGATGGGGTCCCGGTGGGTGAAAGTTGGGAGTCTCCTGGTGCGGCTGGGGGAGACTCCTCCTGTTGGGTTGGTGGGGCTGGGGGAGACTCCTCCTGTTGGGTTGTTGGGGCTGGGGGAGACTCCTCGTGTTGGGGTAGGGATGATGACGTTAAAGCCTCTCTCTCGGTGTGCTGTCCTTCATGTTCACTCCTTATCTCAGGCAGTAGTAGTTTTTGTCCAGAAGGCTGTCTTATCTGTTGTTTTGGATTGTCTCGGCTCTTGTCCTTGGCAGGGGCTGCTGGTGACCGACGCAAAAAATCAAAAATGTTGTAGCTTAACAGCTCTGCTCCTGACTTGTTAAGGCAAAATCCATCTGCCTCAAAGAGGTGTCTGCGTTCCCAAAAAATGTTGAAATTGTCAATAAAGTTCACTGATTGAGCAGCACACGTATCTTTGAGCCATCTGTTTAGCATAAACAGCCTGCTGAATCTCTCGTCTCCTTGCCGAACTGTTGGTAGAGGTCCACTGATAGACACCTCAGTATTCAGACATCGAACTGTGTTCAGCAGATCATTAAAATCCCGTTTCAATACCTCTGATTGTTGCTTGACAACATCAAGTGCTCCTGTGTGAATGACGAGAGATTTCATTTGTCGGATGCTCAGCAGTGATTTCCAGAATTTTCTGTGAGATATCGGACACCATATCATTGGTAAAACAAAGTACTTTGGTGTTTTTGCCGAAAAAGTGTTTTGTCTTATTCACAGCTCCGTCACCCACTATCAGCGTTTGAGGCCCAGTGGTTAGCTCTTTCTGCAGCCTTTTAGTATATGATTGAGCCTCGTACCTTTCTCCGGTGCTGGAAGATGACCTTTCTTTTGGGGAGTCAGGGTCTTGTAAAAGTGGAGCAAATCTGTTCTCTAGTAGAATCCCTTTGTCTTTGGTCGGTTTGCTCTTACTTTTTGTTTTAGCCACATTCCACGGCTGTTTTCTCCTTGGTACTGGGGTTGAAGTGTCCCTCCTGTGTGACGGCAGTGCAGGCCACTCAGTATCATCACAAGTCTCCAGGTGCTGGGTTCTGCTTGTTAACCGTCTTCCCATATCTGAGGGAGGCGATTTATTTTTCCATGAATTATGCTTTGGCTTTGCACAAGGCATTTGTCTGTTAGCCTGCTCCTTTCCGCTGATTTGGGTCATCGGTAGAGTGGTTTCATTCCCATATTGACCATTTACCTCCACGTTGACTTCGAGTCGCAGAACTTTCGTCTCCAGTACTGCTATCTTCTGGAGAAGTTTGTGGTAGTCAGCCGTGGAAAAGGGAGGCATATCGTCGTAGCTAATTAGAGGCATCTTGTTGCTAATTACATCCACAAACCCAGTCAATATAGTGCAGGCTTATGCTGCTGATAGGCCACACTCACAAAGTAAAAAGGGTTTAAATAATAGTGGTAGCCTTCAGATACTTTCCTAAATTAAGCTCCCAGTGATTTAAAAGTATCCAGGACCCGCTTTCCATACATTTTGTAGCAAAAGGACAGGATTACAAGAAAAGTAAAAAGTAAGAAGGAAGAAAAAAAGTAAGAAAGTAAGAGCGGAGAGCGGAGAGCGAAGCGTCTACTAGCTTCAGTGTCCTTGGTGTTTCTCTTCACACCTTCATTATATATGGATTATATGCCCGTTCAATACCAAAACATTGCCGGATTTTAATAATCACCTGCTTCGCCATGTTCAACTTCTTCCACTCCGAAACACATTTTGGCACCAGTTGTATGGCAACATGTGTTGAATATTCATGAGGTAGACATATTTAAAAGTCGAACAAATGGCTTTGTGGTACTTAATATGATGCCCACATACCGGAAATGCAATTGATATCTGAAATTAACGATAAGATAATTACATTTCGACTAGTCAATCATTTTTCAACATGTGGAAATTCAATTGTAGACATCTATAATCGTTATTCTTACTAGTGAAAAATGAATTACTGATATCTATAATTAAATTAAAGATATCTGTAAATCAGAAATGCAATTTCTACATGTGAAACATTTGTAATATGTCAAAATTGTTTTACAGATATCTTAAATCAACATTTTCACTAGTCAAAATGTAATTTTGACTAGTGAAAACTAAATCGCTACGAGTCAGCCCTACTGATTAAATGTCAACAGCTTGCCATAGGTAAATACAAACCTCCTGTAGGAAGGGGCGTGATTATCAACCTCTATTCCACAATGGATGAGAAGATTGCAGCAGACCAGTTACCATGTTTTGATATTGACAGTTTATGTTAACACCTAAATACACATTATTTAGGCCCATTTTACTTCTGAAGACATTTTCATTGGATTATACATATGTATATTTAGTATGTATAAACCTACAGCAAAGTGTTTTTATTTTTTATTATTAGGTACCAGTGCCCATGTTCCTGTGGGGCACAAAAGGCCTACAAACAAGACAGCAGTTTTACAATAAATTGCATTTATTTGCATCAAAAATGGTCCTTCAAAATGCTAAAATTAATTCTTTACAAAAGAATTATACTCATTGCGTTTCTTTGGGTCACAAGCTTTGATTAAAGTGCATTATGTTGTCAATACATTCATCATCTGTATTCATTTTAAAACAGCACCACGACCAGCAATGGACCTGGTCTGAAGCAGCTGTTCCTGAGTTTAATTAACAAACAAAATGTTTACCAAGGTGGTACGTGGCTAAATAACTAGTGGTCTAAACAGACAGCCCACTCTCCTAGTCTGATCATTCCTAACAGACTACTCCCATAGTCTGACTGAAAGACAATCTTTTAAATGATTAAGTCAAGTCGTTTTCTGTCAAGATGTTAAAACTATAAATACTGAATGGACATAATAAATACTGAGTCCCCCCCTGTAGGAGAAGACATGATAACGGTAGTGTGCAGAATGATGAAATCCTAAACTAGAACTGTTAAATAAAACCAAAAGCCTCTTCCAGCCCAAGGTGAAACCCAACCTGAAGAAAGACGTCTTCAGGCACAACAAACTTGCAGAAGTCATTTGGTCCTGTAAAAGAGCTCCTCCCCTCTTTCAACCAGAAATAGCAGCAGGAGCCCGCCACCCCAAGGAGGCTCCGC